>CM073466.1:16367500-16747500 GCA_037074535.1 Gleditsia sinensis | reverse complement strand
CTCAAAAGTACTCTAGATCTAGAGAGAAAAAATTGAGGAGAAATAAACACTATTATCACAATTTTACAAAAAAAAAATTTCGTCTCTTTTTTTTTTAGTAAATGATGGAGGGACCATTTGGTACTTGTTAGAGGAAATCTTTGCAAATTTTATTATTTATATTTTAACTCTTAAACTTTTAGAAAATTATAATTTGATGCCAAAAATATTAAAAAGTTTTTATTTTCATTCTTAAAACCTTTCAATTACATCCATACTCCTTTATTTCTTTTAATAATCCATATATAAATGAAAATTATTAAATCTTAGGGTTGTTACAGCAAGGAAGCTCTGGGTAAACATGTGTCAGTAACAGCATATAAGTGAAATGATGTCAACAGCCATAAGTGAGTTTGATTATGAAAATTTCAAGTATATAGCCTAATGTTTGAAAATGCTATGTGATGCATTTAAATACCATTTTGAGTGATATTGTGTACATGGAATATGCATTTGTGCCATATGACTGATGAACTATGTAGCTTATATAGATGAATAAATCATGGTATTCATATATGTGGAATATCTTTTACATTTATTGTTGAATTTACTGAAAATACTATTCTCACTATTTCTCTCCTTCTATGTTGAGATAGGGTTTGATAAGAGATGTTGATCTTTTTTATGTCGGTGGTGTTTAGGGTCGACTAGGTAAAGTGGATATTCTTATGGTACTTCTCGTTGTTCAATGCATGGCGGTAATTGAGTTCTTTGAGATTCCCATTGATGCACCTCCACCCTTCTCTATCTTATAGCAAGGGGAAATTGCAGACGGATGAGTCTCAATAGTTATAGATTATTAATGTATATTATGTGACTAATTGATCATTTTTTGACCATCTTTTTGGGATAGTAACTAAATACCTCCTATTTTAATGCTACAAGTGGTATCCTAGTTACTATTGTATGTATATAAGTTTTGCTAATCTAATGAAAGTATCACTACAAACTAAAGAGAAATATAAGTTTTTATGCTTTGCTAATGTTGTGTGCTAGTTATGATTAAGTATATATATTTATAATTATGATATGTCTGCTATTGCGCAAAGAGATAAAGAAGGTAAAGAGTAACAACTTTAATAAGAAGTATGATGAATGAATATATATATATATATATATATATATATATATATATATATATATATATATATATATATATATATATATATATTTATATATAAGGATAAAGAAAAAAAAACTAGAAAAATAGTGGTAAAATAATAGTAAATTAATTAAGTAAATTAATGGGGGATGTTACAATCAAGTGTCCACATCTAAACCAAGTTTTCCTTTCTTTATTATATATACTATAACTTTTCTTAAAAGGGAAATTAAATTACTAATGGATTGAAAATGAGACTCAATATTTTTGTATTTATCTATGAGTTGACAATTCTCCACCCATCATGAATAGTCACTTTTTGGCCTTATACTGACCCAATACATTTGTACTAGGTTAAAGCCTAACAAAATAATAGGTATCTAACTCATGTTTTTAACCTAACATTCAATTTATTTTATTAAATCAAAACACTCCAGTCAATTAAGTTCAATTATTCTAACATAAAATACTTGTCCTCAAAGTTTGTTTGTTTTTCTTTAAATTTTGGCTTTAATGTTTTAAAACAAGTTCAATATTGTCCTTTTGTCTAAGGACATTAGTCCTTTGATCTTACATGGCCTTCATCATATGAGATGTATACTCATATTAAAAAAATTATACGAGTGGCACTAAACTATATGTTCCATTCTTACTTTTCTTCCCTATTTCTTTAAGTTTCTCCCTCTTCTACAAATTTTGTTTTTTTTTCTCTTAACTTCATTTCTCTTGTGGGACAACCACCACGAACCAACACCTCTGATTAGTCATCCTCAATCCACCTCAAACTCCATTTTAACTACAAATCACTCCCTCATCATTGTGGACAAGCCACTACAGAGAGTTGGTTCTTTCTCCTTGGCTTTTCTTCTATTAGTCTTCTTCCACTTGGTTTTCTCATTGACAGCCATTACTGTATAGAGCTGAAAATTCATCCACTGCAAAAAGCCACCATTTATCGATGTTCATTTTCTTTTTCTTTTCTCCCTCTTATCCTTTCCCCCCCTAAATTTTTCCAAGTATCTCGAAAGATATGAAGCATCTATTGTTTTTAAATATGGGGTCAATCATGTTATTTGTGCAAGCTGATAAAAAGAGTTTTCTCTCACTTGCATTGTTCAATTGTTTGTCAATAGACCAAGGAAGAAAAAGCTGATTGCTCATGGTGAAGCCAATGATGTCAATTATTGAGAAAGAAGAATGAAGAAAATTGAAGCTCTTTATTAATTTTCTTAACCAATGTACAAAGCAAATGACTTTTATATATAGGAAGTCATTAACAACTAATTAGGAAACTAATCTTAATTACTAGTCCAACTAGACATCCAGTTAGACAACCAACTAACTTATCTTCAACTAAACTGACACAGTAAAGTAATAAATTACAAAAAGTAAAATCAGTCTAATAACCCCCCTCAAGATGGAGCATACACGTTTGGGATGCCCAGCTTAGAAATATATAGAATAATGAAATAAAGAAGGGCAATAGTTTGGTGAAGCAATCAACAAGTTAGTTAGAAGAAACTACTAGAAGAAAATGAACCAAACCTAATTGTGGCTTCTCTCGAACAAGATGGTAGTCAATTTCAATGTGCTTCCTGCGTTCGTCAAAGATTGGTTTCTTAGCAACGTGAATAGAAAATTAGCTATCACAAAAAAAATAGAAACTGAAGATGCATAAACAACCTGTAAGTCTTAAAGCAAATAGTGTAGCCACTGAACCTCACAAGTAACTGCAGCTAAGGCATAATATTCAATTTCAAAAAATAAGCATGATATTATCTGCAACTTCTTGGATTTTTAAAAGATGATGCTGGAACCAATGAAGACCCAGTACCCAATTACAGATTTATAAGTTCCTGGATGTGCAACCCAATCAGATTCTAAATAAGTTGTAATTTACAAAGGAGTAGAAGTAGAGATTAGACTATCCTTTAGGTACCTCAAGATATGGTACAAAGCTTGTAAGTGCACAGGAGTTGAACAATCCAAAAATTGAGAAAGCTACTGGACAGTGTGAAAACCCTCAGTTTAAATGAATACATTTTGGCTTAATATATGGTTTATCCTATTACATGCTTTATTTTAGTAGCGCAAAGGCAAAATTTTAAGACTTTTGGAGGCTTCAGCACAATATTTTTCCAAAATAATCATCATCGTGATGCCATGTTCCCACCATCGAGATGCTAGTTTTCCATACGCTTAATTTCAAAATCTAGAAAGGCTACTGCTAGAACACCAGGATCCCAGGGTCACAATACTAGAAGCAAAAAGAATTGTTTCAAAAGTTTAGAAAGCTCAATGTTGCGCCCATAGACCTCCAGCGGTGCGACGCCAAGCAAAATCATGAAAATTTTCCTCTGTTGATTTAAGCTGTAGTCACAGGGGGATTCTAGAAAACTCACCACCTCTCTGTTTCTTTTACTTTCTCTCTCCAATATTTCAAGCCTTTTTGAACCCTTTTTGGAGAAATCGTAGGTATCATTGGAATGTACTACGACTGTAGCTAAATGATTTCTCTAGAATAGGCCATAAAAATGCTGGTAAAGTGAATACGAGTTTCGAAAAACTTTATTCAATGAGATTTAATCTAAAAACTGTAATAACCGTAAAATTTAACGAAAATTTTAATTAAAGAAAATTTAGAATAAAAGAGATAATTTTGAAATAAACGAGATAATTTCAAAAATGAGGATAAGAACCGTAGAAAATATGTATATTTATTACATGGGTTAAAGAAGTATAAAGAAAATATGAAAATTTACGTTTTAGCGCGTAATTTTTATTTTTAAATGATAGTATTTTACTATAAGTAAATATATTTTTATTTATTTAAAAATGATTATGTCTTACTAAAAGTAAGTAGAATTTTAAGTAAAATAATTATTGTTTTGCTTAAAATAATTATATTGGCCTCTAATGAATTTTTGTTGTATTTTTAAAAATATTCTTTCTTTTATTATGTATAAAGGTATTTATTTTGTGATTTGTTTTATTGATATTTTTATAAAAAGAAAATCATGATTTAAGGGTTCAATTAAAAGTTTATGAGAATGGAAATTTTTAGAAATTTTTGAGATATTTTAAGACGAAAAATGGTATTTATATGAATATATATATAGAATAAAATAAAAAATAATATTAAATATTGAATTATTAAATTATTATTATTATTATTATTATTATTATTATTATAAGATTAAATCAAAGAGGAAACTGAAAGAAGGGAGACGAACGGAGAATTGTAGAGAAGTGAATAGTGTGAAATAATGTAAATAGTAACTTTTATTTTTTTTCTCTAGATCTAGAGTGTCTATAGACCTCCGATCTCAAAACTGAGGGTGCTACTAGATTCAAAATGAAGAATACTATGGTTTTAACCGATCAATTTTTTAAATTAGCCGTTGAATCGCCGAAGATCTAAAGTAGAAAATCTCATAAAAAGGTAAATTCTGAAACTTTTACTTAAAGACCTTCAATTGAAATTCTGATACCGTAGATAGATTTAAGAGCTAGATAAACCTTAGGATATGTATATTTTTGGCCATCTAACAGCCTTTTTGTTTGTCGTGAATAGTTTTTTCCGGTAGTAAATAGTGACCAAGTTCCCTAAGTTATTTTCTGAATTTTTGGACCCTCCGGATACGTTTTTGAGGTCAATTTGATCAAATTGAAATTGGAAAAGTATATTTTAGGGCTGTCCAATCTAGAACCCTTACCCTGTGAGTAGATGATACTTACTATGACTTGTTTTTACTCTTCTTGAACTTTACATTGATAAATGAGCATGATTACAAGTTATTTATACTGCTATATGTTCTTGAAATGGTTGCAATATGATATCTAGTTCAAGAAGAGTATGACTTTTGAAATAAATTTTTGAAATACATTGAACATATGATTTTTACATGTATTTTTCATGATATGGAAAAGGAAATATGTTATGCATATAATATTGATTTATACAGTGAAATGTTTGCCTCGGATATATCCATGTATATGTGATTTCTCTGATTGGAAAGTTTTGACAGAGGAATATACTAAAAATGAAAATGCTGCATTAAAGAGTACCTCTGTTTTTAATTAATATGTAATATATGAGATTATGGATTTTATGGAGGAATCCTATTGGAAACACTGTCTGCTAACGACAGGTTATGTTAGCCCTGGTGCACCTTGATTGCCTTAACTAGCAGGAGAGTTATGCTAGCCTCATGTGAGAGCCAACACACGGGAGATGATATGTGAAGGAGAGTGGAATGCCTCATATATGGGCGAGATGTCAATTATATGAGATGTGATTTGCCTTCCCTTGCTGTGTGCTTGAGAAATACCCATATAGAGTCCCTTCGCGTGTCTTCTTGAATGGTAGTAGGACAAACCTCAGCGGGATGCTGAGTTTAGGCAAATCCTATATCACCAAAATACGGAAGGGGTCAAACTCTAATATGGTGGTTCTGATATGGGATCCTCAAGATGTTTTCACATGAATTATATTGATGCATATTATAATTTTATTAACGTACTTACAACATTACTCATGAATATGAATTTGAACAAAGATGATTTTAAAATGCGGGTCCCATATGGATGAAATTCTGAATTGTGATTTTCAATGTGATAAGTTTAAAAATAAAGAGTACATCCATATGTTGACCTAAGAGGTCATAGGAGGTATCATCTGCTCACTGAGTTGTAAAACTCACTACACGTGGTTTATATGTTTTACATATAGAGACTCAGAGTTTGGTCCTACAACATCTTGATCGACTAGGTGTCGTATTTTTGCAGTGAGCCTAAATTGTTTCTGGGCTCTCAGTGTTTAAATTGTAATATAAATGTACTCTAGAATTGTTCTGAACACCACATGCAGGATCTTTGTTTCCACTGTAAAATTGATAAGTGTAGACCTGGCATGTATAATTAGTTATGTTGAGATTTGCCAACGTATGATATTATCATGTTATGTCATAATATGACGTTGATTGCAAATAAATAAAAATAAAGTTATCGAACAGTAGTGTTATTCGCGTTCTTAAAGTAGGGGTGTGACAAAAACTAACACTATAAATGGGTTCAAGAGTTGTCAAAACCCTAGAAACTAAAGTTTTGTGATCATATGACACCTTTTAACCAATGTAAATAGTGATTTTGGTTGAAGTGAATAGTAACTAACTTCCCAGAGGTTTTTTTGGGTCCCTAAAGTTGTCGAACACAATTCTATAGTTTGTTTAGTCAAAGTTAGCTTCTAGGATTAGCAAAAAAGTCAATTAACTCTCAGCCTATTGCCTTGTGAGTAGATAACATGTGCTATAACATGTTCTAATTTTTTTTTGAAATCTCAAATTATAATTTATATGTTTTGTAATATATATTACAAATTGGAAAATTCATATGCTTAGTGTCTGATTTTAAGTATTTTGTTTTTATAACAAGAACTAATTTTTTATTAAAAGTCTTCGTAATTTAAATGTCTTCATTATATAGCCATTAAGACATGGAACAAGTATCTATTGTGATTTAATTCCTTATAATATGAAGAGCAAAAATTTGAAATAGAATTGAGTCTTAGGTTTGTTGAAGTAATATTGAATTTAAATTTTGTTATCAATATTGACTATTGGAACCTTTGAAATTGCATTATAACTAGATTTGGAATTTACCATGTAAATAATATAATAATATTGATTAATTGGAGAATATGTTCATAAAAGTATAATTTATGATTTCTTTTATTCGAATTAAGTATTTGAAATGTTGTTTTTGAAATTATGTTATGAGCATTAGATATTGGAACCTTTGGATACATGCTATGTTTGAGATTTTAGTATATGCTATTAGAATGATACTATAGTAGTATAGTTTATGATTTATTTGATTAGATTTAAGCATTTAAAATTTTATATCTGAAAGTGAAAAACCTTACTAAACTGAGTTATGATTGAACTCTTATATTATTTATACGAGATCAAAGAAGACCTAATATTTTGATAGATTATGATATATGAATTTAGTAGTCTGTATTTTGGAAATATTGGACCATATGATGATTTGAAAAACAATACTAAAGTTATGATCGGATTGAATAAGAAATTATGTATGTGTTAGCAAGAACTATTATATTGTTCGTAAGTTTGGCACATAGTGTGCCCAATGGATTTCAATTTCTAAAACTGTGTTATGGATTTGCTATGAAATGGAATAATAAGTTTGATTGAAAGAAGTTGGATAGACAATAATTCCTTATAATTTTATTTAATTATGAAATTACTTTTAATTACTATATTATAGGGGGATTCTTTTTAAAAACACTTTCTGCTAGCTAGCAACAATAGATATTAATCTTGATACACCTTGTAACCTTAGCTAGCAGAGTTAATACTAGTCTCGTGTGTTAGCCAACTGCATTCTAGGAAGATATGCTTAATTGTCTCATTCGCTTTGTCGTAGATTGGACACTTAGGGTCCCGGGTATATTGTCTTTTGAATAGGATTTCTTTGCCTGGGATTGCATTATTAATGATCTTCCACACAAATACTTTGATTTTAGTAGGTACATTAGATCCCTAGACCCATTTCCATATTTCTGGATTCACTGTAGCCAAGGTAGATGCTCTGCTTCTACCTTTATCAAGGTCCTAGTGCTTCAAAATGTCATATCCGCTGCTCACCTTATACTCACCATCCACTGTATAAGGCCAAATGAATTTATCCTGGCAATCTGTGTAAGGGATAGGGATTGTAAGAATTTCTTTGATGACTTGACTGGGGAACATATTCCTCATGAATTCCACTTTCCACCTTTTAGCTGAATGGTCTATAATAGATTCCACTTTCTTAAAACTACTCCCAATCCTATTGGGAATCCTCTGCCCACTTCTTAGCCACTTATCCTACCATATCATAACATTTGTTTCATTTCCTACCTTCCACCTACTATGCTTGAGGATGAAATCTCTTCCTTCTAGAATGCTTAACCATCTCCAAGAGCAACATCTACCTCTTTTAAATTGGAAGAAGCTTTTAGTTGGAAAATATTTTTCCTTCAGAATATGCACCCAAAGAGCATTAGGATCTTGCCAACATCTCCATGCTTGTTTGGTCAAAAGAGCAATGTTTATACTCCTAAAATCTTTAAAACCCAAACCCCCATTCTTTTTCCTCCTAGTCATCTTCTCCCAACTAACCTAATGGATCCCCTTTTCTCTCCCAACTCTTTTCCACTAGAACTTAGCTACTTTCGAACAGAGTTTTGCACAAACGTTTTTTGGGAAAAGGACTAAGAACATAGCATAAGTAGGTATAGCTTGGACAACCACCTTGATTAACACCTCTTCCCACCCTATGAGAGATATTTCATGTTCCAACTTGTTAGTTTTTGCATTACTCTTTCCATAACCCAACTAAGAGCCTGCTTTTAAGATCTACCCCACACAATAGGCAAACCCAGGTATTGCTTTAGGTTATCCTGAATAGGCATGCTTAATTCTCTGCTTATCTCTTCTTTCAAATTCTCTGGCATACCCCTGCTACAAATTATACCTGACTTTTCTGAATTGACTTTTTGCCCTGAGGCTTTAGAATAGTGCTCTAGAATCTCCATAATCTTCTTTGCTTGATAGGTGTTAGCTCTAGCAAATAAAATAGTTACCTCATGGGCATTTTTAGCTAGTTTCACACCATTAATGTCCCCTTTGCTGTTAGCATTAGTGATTCTTTTAGATAGGACTTCAGCTACTATGATAAAAAAGTAAGGGGATAAGGAGTCTTCTTATCTCAAGCCCCTTTCAGGGTAGATAGTAAGACCTAAGTCATCATTTATTTTGATTCTGTAAGTTACTGTAGTGACACATATCATTATCAAATGTGTATACATATACATATACATATACATATACATATATAGATATATATATATATATATATATATACATATATATATATATATATATATATATATATACATATATACATATACATATACATATACATATATATATATATATATATATATATATATATATATATATATATATATATATATTAATTTAAACTTTTAAAATTTCACTTTCTTATTTTAATTTTTTAAAATAATCATATTTTTAAACATTTCCTTATATAGGTCCTCTAAAAGCGAGTAATATCAACCATGTATTACAATGCATTTAGTTTCTCAAGTGTTATACTTAATGTGGTAACAAAAACTTAATGAATAAACCCTACATTTATTCTTGGTCTAAAAACAAAATATATTTTTCTCAAATGAATTAAAATGCACATTAATAAGAGAAAACATTACAATATATAAGAATTTTATTAATTACCTGTATGTATACAATCATAAAGTGGAACCAAGTCTCATTTTCTCTACATGATCTTTGAATTTTAGTGGTGGCATGCCCTTAGTCAAAGGATCAACGATCATCAATTTAGTGTTGATGTGCTTAATGAACACTTTCTTTTCTTTTACACATTCTCTAATGGCTAATTACTTAATATTGATGTATTTACTTCGAATTTTACTTTTATTATTCTTAGCCATAAAGACAGTAGTTGAATTATCGTAAAAAATTCTCAATGGCCTAAAAATTGAATCTATAACTCTAAACCCCGAAATGAAATTCTTAAGCCATACACTATGAGAAGTGGCCTCAAAATAGGAGACGAATTCGGCTTCCATAGTAGAAGTAGCAGTCAAGGTCTACTTAACACTCTCCAAGAAATAGCTCACCGGTCAGCATAAAAATGTATCTTGATATTGACTTGCGAGAATCAATACAGCCAGCAAAGTTTGAATTTGAATAGCTGATCACATCCAAATTGTTTGTCTATTTATACATAAGCATGTAGTCTTTGGTTCCTTATAGGTACTTCATGACTTTTTTTACAGCTCTTTAGTGGTTCATTCTTGGATTACTCTGATATTGTCCAAGTATCCCCACAGCAAATGGAATGTCAGGTCTGGTGTAAACCTGAACATACATTAAACTTCCAACGGCAGAAGCATATAAAATGTTCTTCATAGATTCTCTCTTAAGATTGTTCTTCAAGCATTGATTCAAATTGAACCTATCACCCTTCACAATGGGAGCGACACTTGGTGAACAATCATTCATTCAAAATCTCTCTAAAACTTTATTGATATAGGTTTCTTGTGACAGACCTAAAATACCTCAAAGTCTATGCCTATAGATCTTAAAGCCAAT
The DNA here is from genome assembly GCA_037074535.1 of Gleditsia sinensis. Classification (NCBI taxonomy): domain Eukaryota; kingdom Viridiplantae; phylum Streptophyta; class Magnoliopsida; order Fabales; family Fabaceae; genus Gleditsia; species Gleditsia sinensis. The sequence goes on along the minus strand of CM073466.1, from coordinate 16,737,156 downwards.
GACATAAGATTCCTCACCCATATCCTTTATGTCAACATTTTTAGAGAGAAATTATTTCACCTTATGTAGCAAACCCTTATCGTTGGTTGTAAGCAAAATATCATCCATGTATAAAATAAGAAAACAAATTTTACTCTCACTGACCTTCTGGTATATACATTGATCCATGGAATTTTCAATAAATCCGAATGAAGAAATTACTCTATAGAATTTAAAATACCATTAACATGAGGTTTGTTTTAAACTGTATATGGATTTCTTAAACTTGCAAACCAAGTGCTCACCGTCACTAGAGGAGAAACATTTAGGTTGTTGCATATAAACATCTTCCTCTAGATCACAATTAAGAAATGTCATTTTTACATCCATTTGTTGCAACTCAAGGTCAAAATGAGCAACTAATGTCAAAATAATGCGAAGAGAATCTTTCTTAAATACAGAAGAAAAAGTCTATGTGTAATCAATTTCTTCTTTTTGAGTAAATTCATTAGCAATGAGTCTCACCTTGTATCTCTCAATGTTACTTAATGAATACTTCTTGGTCTTAAAGGCCTATTTACAGCCAATGGCCTTTGTCCTATTAGGCAACTCTACAAGTTCTCAGACTCTATTACTCTTTATGAAATTCATATCATCTTTCATGGCATCATACCACAAATTTGACTCTTTGTAACTCATGGCTTGTGAAAATATTTTAGAATCATTTTCAGCTCCTATATTGTAGTTAAATTATTATAGATACACTGTAAAATCACTAAGAATATCAAATCTTTTTTCTCTAGTAGATCTTTTTTAATGTTGTAACATCATCCTTTTGAATAGTTTGTGGTTCAACTTGTTCGAGAACTACAAGAAATCCTAAACATTTTGATCTAATTGATTAGTATGTGGAAACTTAATGATTGGTTGTTCAGTACCTGTTTATACTTGAAGGATATTATGAACAATAACCAATCTATCAGTTGAAGTGGAAGGTTGAGACTATACATGATCATGTGCAGAAACTAAGTTCCTGAACTAATCACTCCTACTGATCAAGTCATTCTTAAGAGATTTAGCATTTTTTAATTCCATTATCCTAGTTGTGTGAGATAGAAAATAAAACTTGTAACCTTTAGACCTTTCGGCATATTCAATGAAATACCCACTAATAGTCCTCTGATCCGGTTTCTTCTCTTGTGGGTTATATATTCTCACCTCAGACGGACATCCTTAAATGCGTATATGTTGTAAACTCGATTTTCAACATTTTTATAATTCAAAAGGTATCTTTTCGATAACCTTAGTTGGAACTTAGTTTAATATATACACAGTCGTCTTTAGTGCTTCAATGCACAAGGATCTAGGAAGATTGGAGTTGCTAAGCATACTCTGCACCATGTCTAATAATGTTTGATTTCTTTTTTCCGCAATACTATTCTAGTTTGAAGAACTAGCCATAGTATATTGGGCAATAATCCCATGCTCTTGAAGAAACTTAACAAAGAGACCAGGTGCTTGTTCATGTTCTGTGTATCTACCATAATATTCTCCACCTCTATTTGATCTCACTATCTTTTCTTGCTTTCCACATTGGTTCTTAACTTCAGCCTTAAAGACTTTGAAAATATCCAATGCTTCGTTTTTATTATGAAACAAATATATATATACATATATCGTGAGTAATCATCTATAAAGGCGATTAAATATTTTTGACCATGCGCATCTATGTCTAGACAGTATATATTAGTATGAATGATTTCTAATATGTTCGAACTCCTAATAGCACCTTTCTTAAACATGTTGGATTGTTTTCCCTTAATACAGTCCACACAAATCTCAAAGTCAGTAAAATCTAGAGTACTAAGTACATACCCCATCTTTTACTAACCTCTTAATTCTCTCTGTGGTTATATGTCCTAATCTCTAATGTCATAACATAGAGGAATCCTCCTTAATATTACACCATTTAGAACCAGTCTAAACTTACATTAAACAATAAGTAGTATCACTTTGTAAATTAAGACGTGAAAGACCATAAGACAAAATATCATTCCCTACACAATCTGAATTATATAATAAAATGAATGATATGTCTTTAAAATTAAAGGAATATCCAAAAAGTACAAGTCTGGAAACAGAAATCAAGTTTCATGAGAAACTTAGTATATAAAAGGTCCTTTCTAACTTTAAAACATAGCCATTACTTACAGTTAAAATACAAGTTCCTATTGCTTCTACATGTAAACTCATATTGTTGCATGATAAGATGCTCTGCTCACTTCCCACTAGTTTTTTTAGATTTTGCATATCCTGCAAGGAGTTTACAATATAGATTGTTAATCTAGAGTCAATCCACCAGGTGTTAATATTAACAGTAGCCATATTAGATTCATAACAGACAAACAAAATTGATTTACCTTTCTTCTTAAGGCATTTTTGGACTTTGGTGCATCCTTTCTTCATGTGTTCCTTCTTTTTATAGAAGAAACACTTCACTTTTTTCTTAATATCAACTTGAGGTAGTATTTTACCTTTTCTCTTCTGATTAGCTTGAGACTTAGTAGGTTTGTTCTTCCCACGAGCAGTTGCTAACAATGCACTCTCACCCACCTCCATCAATAGCCTTTCTTCTTTTTGAACACACATAGTCATTAATTCATTAATTAACTATTTGTCTTTATGGGTGTTATACGAAATTTTGAAAGGCTCGTATTCTTGTTGAAGGGTGTTCAGAATGTAGTGCACTAAGAAGGACTCCAACATATCAACCTCGAGTTTCTTAAGTTGAGCTAAAATGTCACGCATTTGCATTATGTGCTTGTACACAGCTCTTGCACTAGTGAGTCGGAGAGAAGAGAACTTTATAATTAGAGTGCTTGCTAAGACCTTTTCAAAAGTGACAAACTGTTCATTAATGGTTTTAGCAAATCTCAGACCTTCTCATGCTGATTGACAGAATCACGAATATCGGTAGTAATTTTTGTCTTAGTGAACATCACGCTAAGCCAATTGGATCGCTCCCATTGTTCATATAGCGCAATTTTAACTGACGTGCTCTCATCAATGATTGCAGGTGGTTTGTCTTTCTTAATAGTATAGTCTATGTCCATCCACCCTAAATGGAGGAGTATTCTCTCCTTCCATATCTTATAGTTATCTCCTCTAAATTCGAGAATATCACAGCGAATATAAGAGAAACTAGTAGACGGAGAAAATGTATAACATCCAAAAGCTTATGTAACAAATTTGAGGCTCATTAGTCTAAATTTTATGTACCAATGTAAACATGTATATATATGAATATAGTGACATAAAAATTGTCTGTGGGCTAAAATTTTAATTCAAGTAGATTCATATGTACTTTATGATAGAATTATCAAATTATATACTTAATTTCATATCTTATGGATACATTATAAAAATAATTTGATTTTCTATCCAAATATCTTTCTGATAAAACTATCAGATTATGTACCAACTCATAATTTCTGTGGATAAATTATGAAAATAATCTGACATTATATCCTAATTAATTATATAAATATAATAAAAATTCATGTGGGATAACATTTATTATATTAAATATAATTAATCACAATACTATGTCTAATTTCTTATGTGATCCGAAACAAAATTTAATATATAATTTTAATTAATTAAAGATGATGTGGCTAATATCTAATTAATTAAGATTATAAGGATCACTAGACATATAAACTTGTTATGTACAAAATTAAGTTTTATGATAATAATCCTAAATTATATAAATTCTAATAATATCAAAACTTAATGATATATTAAAGCATATAAATAAGCATCTCATAAATAAAATAAAATTGCATAATTAAACAAAAATATAACTCATTCTTAATAGCATGAAAAATAAAAATAACATTTATTCATAAATCATATGAATATTTAATCCAAATTGCATGTATATAAAATAACAGAATAACATATATTCATACACATAAAATAATTCAAAGATTTATAAATCATGGCAATCAAATATTGATAAAAAAATCATTTTGACTATTCAGAACCCTTAAGAATATTTCTCTGTTAACTTGGAACCACAAGCATTCACAATCTAATGGTAGAATGCAGAACTATAACCAGATGGTCATAGGTTCAAGTCCCGACGGGTGCAAAATTTTATGAATTTTGTAACCATTCTTTAAATATTAAACACAACACTTAAAATACTAAAGAGTGTCACTGGCCTAGTGGTTGGAACTGGTATATCTTAACCAGAAGGTCGTGGGTTCAATTCCCCGAAAGCACAAAATTGTGTGAATTTTATAAACAGGTTTTAAATAATAAAAGTAGCAAATATATTGCTAAAGGCAACTCTGGTTTAGTGGTCAAATCCGTTGCATGCAACCTTATAGGACGCGGGTTCTAGCTAAACTATTGCTATTTTTATATGCATTTTCACATAAGACTTTAAATATTAAAATTAGCACATACTGTATTAAGGATGCACTATAGCCTAGTGGCCAAAACATGCAATTCATCCTACAAGGATGCAGGTTTAACACGGGTGTATGCAGCCAGCGAAGAATTTTTCTTTTTTTCAAATTTACAAAACACTGTTCATCTTCAACATCCAGACAGGTCAGAATGATCCGTTCATGACCCGATTTCGACCCGCAAGAAAACTTGACATTTTCTTGCAATATTTACCACCAAAATTGATGCATTATATACCGAAATGATCAGAAAAAAATATCATAAAGATTTATGATCTCATTACACATCAAAAATGCCAAAAAAATTTCAAAACATTCATGAACAGTAACACCATATATGCAAAAGCAAGGCAGAGGTCATTTCATGTTCTGATACCAAATGTAAGATATTCAAAATGATCTACACATGTTTCTAAACTCAAAACAACATGTTAGAATCAATCAAATGCGGAATAAAGAAGGATTACACAAACCTCCCGCCATTACATTTCTTCTTAAGTTTTCAATGGTTTTGGCACTTCCAAGTCTCATCTCCCTCACTCAAGATGGTGTAGAATTTGTAAGTTCTTCAAGAAAGCACTACAGCTTAGAGGCCAAAACATGCAATTCATCCAGCAAGGAGGCGAGTTCAACACGGGTGTACGCAGCCTACAGAGAATTTTTTTTTTCAAATTTACAAAACACTGTTCATCTTCAACCTCCAAACAAGTTAGAATGACTGGTTCACGACCTGATCTCGACCCGCAAAAAAACCCAACATTTTCTTGCAGTATTGACCACCAAAATTGATGCATTTTATACCAAAATGATCAAAAAATATCCTAATGATTTATGATCTCATTACAAATAAAAAATGCCAAAAAATTTCCAAAAAATTCATGAACAGTAGCACCATATATGCAAAAGTAAGGCAAAGGTCATTTCATGCTCTGCTACCAAATGTAAGATATTCAAAATGATTTATACAAATTTCTAAACTCAAAACAACATGTTAGAATCAATCAAATCCGAAATAAATAAAGATTACACAAACCTCCCACCATTACTTTTCTTCTCAAGTTTTCAATGGTTTTGGAACTTCTAAGTCTGATTTTCCTAATTCAAGATGGTGTAGAATTCATAGGTTCTTCAAGGAAACACTACAAACTAGTGACCAAAACATGCAATTCATCCTGCAAGGACGCTTGTTCAACATGGGTGTATACAGCCCACAAAGAATTTTTTTTTCAAATTTACAAAACACTATGCAACTTAAACCTCCAGACGGGTCATAATGACCCGTTCACAACCCGATTTTGACCCGCAAGAATAATCGACGTTTTCTTGCAGTATTGACCACCAATATTGATGCATTATAGACCAAAATGATCAGAAAACAATATTCTAATGATTTATGATCTCATTACACATCAAAAATGCCAAAAACATTTCAAAAAATTCGTGAACTGTAACACCATATATGCAAAAGCAGGGCAAAGGTCATTTCATGCTTTGATATCAAATGTAAGATATTCAAAATGATCTATACATGTTTCTAAACTCAAAAAAATATGTTAGAATCAATCAAATATGAAATAAAAAAGGATTACACCAACCTCTCGTCATTACTTTTCTTCTCAAGTTTTCAATGATTTTGGCACTTCTAAGTCTCATCTCCATCACTCAAGATGGTGTATAATTCGTAGGTTCTTCAAGGTAGCACTATAGTCTTGTGGCCAAAACATGCAATTCATCCTGCAAGGACATGGGTTCAACACTGGTGTATGCAACCCGCAGAAATTTTTTTTTTCAAATTTACAAAACATTGTTCCTCTTCAACCTCCAGACAAATTAGAATGAACCGATCGCGACCTGATTTCGACCCACAAGAAAACCCGACATTTTCTTACAAAATTGACCACCAAAATTGATGTATTATAGACCAAAATGATCAGAAAATAATATCCTAATGATTTATGATCTCATTACACATCAAAAATGCCAAAAGCTTTCCAAAATATTCATGAATTGTAACACCATATATACAAAAGCAAGACAGAGGTCATTTCATACTCTGATACTAAATATAAGATATTCAAAATGATCTGTACATGTTTATAAACTCAAAACAACATATTAGAATCAATCAAATGCGGAATATAGATGGATTACACCAACTTCCTGCCATTACTTTTCTTCTCAAATTTTCAATAGTTTTGGCACTTCCAAGTCTAATGTCCCTCGCTCAAGATGGTGTAAAATTTGTAGGATCTTCAATGAAGCACTATAGGTTAGCGGCCAAAACATGCACTTCACCCTGCAAGGATGCGGGTTCAACAATGGTGTATGTTGCCTGTAGAGAATTTTTTTTTCAAATTTACAAAACACTGTTCATCTTTAACTTTCAAACAGGTTAGAATGACCTGTTTTCAACCCGATTTTGACGCGCAAGAAAACTCAACGTTTTCTTGCAATATTGACCACCAAAATTGATGCATCATATACCAAAATGATCAAAAAAAATATCCTAAAGATTTATGATATCATTACACATCAAAGGACTTTATCATGATCTTACGAATCTACAACTCTCTTTACTGAGCGAGACTCTACCTAGATCTAAAGAATTCGCCAAAGAGCCTTCTTCTAACTAAGAGAGTAAGCAAGCTACTGGAAGCAAAGCTTCTGTCTCCCCCTTTGAAGCCTTCGGCTCCCTCCTTTTCGTTCTACTTAGGTGGCCGAACTCTCGACAGAAAAAAACCAAAAACTTTAAATGAAAATTCATGAACAGTAACACCATATATGCAAAAGCAAGCCAAAAGTTATTTTATGCTCTGACACCAAATGTAAGATATTCAAAATGATCTATACATATTTCTAAACTCAAAACAACATGTTAGAATCAATTAAATGCGGAATAAAAAAGGATTACACCAACCTCCTGCCATTATTTTTCTTCTCAAGTTTTCAATGGTTTTGACACTTTCAAATCTGATCTCCCTCACTCAAGATAGTGTAGAATTCGTAGGTTCTTCAAAGAAGCACTACAACCCAATGGCCAAAATATGCAAATCATCCTGCAAGGACGCAAGTTTAACACAGATATATGTAACCTGCAGAGAATTTTTTTTTTAAATTTACATAACACTGTTCTTCTTCAACCTCCAGATAGGTTAGAATGAGCCATTCACGACCTAATTTTGACATGCAAGAAAATCTAACGTTTTCTTACAATATTGACCACCAAAATTGATGCATTATATACCGAAATAATCAGAAATTATTATCTCATTTCACATCAAAAATGCCAAAAACTTTCCAAAAAAATTGTGAACAGTAACACCATATATGCAAAAGCAAAGCAGAGGTCATTTCATGCTCTGATACCAAATGTAAGATATTCAAAATGATCTTTACATGTTTCTAAACAAAAAATAACATGTTAGAACCAATCAAATGTGGAATAAATAAGGATTACACTAACCTCCCGCCATTAATTTTCTTCTCAAGTTTTCAATAATTTTGACACTTCTAAATCTAATCTCCCTTACTCAAGATGGTGTAGAATTCGTAGGTTTTTCAAGGAAGCACTACAACCTAGTGGCCAAAACATGCAATTCATCCTACAAGGATGCGGGTTCAACACAAGTGTACGCATCACGCAGAGAAAGTTATTTGAATGTAATACAAACAAGTAATTTCTAAAAATACTAACAAGTGGCACTTATAGCTCGATAAACTGCTCACTTTTATTTGAACTAATACTATTCATTAAAATAATGAAAGTTACAAAAATAAAAAAATTAAAAGCTACTAAAACTTATTGGATATCATCTAAAGTTCAAAAATAATCAAAATTGTAAAATTTCAAATTTTTTCTACAAAAATTTGATATCTAACTACTTTTATTTATAATGACTTGATAACATTTTCTCATGCTCATTTTGTTTTTGTGTGAGAACATGTTTGGATATGTGTGTGTGTGTGTGTGTATATATATATATATATATATATAAGTGATTTCCAAAAATACTAACAAGTGGCACTTTTAAAAATTTGCATGAAAGAATTCAAAGTAATTTAATTGCAATATAAGCTACTCTCTTTGTTTGAATGTAATACTAACAAGTGGTTTCCAAAAATATTAACAAGTGACAATTAAAACTTTATAAACTACTTACTTTTATTTGAATCTAATACTATTTATTAAAATAATCAAAGTTACAAAAATTAAAAATTAAAAGTTACTGACACTTCTTGGATATAATCCAGAGCTCAAAATTGTAAAACTTCCAAATTTGAAAAGTTATACATTTTTTTCTTTTAATATATCATTCAATTTTTTTAAAATATTTTTTTTGATAAAAATTTAAATGATGCTCATCACTCTCTAAATATAATTTAAATTTATAAAATAATCAAAGTATAGATAGTATCAATTATTTTCTTTTACATAAATTCAAAATTTAAAGGATACTCACTTCTATTTGATTCTAATATTGATTATTAAAATAATAATAATTAATACAAAAAATTTAAATTTAAAAGCTATCAACATTTCTTTGTATATCATCTGGATATAATGAATTTAAAATTGAAAGTCGCCCACTTTTCTCTTAATATAATGAATTTAAATTTTCAAAATTGTTTTTATGCTATAAATTCATTAATTAAAATGAGTAAATACACAATTTAAACTCTGAATTTAGTAGATTCCTACAATTTAGTCACTGAATTCAAGTCATTACACAACTTACTTTCTAAATTTACCAAACGTCAAATAACTTAGTCTTTCCATTATCTCAACAATAAATGTTTGCTGATGTGACCTACTAAGTGTCTGCGTGATACGTTAAATGCCAATTAATAACGCTATATCAGTATTGACTCAACTTAATAAAAAGTAAATACATAATTTAGTCATTAAATTTAAGTCATTGCTCAATTTACTCCTTAAATTTACCAAACGTCAGGACTTAATCCTTTCATTATCTTCATACTAATTACTTGCTAATGTAACCCATTAAGTGCTTACATAGTACATTAAATGTCAACTAATTATATTACATTAATACTAACTCAGCTTAAAAATATTTCAAAATTTTTTGTTTTTTACTCTATTTTCTCCTTTTCTCCCCTAGAAAATCTCATTTTCCCCTAAAACTTCCTCTTTCTAGCTTGAATTGACAATGCTGCGAAACACCCTAACTGTCACGGCCCCAAATGATGGAACACATAACCGGCACGGCATAAGGGTTTCCCCATAGCCGCAAGCCTAACACATAGCATGCACAAAACATTCAGCATACAATCCAGAGTACATAATATATATAACTGGCCATATATGCCACATCCAATATAAGAAAATATTGTGTGTATATATATATATATATATATATATATATATATATATATATATATATCTCATGAATCCAACATCCGTGATTCAACTTGACCCATGGCCTCATAATACAAACATCGTTGTAAAATATAAAACCATTTTCCAAACAACACATCAAAATACGCAAGAAGCGAGGATACTGCCTGTAAGTTCATGGAGATACACTAGACATAAACTAAACTAAACAAATAGTACAAAAGAGCCTTGCCCAAACTGGGGCTCACCAACGCTATCTTCAGCCTCCTACGAAGCTGTAGCTGGATCAAAGTTTTTTTGACTATCTGTGGGGAGGAAACAGAAGAGGGGTGAGATCACATCTCAGTGAATGGGTAAATCACACTATAACAGAAACAGGGCAAACCAAGCACGAATGTTTCGCAATGAGTTTAATAATTGAAATCAAAGTGTAAGGATAATAATAGAAACATTAAGCATTTAACCATAATTTATTGAAAGAAAAGTTAAACAGTTCAAATGTATGTTCAAAAGATAAAACATGATTAAATCAGTAACTGTAAAGCAAATCAATTATGCATGGTAAGTAATAAATAAAGTTATTTATGCAATAACAATGATGAATGAGATTGCTTAACAATATTTAATATTTAAGAAAGATGCACTAGTCTATTGGAGGTCTTTCCTAACAGATCTATCATCTTTCCCAAGCACATAGCAAGGGGAGGGTAATCACTGTAGGCGTAGACATAAGTCCACCCTAAATTTTTCAAGAACATAGCAAGGGTGTGGCAATCATTGTAGGCGTAGACATAAGTCCACCCTAAATTCTGTAACTTAGGCAGTCATAAGCCCGTCACAATATCCTAGGCCGAAGCCTTAACATGACCATGATGCACCAGGGCTAGCACTACTTGCGGCTAACTAACAGTGATCTAAAAGGGTTCCTCCATAAGAAAACATTTGAAAATATGCTATTCAAAGAGTTTAAAGTAAAACATTTCAATAAAATTATAATAAAGCTATAATTCTCCATCTAGCTCTTTACATGCATAAAACTCCGTTTAAAAATATATCTCATCCATAGATTCCCATAGAGACCTTTATCATCATAAACTTTCCTTTTAAACATAGATCGTCCGTAGACGTCGCATAGATGTTCATCATGCATTAAATCATTTCATGGCTAACTTAGTTCATTTCTATGACTAAATTCGCATTTCTATAAATCTAGCTCAATGGAGAATTATCAGCCTAGATGCTTGCCCTACATACTTAGGGTTCAACTAGGATTGAAATTTATAATTTCTAACATGGTTGGAACATATTGGTTTTCAAAGCGGTAAAACAATTTAGCATACATTCCAACTAGTTAAAATCATACGAAAGAGTTATAAACCAAATTCGTAAAACATGCGCTATAGTATGAAAAACCCACTCACCGTACTAGGAGTCCAACAACGAGAATTTCACCTCGTGGTGGCTCAACAACCTAGAAAACATAAACATAATATGAAAATTAGATAAATCCTAAATGTCACTATTCATGCCGAAAAATACTATTCACTCGCTGAAAAACACTATTCACGCCGAAATCTTAAAAACCCTATATTCTAGCATAGAAACTAATTCTAAGACTATCTATGGAAAGAATTTCGGTAAAACGAAATCTAAAACGCGATTGGACGGAGTTTTACCTTTAGAGGTACTATTCACGCGATTTTCCAGCGACCTTCCGGTGACTTTTCGGCGAAATTGATCGGTGGGTTTTGAAGTACTCGTTGCCACGAGTCCAACGGTCCAGACGGTTCGTCAATCGGAGGTCCGTAGCTCCAATTACGAGGGTTTGAAATTAAAGAGGAAAAAGAAATGGTGGAAGGGGGGCTGCAGATTTTTTCCTTCTCTGGTATCCGTATGCACATATATGTGCAGCGCTACAGTAAATTTTTTTATAAAAAAATAATAGTAATTATTAAATAATTAATAATAGTATTTTCTTTTATAAAAATGCATATAAATTCCGTTTTTCATCATAAAATATCCCAAAAATTTCAAAAAAATTTCCATTCTCATAAATCTTTAGTTAACTCTTAAATCATGATTTTTCTTGATAAAAATCATAATAAAAAAAATTTCTAAACAAATATCTTTATTCATATTAAAAGAAAGAGTATTTCTAAAAAATACCATAAAAATTCAATAGAGGCCGGTATAATTATTTTAAGCAACACAAGATTTCTTTTACTTAAAAGTCTACTTACTTTTAACAAATCATAATCATTTCTACATAAATAAAAATATATTTGCTTATAGCGGGCCAAAACATAAATTCTCTCTTTTATTCTAAATTTCCTTTAATTGGAATTTTTGTTAAATTTTACGGTTATTACAGTCTCCCCCCTTTAAAGAAATTCGGTCCTCAAATTTTTTTCAAAAACCAACAATATAAAAACATAAGACTACTCTTGGAACAGCTGTGGATACTTTTCTCTCATGACGTCCTCTACTTCTCACGTAGCTTCCTCTTTGGAATGATTCTGCCAGATCACTTTCACTGTAAAGATATCCTTAGATCTCAACTTTTTCACTTGTCTATCAACAATGGCCACGGGTTTCTCTTTGTAGGCCAATTTGTCATTCAAAAGAATTTCTTGCGGTTGAATCACATAAGATGGGTCGGGTAGATACTTCCTCAACATCGAGACATGGAAGACTGGATGCACTTCACTCAATCCAGGTGGTAGGGCTAGGCGGTATGCCACTGTTCCTACCCTATCCAAAACTTCAAAGGGTCCAATATACCTCGGGCTTAACTTCCCTTTCTTACCAAACCGCAAGATTCCCTTCATGGGTGAAACTCGGAGGAACACGTGATCGCCTAGAGAAAACTCCAACTCCCGACGCCTATGGTCCACATAAGCCTTCTGACGACTTTGTGCAGTTAAAAGTCGTTCCCTTATCAGCTTGACCTTCTCTATGGTATCTTGCACCAAGTCTGGTCCTAGCAGCTTGGCTTCTCCAACTTTAAACTATCCAACGGGAGATCGGCATCTTCTCCCATAAAGAGCTTCAAAAGGTGACATCTGAATACTGGCTTGATAACTGTTGTTGTATGCAAACTCAGCTAATGGCAGGTATCCTTCCCAACTGCCACCAAAATCCAAAATACATGCTCTAAGCATATCCTCCAGAATTTGAATCGTGCCTTCTGACTGGCCATTTGTTTGGGGATGAAAAGCGGTGCTTAGATCCAAGCTCGTCCCTAAAGCTTCTTGAAAAGCTTTCTAAAACCTTGCCGTAAATTGTGCACCTCGATCAGATATGATGGATCAGGGACTCCATGCAATCTGACGATCTCACTTAGATACAGGCTTGCATACTGAGCCGCATTAAAGGTAGTCTTCACTGGTAAGAAGTGAGATGACTTGGTTATTCGATCCACTATCACCCATACTAAGTCACAACCCTTAGGGGTCCTTGGTAACCCTATAACAAAGTCCATAGTGATTCTTTCCCACTTCCACTCCGGTATCTCAATCTGTTGGTGCAAACCGGCAGGCTTCTGGTGTTTAGCTTTCACTTGCTGACAAACCAAGCACTGAGCCACAAAGTCTGCTACATCCTTCTTCATCCCATTCCACCAATACAAGTCCTTGAGGTCACTGTACATCTTATTTGTTTCTGGGTGGATAGTATAGGCTGATTTATGTGCCTCCTCCAAAATTTGCTTCATCAAGCTATCCACATCGGGTACACACAAGCGCTTCCCACATCTTAACACTCCTTCAGCATCCACGCTGAATTCAAAAGTCTGATTATTCCTAGCTTCATCCTTGAGTTTACACAGCTTAGCATCCTTGTCCTGATCTGCCTTAATCTGCTCAACCAGCGGAAAGTGTAGTTGCATGTGGGCTAACAACACCCCTGGCTCCTTCACTTCAAAGCGCATCCCCTCACCTTCTAGCCGATGAATATCCCTTATCAACGGCCTCCGGAGTAGGGTGATATGGGCTAGACTCCCCATTGACTTTCTACTCAAAGCATCTGCTACCACATTGACCTTGCCTGGGTGGTACAAGATAATGCAGTCATAGTCCTTCACCAACTCTATCCACCTCCTCTGTCTCAAGTTAAGATCCCTTTGTTGAAAGATATACTTGAGGCTCTTGTGGTCCGTGTAAATCTCACAGGATTCACCATAGAGATAGTGCCTCCAAATCTTCAAGGCAAAGACCACTGCCGCCATCTCCAGATCATGTGTAGGATAGTTCTGTTCGTGCTTCCTGAGCTGCCTAGATGCATAGGCTACAACATGACCATTCTGCATTAACACACAACCCAAGCCCACCCTTGAGGCGTCACAGTACACTGAGTATCCTCCAGTGCCCGTTGGGATAGTTAGAACTGGGGTTGTGGTTAGACACTTCTTCAGGATCTAGAAACTTTCTTCGCATGCATCCAACCACTCAAACTTAACTCCCTTCCTGGTTAATCTAGTCAAAGGAGCAGCAATCCTGGAGAAATCCTTGATGAACCTCCGGTAATACCCTGCTAGACCCAAGAAACTTCGGATCTCCGTCACACTAGCGGGGCGAGGCCACTGCTGTACTGCCTCTACCTTCTCGGGGTCTACTTGAATGCCGTCCTTCGTGACTACATGCCCCAAAAACATAACGTTGTCCAATCAGAACTCACACTTAGAGAGCTTGGCATACAACTGCTGATCCCTCAAGATCTACAGAATGACCCGTAAGTGATGTTCATGCTCCTCATGGTCTTTAGAATAAACCAAGATGTCATCAATGAACACAATGACAAACCGATCCAAGAATGGCTTGAACACCCTGTTCATCAAGTCCATAAAAGCAGCTGGTGTGTTAGTTAGTCCAAAAGACATAACCAAAAACTCTTAATGACCATAACGGGTCCTAAAAGCTGTCTTGGGAATATCCTCCTTCCTGATTTTCAATTGATGGTACCCTGACCTCAGATTAATCTTGGAGAAACATTTCGCTCCTTGAAGTTGATCGAACAGATCATCAATCCTGGGTAAAGGGTAGTTGTTGCGCACCGTTAGCTTATTCAATTGCCGATAGTCAATGCAAAGACGCAAAGACCCGTCCTTCTTCTTCACAAAAAGGACCGGAGCACCCTATGGAGAAGTGCTCGGCCTGATGAAGCTCTTATCCAACAAATCCTGCAGCTGACTCTTTAGCTCCTTAAGCTCTGTGGGTGCCATCCTGTAAGGCGGTATAGAAATTGGTTGAGCCTCTAGAATAAGGTCGATACCAAACTCTATCTCCCGTTCAGGAGGTAATCCTGGCAACTCCTCTGGAAAGACATCCAGGAATTCTCTTACCACTGCCATCTTGTCTACATCGGGTACCTTCCCATCCACATCTCTAACATACGCCAAGTATCCCTGGCATCCTTTCTTCAACATCCTCTGAGCACCCAAGACTGAAATCAGGTTACTTGGAGCTTTACTTCGGTCACACTGGAACCGGAAAGGAACTTCACTTGAAAAGTTGAACTTGATTGCCTTCCCATAGCAATCCAAGGTAGCATAGCATGACGCTAACCAATCCATTCCTAGGATTACGTCAAAGTCAATCATGTCCAGGATGATCAAATCAGCAGATGTCTCCCTATCACCCACTAACACTTTACATGACTTGCATACATGTTCTACTGGCAAACAATCACTGACCGGGGTGGTTACAAAGAAAGGGGCTTCCATCCTAATCGGATCTTTACCCAAGCTCTTAGCAAAACTAGGGAAAACATAGGAATATGTAGACCCGGGGTCAAATAAAACATATGCTTTATGTAGGCAAACCGAAAGAGTACCTGTCATGACCGCATTTGAAGCCTGTGCATCCTGCCTGGTGAGAGCAAAAATCCTCGGTTGACCTCGGCCTACTTAGCTTTGACCTCGACCCATCATCCCTCTACCAATACCTCTGCTACTTGCTTGGCCCGGTATAGTCCTTATAGGCTGAACTGCCACTGGGGTTGGTAGCAAAGCCGATCGAGTTGACCCTTGGCTTTAGCCATACAATTGGGGACACTCCCTCTTCATGTGTCCAGGTTGGTTGCAATGATAGCAAACACCCATCTCCTTGCAGCACTGACCAAAGTGATGGTTGCCACAAATAGGGCATTGTGGCCTATTCTGCTGAATGGCCCTTGGTCCTGGTTGACCTGTATACCTGGTGTTCCATTGGCTAGGACCTAGCCTACCACTCGCATCTGATCTCTGGTTGGGGTTCCCAACATTCTGTGGTGCTGGGCGCTGTTGGCCCTGAAATTGTGGTCCTTGGGAATGAGAACTTTGCCCCCCTTTTGAGCTCCCGTCCCTATCCCTCTTTCTCAGCTTGGCATTCTCGACATCGACCAAATGTCTAGTCTCCATCATTCTTGCACAGTCCACAGCCTCTGCATAGTTAGGAAATTTCTTCATCTGGGGTGCCACTGATTTAAACAATGCTGGCATCAACCCCTGGATAAACTTCTTGATCATGGCCCTTTCAGTAGGGACCATGTGCAGTGCATACGGCGACAGTTGAGTGAAACGGTAGTCATACTCCGTGACTGACATACCGGGAGTTTGTTTCAACTCTATAAATTCCTGACACTTGGCATTTCGGATACTCTCAGGCACAAACCTCTCCATGAAGACTTCCTTGAACTCTGGCCATCCCAAAGGTGGCGCTGTAGCTCCCCTTCCGCACATCATGGTCTTAAACCATACCTGTGCTATACCAAACAACTGCAAGGATGCAACCTCTACTGATCGGATCTCTAGACACTTAAGCACATCACAGATCTTCTCAGTGTCCTCTATTAACTCTTGGGGATCTTCACTAGCCAACAACCCCTTGAAGGTTGGCGGTTTTAGCTTCAGGAACTCAGATAGTTCCACTTCCCTCTCGGCGGGTCTCACATGCCGCTCCACGAATCTAACTGGCTCTGTAACTGAGGTAGCTGTTTCGGGCTGTTGTGAGTCCCTTCCACCTTGCCCATCCCTTCTTTGGGCTAGATTTTCTATCGCCCGCTGCATACCCTGCATGGTTGCCAGCATCTGAGCTATCACATCATCCCGGGAGTGAGAAGACATTTCCCCTGCCCTGGGAGTCTCAGCTTGCTCACTGCTCAACTTAGCTTGTTTGGCTACTTCAGCAACCCTTACACCCCTGCCACTGCCTCTTGCACTGGCTCTAGGTCGGCCTCTACCACGACTTCTACCTCGGCCTCTGCCACGACCTCTACCTCGGCCTCTAGGCACGGGTACTGTGGACTGAGCAGACTTTTCAGCCATCTGCTCTTGAGCCGCGGGTTGCCTAACCTTTGATCTCGTTCTTGGTGGCATCTCGCTATACAACAGAGATAGCCCAACCGTCACTTAACCATGTCAACATAGCATACTATAAACTGACTTACTTGAACAAAAAGATAGCATCCTATCGAACCCCTTTAGCAGCACCGTGAGTATAAGCATGCCCGGATTCACACCCATACTCAAAGTCCTACCTAAAGGTCCGTTACTCCATGAACACAGGAAAACCTAAAGCTCTGATACCACTCTGTCACGGCCCCAAATGATGGAACACATGACCGGCACGACATAAGGGTTTCCCTGTAGCCGCAAGCCTAACACATAGCATGCACAAAACATTCAGCACACAATCCAGAGTACATAATATATATAACTGGCCACATATGCCACATCCAATATAAGAAAATACTGTATATATATATATATATATATATATATATATATATATATATATATATATATATATATATATATATATATATATATATCTCATGAATCCAACATCCGTGATTCAACTTGGCCCATGGCCTCATAATACAAACATCGTTGTAAAATATAAAACCATTTTCCAAACAACACATCAAAATACGCAAGAAGCGAGAATCCTACCTGTAAGTTCATGGAGATACACTAGACATAAACTAAACTAAACAAACAGTACAAAAGAGCCTTGCCCAAACTGGGGCTCACCAACGCTATCTTCAGCCTCCTACGAAGCTGTAGCTGGATCAAAGTTTCTTTGACTATCTGTGGGGAGAAAACAGAAGAGGGGTGAGATCACATCTCAGTGAATAGGTAAATCACACTATAACAGAAACAGGGCAAACCAAGCACGAATGTTTCGCAATGAGTTTAATAATTGAAATCAAAGTGTAAGGATAATAATAGAAACATTAAGCATTTAACTATAATTTATTGAAAGAAAAGTTAAACAGTTCAAATGTATGTTCAAAAGATAAAACATGATTAAATCAGTAACTGTAAAGCAAATCAATTATGCATGGTAAGTAATAAATAAAGTTATTTATGCAATAACAATGATGAATGAGATTGTTTAAAAATATTTAATATTTAAGAAAAATGCACTAGTCTATTGGAGGTCTTTTCTAACAGATCTATCATCTTTCCCAAACACATAGCAAGGGGAGGGTAATCACTGTAGGCGTAGACATAAGTCCACCCGAAATTTTGTAACTCAGGCGGTCATAAGCCCGTCACAAAATCCTAGGCCGAAGCCTTAACATGACCATGGTGCACCAGGGCTAGCACTACCTGCGGCTAGCTAACAGTGATCTAAAAGGGTTCCTCCAATAGAAAACATTTGAAAATATGTTATTCAAAGAGTTTAAAGTAAAATATTTCAATAACATTATAATAAAGCTATAATTCTCCATCTAGCTCTTTACATGCATAAAACTCCGTTTAAAAATATATCTCATTCATGGATTCCCATGGAGACCTTTATCATCATAAACTTTTCTTTTAAACATAGATCGTCAGTAGACGTCGCATAGATGTTCATCATGCATCAAATCATTTCATGGCTAACTTAGTTTATTTCTATGACTAAGTTCGCATTTCTATAAATCTAGCTCAATGGAGAATTATCAGCCTAGATGCTTGCCCTACATACCTAGGGTTCAACTAGGATTGAAATTTATAATTTCTAACATGGTTGGAACATATTGGTTTTCAAAGCGGTAAAACAATTTAGTATACATTCCAACTAGTTAAAATCATACGAGAGAGTTATAAACCGAATTCGTAAAACATGCGCTATAGTATGAAAAATCCACTCACCGTACTAGGAGTCCAACAACGAGAATTTCACCTCGTGGTGGCTCAACAACCTAGAAAACATAGACATAATATGAAAATTAGATAAATCCTAAACGTCACTATTCATGTCAAAAAATACTATTCACTCACCGAAAAATATTATTCACGCCGAAACCTACAAACCCTATATTCTAGCATAGAAACTAATTCTAAGACTATTTATGGAAAGAATTTCGGTAAAACGAAACCTAAAACGCGATTGGACGGAGTTTTACCTTTGGAGGTACTACCAGCAACCTTCCGGTGACTTTCCGGCAAAATTGATCGTTGGGTTTTGAAGTACTTGTTGCCACGAGTCCAACGGTCTAGACGGTTCGTCAATCGGAGGTCCGTAGCTCCAATTATGAGGGTTTGAAATTAAAGAGAAAAAAGAAATGGTGGAAGGGGGGCTATAGTTTTTTTCCTTCTCTAGTATCCGTATGCACATATATGTGCAGCGCTACAGTAAATTTTTTTTTAAAAAAATAATTATTATTAAATAATTAATAATAGGATTTTCTTTTATAAAAATACATATAAATTCCGTTTTTTATCATAAAATATCCCAAAAATTTCAAAAAAATTTCCATTCTCATAAATCTTTAGTTAACTCTTAAATCATGATTTTTCTTGATAAAAATCATAATAAAACAAATTTTTAAATAAATATCTTTATTCATATTAAAAGAAAGAGTATTTCTAAAAAATATCATAAAAATTCAATAGAGGCCCGTATAATTATTTTAAACAACACAAGACTTATTTTACTTAAAAGTCCACTTACTTTTAACAAATCATAATCATTTCTACATAAATAAAAATATATTTGCTTATAGCGCGCCAAAACATAAATTCTCTCTTTTATTCTAAATTTCCTTTAATTGGAATTTTTGTTAAATTTTATGGTTATTACAGTAACACTATGAAATTCTTTTCTATCGCACATAACACCACCAAAAGACCATTGCTGAAGCCTCGTTCTCAAAACACCGTGAATCTTTGATCTTTTTATACATGATGCTATAGCTTTAAGCTAAAAAAACGAGAATGATTGAAAATGTTGTTTTTCTTTTTTCTTACCCTATTCATTCATTGAAAATTCAAAGATAATTGATTATTTGTTAAGTTTTGACGATGTGGATCATGAAAAATAAATTACTCGTAAAATCTAATTTAGGATATTGCATGGTGAAAGTTTGACAGTAGTTTTGACTTGCTATGCATTATGGCATAATTGTTAGAATTGAAATTTTTTGTCATTATTCTAATAAGTTTTTGATGACTAAAAACAGAAAAGTTTTTTAAAATCTATGATATTACCAACCATGGTGGAGGTTAACCTGAGATTTTACACATTTTGGGTTGCAAGAAGAGGCCATGATTTCAACATTTTCATTCTTTTATTGTTCAATGTTGTGCTAATTTTTATAATTTTTTCTCTAATTCAGGTATTTTGATGATGAAAGATTTTTAGTTGATATGTATTAATTAGCCCTCATGATCATGTTTGAATACCGTTGTGTATTTTATTAAAGTGTTTTTTTCTTTGCAGATCATTTTCCCACTAGGAAATTTATCAGTGAAGATCTATAGGGCCCTAGTATCAATTATATTTTGTGGATATATATGATACAATCAACCTGATTAAAAGGTTTTCGTATGGTGAATCCATTTGGCCTTTTATCTCATTGTATTCGGATGTCATCAATCTCTTCCACTCTCAGCTTACTCTAAAGCATATGAGAGTTGAGATTGTTGCTGGCTATGGTATATATTCCTTGAGATATTTTTTTTCGTTTGGGATGATAAAAAAATTATTTTAACATGTGGAATATATTGTCACTCTATTTGATTGAATAAAGGAATTTTGTATTAAATTGTAAATACATTTACAATGGTCCCCCATTTCTTTGAATGTTTCCATAATTTCCATTGCTCGCAAAACGAACGTAATAGCTAGTTCAATAATTTAAAGCCAATAATGTTGTACGAAGTTGATAGAACAACTTTATTTTAAAAGTTTATAAATAAATCAATGCTAATATAATATGATTATTTGGAATTTAACATGTTATGTAAGCACTTAACGGGTCATATCAGCAAAAAATTAAAGTAGAGATAATGAAATGACTAAATTATTTGACGTTTGATAAATTCAAAAATTAAATTGTATAATGACATGAATTCTAAAACTAAATTATAAAGACATAATAAATTCAGAAATTAAATTATAGAGACCTAATAAATTTAGAACTTAAATTGTATATTTATTTTTTAAAAAAATGAGTCAGTATTAATGTGACATAATTAATTGACATTTAATGTGTCACGTAGGTACTTAACACGCCACATTAGCAAAAAATTAATGTAGAGATAATGGAATGACTAATGTCTCATTTAGTTGTTGACAAACGATAAAGTTGAAATAAGAACTGAAATTGAATGGAATATAATAGAATATTGTAATTAAAATTATGTTTGGTACGACATGAAAAGAAATAAAATTTTCATTACTTTCCTACATTATTTTAGCGATAAAAATATTAAAATACACTTAAAAAATAAAAAATTAAAATAACATTATTTTAGTAAGCAAATTATTTTAAAATATTATAAGTAAAAAATAAAATAAATAATTAGTAATATACAAATTTGAACCAAATTTTATTTAAAATATTAATAATATTAAGAAAGTATTGAAAATTTTAATTTAAATATATGAAGGGTATTTTAGTCTTTTATATTCTTATTCCATTTCACTTTTTTCCTTTCCATCATTTTTTGGAGGCAATCCTATCTCCCATGTAGGAGGGAATAGTCATTTCCTAAGTACATTTATTTTGTAAATTGAACACAATAAATTGATGAAATAATTTAATAAATTCAAAAATTAAATTATGTATTTACTCCATTAGAATTTACCAAAATTTCTCTCAATATAATTGAAATTTCTAAAATAGTCAATATTATAAAAAAAAATTCAAAATTTTAAAACTAATCATTTTCATATAAATACAATTGGAGAAATAGCATTTATACACCTTAATCTATATTAGCGATTGTATTATTTCGTTAATCTAATAATTATTGCAGCATCTCCCATAATCTACGACTCTATTATAAATAGCATATAAATAGATATCTCTCTTCTTTTTCCCTACTAACAATTTTGGTCAAATTACTCTTTAGTCTTCTAATTTATTTTTTAATTTCATTTTTTTCCTTTAAATAAAAATATTTTTCTTAAAATCCTTTAACTTTACAAAAATTTTACTTATGTTATAAATCATAATTTAAATAGAAAAAAAAAGAATTACTTTTAAACTCAAAAATTTAAAATATTAAAATTCTAAACTTTAAATCATAAAATTTCAAACTCTGAATAATAAACTCAAAATGTCAAAACTCAAAACCAACATCTTAAAACACCTAACTCTAAACCCCAAATCTTAAATTTCAAATATAAAATCAAACATTAAGACTATAAACTCCCCAACCCCCAAACCCTAAATATCAAAAATTCAAACTCTAATCTCTAAAATATCAAACTTTAAAATTTAGATCTCTTACTCTAAATTTTTAAATTTTAAACTTTAAATCTCGACCCTTAAATTTTTAAATCTCAAACTCCAAACCTTTAAACTTTAAACCCATAAACTTAAAAAAAATCAAACTCTAAACCCCAAAATCCAAAAAACCCAAACTTCAAATCCTAAAAATTCAAACCTAAAATCTATAAATTTCAAACCGCAAATTTCAAACTTTAAACCTTCGAACACCAAATTTCAAATCTCAAAATTTCAAACTCAAAAATTTATCAAATCTCAAAGCCTTGAACTTTAAATGCCAAACACTAAAATTATAAATATCAAAACATCAAATTTTAAACCTCAAACACCAAAACTTTATACCCTAAATCCCAAAAACACTTTCTTATTGGTACTGCCATTAGATTATTACAATATTTTTCCCTGTTGATTTTTTTTCTTGCAGCATCCGTATTAATATTTGATCACACTACAGGTAGCAATAGGAGTGGTTCCAAAGGTAATTATCTTTGTTGAATTAAATTAAAGCTACCAGATAATGTATTATTATTTTCTATAACTACTATTCTGAAAACTTCCAAGAAAGTGGTCCACATGATTGGCTGGAAAGGTGCATGTGACATAGAATATGGCTATCTGTTACCTACATTAATTTCAGGGTATACGACCCACCATCCCCAAGAATACACATCCAAAATTTGTTAAGCTTCTTTGAGAGGTGTTGGCAGCAAGAACAACATTGAGGCTCATTTTATATTTTAGGATATAATCACGTTTTCTTTAAATTAAAATACTTAAAAAAAAATTTCTAATTAAAAGACTAAAATAAAATTTAAAAACTAAAGAACAATTTAACAAATAATATTAGTAAAAAAGAAGAGATAAAAATATTTACATCATTTTAAATGCTATTAACAACAACGTTATGGAAGATATTACAATAATTATTATATTAACAAATATTATAATTAATAGCATAAATCAATATGAGTAAATTTTATTTTTAAAAAATTATTTTTAGTTAAAAGACTAAAATAAAAATAAAAAATAAATTAGAAAACTAAAGAACAATTTAACTAAAATTATTAACAAAGAAGAAGAGAAAAGAAAAATGTTATTTACAATTGAATAATGAATTATAGAAGATATTGTATTGACTATTATATTTAAAAAAATATTATAATTAATAATAGAATA
This sequence comes from Gleditsia sinensis, assembly GCA_037074535.1. Classification (NCBI taxonomy): domain Eukaryota; kingdom Viridiplantae; phylum Streptophyta; class Magnoliopsida; order Fabales; family Fabaceae; genus Gleditsia; species Gleditsia sinensis. Next base: position 16,713,465 of record CM073466.1, on the reverse strand, counting down.
AATGTTATCTTTTCACAAAAATTTAGGCTTTGTTACGCACGAAATATGCTTCTTTACCTTAGTCAGTCTGGAGAATTCGTTCTACAGATTCCAAAAGTTTACATGTCAAAAAATTTCCAGAAAAAGTTAAAAAAAGAAAACAAAGTAATAAATTGGAATGCCCCATAATAGAAGAATAAAAGGAAATTGAAAAATCATTGAAAGGACTAAATATTTGAAAAATAGGCTCTAGATTTCAAAAGGCTTTCTTGCAAGATATGTTTGTGTCTTCCCAGATTATTATCCTTATGTTAAATGTACCAAAAATATATTATTTGTACCAGAAAGAAAATTATCCTTATGTCAAACTTTAAAGTGAAACTATAACATTTTGAAGTTTCCACGTATAGAAAAGTAAAGCAAATTTTTGCTTTAAACATCAATTTTTTTTTTTGGTAAATAAGAGAAATTTATAAGCAAAACATCTAGCGGGGTTGAGGTATATTATGATCATGTTTGATTGACCGAAATGAAAAAAAATAAATTAAATTTCATAATTTGATTGGATAAAATAAATATTTTATAAAATAATCTATTCCATTAAACTATAAAAAAACTATTCTTAAAAAAAACAATAGAATTTGATATTCCTTTACAGTAAAACACATTTTAATCTTTTATATTTTTTTAAATAAATAAATTATTATAATAAATTATTATGTTTTATCATAAAAATAAATAAAGTGATCAATTCAAATAGAAATTTTTTTTAAAAAAAATTAATTTAATTCACATTAAAATAAAAAAAAATTAAATTTAAAGACAATTTAATCTTTTCCTATACTATTTTTTCATATTTTTAATTTATTTTCATATCAAATAATAAAATATTATATTATTTTAATTTTTTTATCAAATATCAAATGAAATAATATATATATATATATATATATATATATATATATATATATATATATATATATATATATATATATATATACACACACACACACACACTCATTCTCACTTTATTTATTTTTTATTTTTTATTAATATTTATTCTACTAAAAAAATATTAATTTTACGTTTAATATTCTATAAAACTCTCACATATACCAAACACATTTAAATATTACATATTAAATATTTTATTCAACCTGATTTATCAATATTGATATATTCCCATAAAATCATATGTTATATTACCCAAAAATGAAAACTTCATCAAAGCTAATTTCATTTTCCGCCGTAGGTGCTACAAAATTCACCAGCGTGGCCTCTCGGTAAGTACGACTGCATCATCACTGCTCAAACTTCAACAACCACTTCAGGATATCTGATAGAGCAATATTAATAGCAATTTAATGAACGTAGTAAATTTTAGATTTCTAGGCCATAAGTTGAAATAAAAAAAATGAATTGATATTTAATATATTCGTAAATAATTTTTTATTTATTAATAATATTTAAATTATAATATATAATAAAAATAATTTTAAAAAATATTATAAATTTCACAATTTAAACGATGAAAAAAAAAAATACCCACCAGCATGGACCAAATTAAGAAAAATACTGAACGAGTTCTGGCAACATGAACAAATTTAAAAGAGGGAAAAAAAAAATTCACAAAAGCAAAATGAACTGGAATTTATTCCAAATAACACTCACGAAGACCCAGTTGATTTACAGAAACACACTAACATTAGACGATGACGTCTTTCATACCCATCACGGGTAATTACCAGAGCACAGCACATAATTTTACGCAGATACAGACTCTAATCCTTTGACACAGACACAAACTTTAATCCAAACCAAGATAACAGACATTGTCATTCTTGTTAACCAGAAATCTCAATGGCCTTAACCTCAGGCTTCTTAACCTCTTCCTTTGGAACAGTCACAGTGAGAACTCCATTCTCCATGGAAGCCTTCACCTGATCCATTTTTGCATTCTCTGGCAGTCTAAACCTCCTCAAGAATTTCCCACTGCTACGCTCAATGCTATGCCATTTATCGTTCTTGTCTTCTTTCTCGACGTTCCTTTCTCCGCTTATCTGAAGCACTCTGTCATCTTCAATCTCGACCTTCACCTCCTCCTTCTTCAGCCCCGGAAGATCAGCCTTGAACACATGCGCTTCTGGGGTCTCCTTCCAGTCAATTCGAGTGTTGAGAAATGCAGAGTTTTCCCCAGATGAAGCAGAGAGAGAACTGGGGAAAGGGAAATCCTTTAAAGGATCCCAAACGTCGAGAGAGAATGGGTCGAAAATGTTGCTCCTTCGGCCACCGAAGAAACTTGGAATCAACGACATTTTCTCTTGAAGATTGAGCGAGAACAAGAACACAGAGGGTTGATAATGCTCAGAATTGGTGGATGTTTGCCTGTGTTTTTATGGTGAAACAAGTGGGATACGTCCGATATTTAAAGTGATCGGAACTCGGAAGAGTAATTTAGTACTTTCGGGAAGTTTTTTGGATAATTCGTGAACTTTCGCGACTTTCAGGCTTTGGCTTTCGGCACCGACCACAAGGAAAGTGTCCCGATGATCAAGACGTGGGCTCCAAAGCCCAACAGTTTGGACAGTGGGCTTACTATAATCCATGTTGTGCTTCTCCAATCTCCATGAATGTATATTGATCCAAAAAAAAATATTAATTTAAAATAACTTTCAAGAACAACGGAAGTTAAAACATCCTTGAAAATATTTTGAGATAGATTTAAAATCTAATCAATTCTATTCAAATTCTACTCTATTAAAATTCTTGGAATCTAGATTTAAATTTAGCTATTAACTTATTCAAATATGGGGTAAAATACCATTTTCTTTATTATGTGATTTGACTTATTTTCACTTTATGATTCAAAACTTGACAATGTAGTACCTTGTGATTTAAAATCTAATTAATATTGTTAGTGAACATATACATATGAGAGTATTATTGAAGTATTTTCTCTCATTATTAGTCTAAATATGATTTGTATGATTAATTTATTTGCAGTTTAGATTAAATGAAAAATATATCAAATGAATGTTAAGTATCATTTCTTAAATAGTAGGTATCTTGGAAGATAAAGTATATATTGAATAACCTATAGGTTTTGTGATCAAAGGAAAAGAAAACAAAGTGTATAAATTAAAGAAGGCTTTATACGAATTGAAACAAGCAACAAACTCTTGGTATAAGCATATTGATTTATACTTCACTTAGGATGGTTTTCAAATATGTCCTTTTAAATATACTTTGTATATTAAATTTATTGAACCTAATGATATTCTCATAGTATGCCTTTATTTTGATGATCTGACTTTCACTGAAAAAAATTTAAAGATGATTGCAAAATTCAAAGTGACTATGGTAAGTTGCTTTAAAATGACAATTTGGCTTTGGTGTCTTATTTTTTAAAAATTAAATTTCTTTAGAAAAATGGTGAAAATTTTATTTCATAAAGAAAATATATCCCAATGATATTTTGAAGAAATTTAAGACAGAGAATTCAAAACTAGTTTCCACTCCAATTGAAAAAAAAATTAAAATTGTTGAAAGAAGATAAAGGTAAAACACTACAAAAAAATTGACATTATCGCCATTGAATGTCAAAAAGTCATCACCCAGTAGTCATAAATAACTGCGTTGCTAAAATTTTCAGTGACGACCTAGTAAGGTCGTCACTAAATATCAGCTTTTAGTGACGACCTAATAAAGTTGTCACTAAAAATCATGATTTAGTGGCAATTAAGTCGTCACAAAAATTAAGCTTGATTTGAAAAATTTAAACGATTCTAATAATGCCTAATTTAATTTTTAAATAGAGAGCAGTTTAGGATTTTGCCTCAAGTGATAATCAAATAAATTTTAGAACCTTATGAGATCACTTAACATATCTGAATCACATAAATCTTTTCTGAATAAATAATCAATCAAATGTAAAAGATTAAGTGCTTAGGATATTAGGATTCTCAAGTAAAACATAGGTTACAATAGAGTTCAGGTTCACACATAACACTTAGAACTCATTCATTTTTCAAAATTTACAAGTGCTTTAAACCATTTTAATCATTGGTGCTAGTTTTACCTATTCCCAAAATATAACTCAATTTTCTTTTATAAACATAAACAAACACAAAACAAACAACAAAGATTAGAAAAGATATTACCTGAAAGGAGATCTAGGAAAAGATGATCTTGCCACAAACTAACAAAGAATAAAAATGTATTCAATCAAATAAAATAAGTTACAGATAAAGATTCAAGTCAAATTTGCACTTGCTGCGGTTGTCTGACTTCCAATCTATTTGAACTGTTATTGGATAAGTACATAAATAAATGCTTGTAATGCATCAATCAGCTCATCAGCATTTGAAGTCGGGATGAGAATCTGTCGTGCTGAGTGTGAGATAAATTTTTGTTCCACAGTTTGATCAAGAAAAGACAAAAAACTATCGAAGAAATTGTTAACATTCAACAAACCTATAGGTCTATGGTAGATATTCAGTTGTGCCCAGAAAATTATTTGAAAATTTTCCTTTAGAGTACTAAAATCACCTGGTAAGGCAATGAAAGTATCAGTATTGCTTATCATTCTAGCAATGTGTTAATGTATGGAGGACACCCTAAATTCTTCCCTAATTTTTTTTCCTATAATGTTTGATGTAGGTAGAATTGTAAGAATAATACCTAGAATTTGGCATCTTCTTACATATGCAAATGCAGACACACTCCCTATTAACTCTTGACAACCTCCACCATAAACTAAATGAATTTTTCTCCTCGCTAGTATCATACCTAAAGTTTATGATGCTTTCACATACTCTTCATTTTTTTAAAAACTAGAACCATAAAAGATACAAATATTTTAAAATTGACGAAATGCAGTTCCCTCCATATATGTACTCACGTTAACTTTGAGTATAAAATTAAAGATAATAATGTATACATTTATAGAATTCAGATAAGAGCATACTTAATGTAGCTATGTGAATAAGATGACGACATAATTACAATAACCATGTGAGTAGGCTGGTGGATGTTAGTTAAATTAAAAGTAAAAAAATAAAAAATGACGGCACATATGCATATGTACAGTAGTTATGATTGTGGCTCACATCTTCTTCTGGTTTTACATCCAGTAATGGCTTAAACATCCTCTATGGGTTGAGAATATGCTTCCCATCCAATTTTCTTATAAATTGAAAAACATGATCTTTTAGCATCAGATTCTCAAGATTGTATCATTTCTATTTTTTTAAATAGAGCCATAAACCAACAATCTTGATATGCACAGATCCACTAGAATGCGTATCAAGAGACGTTTGACGAAAGTCATCATCCAATGACTCCTTACTCAAGCCATTTTTAATGAATTTTATTTTATCTTGCCGATTTACATGTACTCATCCCAAATAACGACAATGTGTATTGCAAGTTTCATGCCCACATTTGTAACAAACACCAATTCTTTTAGTTCTGCGCTTTCTAGCAAAATTGTTTTTTCTTAAATCAGACATGTAAGAAATGAAACTATTTGCAGACTCGCCTACTAATCGTACCTTTGCTTCAATTAGCCAACGGACATCAGCAGATATTTTCATGTTCATCAACAGTCTCAATCTTTCAACCCTTGCCCTGTTAATTTTTATTAATGCATTGGATGGAAGAGAAGAAAAATTGTTTTTCAAATTTTTGAGTATGTCTTCCATTTTTGATTAAAAAAAAAATTGAAGGAAAAAAACAAAAACAATAGAAGCAAGAAAAAATAGCAATTCAAAAGAAGATAACAAGGAACAAAATACTGCAAACTAAATAAAGAAAAATCTCACATAGATAGCGTGTGTAGCAACTTTTTGACAAAGCAAGAAAATCAATTTTGGTAGACAGCACTAACAATGAGTGTGTCTTCTCTATCTCTGGGTGTCTTCTCTATCTCTGGGTTGCACAATTCTAAAAATAATTTCAATATTTGGCCATTGACTTTATACACATCGCTATTTTTGAGATTTTCAATCTCAACTGCACCATGTGGATAAGCAGCACGAACAATGAGTAGGCCTAACCATCGAGAACGTAATTTTCTTAGAAATAAATGCAAATGAGTGTTATCTAGAAAGACCTTTTGACCTGCATTAAATGATTTTCTTAAAATATTTTTGTCATGAAAAAATTTCATTCGATCCTTATACAATTTTGAATTTTCATATGCACCATTCTTTATTTCTTCTAGTTTATTGAGTTGAAACTTCTTGTAGGAACCTATTTTTTCAAGAGCAAAGTTAAATTGTTTAATGGCCTAATAAGCTTTATGTTTTAATTCAACAGGTAAATAACAGGCCTTGCCATACATATGTCGGTAAAGAGACATTCCAATAGGGGTTTTAAAAGCAGTATAATAAGCCCATAAAATATCAAAAAGTTTCAAAGATCAATCTTTCATACTTTTGTTAATCAATTTTTTCAAAATATTTTTAATTTTCTTATTTGAAATCTCAACCTAACCACTAGTTTGTGGATGGTATGGGGTAAAAACTTTGTGTGTAATGCCATATTTTCTCATTAACTGCTCAAAATGTCTATTATAAAAATGTTTCCTCCCATCACTAATGATAGCCTATGGTGTGTCAAATCTTGAAAAAAAAAATTCTTTCAAAAATTTTACCACAATATTATGATCATTTATTTTACATACAAGAGTCTCTACCCATTTTAACACATAATCCACAGCAACCAAAATGTATAAATTTCCAAAAGAATTATGAAAATGACAAATGAAATTAACTCTTCAGACGTCAAATATCTCAACAATAAAATTGAGAGTTAAATGTATCATATTCCTACGTGAGATATTGCCCAATTTTTGACAATACTCACACGAACTACAATACAAATGGGCATCTTTGAACAGTGATGACCAATAGAAGCCACATTTCAAAACCTTTACAATAGTTTTTTTTAGCACTAAAATGACCTCCACAAACATAATCATGACAAAAAAAATTAACATCATATTGCTCACTCTCAAGAATACATCTTCAAATGATTTGATAAGGACAATATTTAAACAAGTATGGATCTTCTCAAAACAATTTTTTTACTTCAGCTAAAATTTTTACCCGATCTTGCTTATTCCAATGTGTAGCCATTTGACATGTGGCAAGATAATTAGCAATGTTAGTAAACCAAGGTAATTGAGAAATAGACATGAGTTGCTTATTTGGAAATGTGTCTCCAATAGACAAGTTATTGTCACCCGATTCAACTATCAGCCTAGACAAGTGATCAGCTACAACATTTTCAGATCCTTTCTTATCCCAAATTTTTAAATCAAATTCTTGCAATAGTAGAATCCATCTTATTAAACGTACTTTAGCATCTTTCTTAGAAAGAAAATACTTAAGTACATCATGATTTGTAAAGACTACAACCTTAGATCCTAATAAATAAGATCTAAACTTGTCTAAGGCAAATACCACAGCTAGTAGTTTTTTTTTTGTAGAATAATTCAATTGAGAATCATTAAGAGTTTTACTAGCATAGTATATCACATAAGAAAACTTTTCTAAACATTGACCCAAAACAGCTCCAATTATATAATTAGAGGCATCACACATGATTTCAAATAAAAGATTCCAATTGGATGGTCTAATGATGGGTGTAGAGGTGAGTAAGAATTTGATCTTCTCAAAAGTTTAAAAACACTTTTCATCAAAGATAAAATGTGTATCTTTGGTAAGCAAATTACACAAAGGTCTAAAAATTTTGCTAAAATCTTTGATGAATTTGTAATAAAACCCTACATGGCTTATAATAAAGAGCATACCTCTTTCACTATCTGAGGAGGTGGAAGATTGAAAATCAATTCAATTTTAGTTTTATCTACCTCAATTCCTTGATTGACACAACATGTCCCAAAACAATTCTTTTTTTAACCATAAAATGACATTTTTATCAGTTCAAAACAAGGTTCTTTCCTTTAACCTAATTAAAACCAATCTTAAATGGCATAGACATTCTTCAAAAGACCCATGCACAGAAAAATCATCCACAAATACTTTTAGAAATTGCTCTACCATGTTAGAAAATATACTTATCATGCAATGCTGAAATGTAGCAAGTATATTGCACAATTCAAATGGCATTCGACGATAGGCAAAGGTTTCAAAAGGACAAGTAAATATAGTTTTCTCTTTATCTTTAAGTGTAATAGAAATTTGGTTGTAACTAGAATATCCATCAAGAAAACAATAATATGCATGTCCAGTCAACCTCTCTAACATTTGGTCTATAAAGAAAATTGAAAAATGATCTTTCCTTGTAATAGCATTCAACTTGTAGTAGTCAATACAAACACGCTACCTAGTTTGTACTCTAGTGAAAATTAATTCATTATACTCATTCTTGACTATAGTAATGTCAGACTTTTTAAGGACTACCTGAATATGATTAATCCATGCACTATCAGAAATCGGGTAAATGACACCCACATCAAGAAGTTTAATCACTCTAGCTCTCACAACCTCTTTCATGTTTGGATTCAGACATCTTTGTGGCTCTTTTAAAATTTTGGCATTGTCCTCCAAATGTATCCTGTGTATGCAAATTGATGGACTAATACCTTTAATGTCTACTATTGTCCACCCTATGGCTTCATTATGTTCATTGAGGACTTTTATAAGTTCAACTTCATATTCTCCATCTAAATTAGATGTTATGATAACAGGTAATGTCTCAGAAAGTCCTAAAAACACATATTTCTAAGAATTTAGTAAATGTTTCATTTCCAATTGGGGTGATTTCTCTATGGATGGCAACAGGACAGACTTAAAAGATGTAAATGTCTTTATTTTGAATTTTCATTCATTGGTATCCATCAATGGAGTGGTCTCTAATAAAGAATTTACTTCATTGATCAAGCAGTCTTCGTCTATGTCCATGTTAAAGTGAGTCAAACATTTTTCTAAAGGGTCATCATCAAAAGAACTTAAAAATAAGTCATCAACTAAACTCTCAATCATGTTGATCTCACATAAATCACCAGTGTCCACAGGTTAACAAGAGACATTAAAAATATTTAGTTCCACAGTCATATTTTCAAAAGATAGATTCAAAATTTCATTTCGACAATTAATGATTGCATTGGATATTGTCAGAAATGGTCTATCTAAAATGATTGAAATTTGTGTCTCTATATTCTCAACAAGTTCAATGTAAAAAATAATAAAATCTATTGGAAAGTAGAATTTATCAACCTTAATGAGTACATACTCTATAAAACCTCTAGGAATTTTTGTGGACTTATCTACTAACTGACAGGTTATTGGTGTATGTTTCAACTTTCCTAGCCTAAGTTTTGCATAAACAGAGTATGGTAACATAGTCACACTTACTTCTAAATCAAGTAAGGCTTGATTAATCACATGGTTACCTATGAAAAACATGATCTTTGTACTTGATAGGAGTTTTTTTAATTATGGAGCTCACTTGTTCAGTCAAAAATACCTTTTTAGAAACATTAATTTTTTTTCACCATGCAAAGATCTTTTAAAATTTTTGAATACGCAGGTACTTGTTTGATAGTGTCAAAAAATGGATGTTAATACTTACTTGCTTAAACACTTCTAAAATATCACTATACTGAGTACATTTCTTGATTGCTGCAAGTCTTTATGGGAATGGAGCTTTAGGGACACAAGAAATATGTTCACTTTTATTTTCACTTGAGTCATTAATTTATGGTTCATACTAACTCTATTCTTTAATTTCTGGCTTGTGAACTTGATTATTAATTACTTTTCCATATCTAAGGGTCGTTACAGACTTCACTTCCTCATTAGGATTTGTTGATGATCCTATTTCAAATTGACCCTTAAGATTATGAATAGGTTGACTAGGAAATTTATCTTTGTCTCTTTCTCCTACGACATTGGCTATTTGACCTAATTTTGTTTCAAGCTTTGAAATAAATTGAGTGTAGGATTGTAAAGTTTGTTAGGTTGATTGCACGAATTACTGTAAAGTATCTTCTAAAGAAGGTCTTCTTTATTGTGGTACCCCTAAAGGAAAAGCATGTTGAGGAACTGAAGGGTATGAGTTAGGAGGAGCAAATTGTTGCCCACCTTGATTCATTGAAGGCTGATTTTACCTCCATGAGAAGTTTGGATGATTCCTCCAATTTGAATTATATGTGGGTGCAAATGGACTATCTGATGACTTTCCATAAGACTAAAGAGAATTAGCTTACTGAGAGAATGCCTCTTGATAAACTGGTATGGAAGGATAAGATTGTGTAATGTGAAATGTATTAGAGCATAAAGCACATGCTTCTTTTCTAGTATTAGTAGAAAAGTTCAGAGTATAGCTTAAATTCAAAGCTTCTACCTTTCTAGTAAGATTGGCCAAGGCAGCTCTCACATCTGTATCATTACTCACTTCATAAATTCCTCATCTTTTTAGGGTTTGAGACTTTCTATCCTTTAGATCAATGCAGTTCCAATGTTGAGAGTTTTTAGATAGAGCCTCTAAGGATCCTTAAGTTTCAGCCTCATTTAACTGTAAAAATCTTCCACAATGCATACTTTGGATCGTTTGACGAACCATAATAAAAATATTTTACGAGTCTCCAAGTTCCAAAACAATGATGAAGACACTTCAAAAGAAGGTCATTAAATCTTTTTCAACACTCAAAAAATTGTTCACCCTCTTTTTGGAAAAAATCAAAAATTTCTCTCATAAGGGCATTCATTTTAGACATGGGAAAGTTTTTTTGCTAGAAACATATTTATTAATTGATTCCAACTAGTAATAGTTCCTGTAAAAAAGAAATTCAACCAGGTTTTAACTTTATCTTTCAATAAAAATGAAAACATGTTAAGTTTGATTGACTCATTATTAAAATTTTGGAAGCGAAATGTCGAGTAGATTTCAAAAAATTATTCAATATGCATGTATGGTCTTCTCTCTCTAATCCATAAAATGATGGCAACAGTTAGATTATTGCTGATTTAAACTCAAAGTGAGTTGCATTAATTTGTAGTAACACTATACAAGATGGAGTACTAGTTATGATAGGTAAGAAATATTTCATAAGGGTTTTCTCATGTACAACTTATTTTTCCATTTTTTATGGTGTTCCAACAAAGTTTAATGTTTCAATTTTAAAATCAGTGGGTGATCCTAAACTTTTTCTAACCAAACGCTGATCTTTATCATGTTTCCAAACACATATAAACTAAAAAAAAACTATAAATAAATATTTTTAATAGCATACAACACAATTACAAAAGAAATATATATATATATATAATGTTAACTACAAGTAACAAAATGCAAATACAACAAAAAAAATCACAAAATTATGAAGCAAAGACATTTTTTTTATCTTTTTATTTTGAGTGTTAGTAATAGTGGGGTATTCAATTAGTGGATTTTCAAAAAAGTGTTGAGGAGTCACAATAGTCTCACTTAAAAATCCATACTCTTTAGGCATTTTTATCCTTGTCAGAATCAACTAATTTTACACATCCAAATTGCCATACAAATTTTTAATAAATATTTTTTTCACAAAGAAAATTTTCTATACAAAGAATAAATAAATATTCTAAATAATAACTAGTGAAATAATTATACTTACCTAGATCTAATTACCTTTTTCGTCTGAATCTCCAACAACGGCACAAAAAACTTGTTGTTTTATGTAAAACTTGCAAGTGTACGAATTTATTGGAATATAGATTTAGTGGTATGCGAGGTTGATCCCACCCGAATTGTTAATTGAGAGAAAATTTAATTCAAATAAATATTTCTAACCTAATTGCCAAAATTTTCTTTTGTGAGAAGAATTTTGAGCAAAGTATGTAAGAAATAAAATACTGAAATTAAATAGGACTATATTCAAAGTAAAGAAACATACTAAGGTTAGAGTATCTACTCTTGGTATATCAAATAAAAATAAATTTTAATTTTTTTATTACTCAAATAGAATCCTCACATAAATGAGGCTCGATTTGAAATATATGTTACCTTAAACCTACTTTGGTTTACATATGAAGTATATTTGTCTTCTTTTTATTATATTACTAATAATAAAACAATTCTTATAAAATAGATTCAAGAATATACTATGTCAATCATTATATTGTCTATAATAAATCAAGAATGGGTTAAGCATTTATTGTATCAAAGATTGTCTACAATGTATCAAGATTCACACTTTACAAAATAAAAAATGGAAAGATATAAAAGAAAGAAAAACATAACAACATATAGATGGTAGAGTCAATAATAATAATATAAAGTAGGCAGTAATTAAAACTAACTATTAAGAAATAAAATAACAAGAAAATAATAATAGAGGGACAACAAAGTCTTTCTCTAAAAAAAAAAATAACAACAGAGGGACAAAAAAGCCGTCCTCTAAGAAAAAAAATAACAATAAAATAATAACAGAGAAAATAACAACAGAGGGACAACAAAACTATCTTCTAAGAAAAAAAGTAACAATAAAATAATAACAGAAGGACAACAAAGTTATCATATAAAAAAATAATAAAAATAAATAAGAAGATAAATACAATATCAAATATAACCATTGAAATTAAGAGTTAGATAAATTATTATTTTTATATCAAGAATTTCACTATTTCACCTTAACATTAGGATATTAGTTTTTCATAATCAAGATAAGAAAACAAAATGAAATATAAAGAAGCATGATAATATTATGAAATAAAGTAAAGATACAAAATGTCTAAAGAGAGAAAAACATTATAAGCATTTAGAAATCTAACAAAAACTTTTCCAAACTCTGCTAATTCACCTTCCACAAGCCTTCTCAAGCCCTCTATTTATATATACAATTAAGTGTGGTAATTGCCAATAATGGTGGCTAACAAGTTGCATTAAGTTGACAAATCGAGTATCAAAAGTAATCCTTGACTTAGTTCGTCATATCCACCGACTCATAAATATAAAAATTGTATAAAATTGTGTCAGCTATTCATCTATCAAAATTTGTATGTATCATATATGTATTTTTTGAGATACGGTCAAAATACTGCAGTGAAATCAAGTTAAAAAACAAGCAGCAAACAAATTTTTAACATGAAGTATTTTGTCTTGAATTTTTATATGTTAATTCTTTTAAAAATATAGTCATAAATCAATATTGAATTAATGTATATATTCATTAAAATACGTCTCAGGAGTCAAAAAAATAATACTTCTTACTCAGCCATCTTCAATAAATTTATTTTGTCTACTTAATTTATAGATATTATTTTTAAAGAACTACAATTTAACTTTAATTCTTCTAATTGAATTTATTTTTTTATTCTTCTTTCTATCTATAAAAAATGCAAAAAAATAAAAATAAAAATAAAAGAAATAAATACTTAATTAAGATAAAAATATTTAATTTATAAATATAAAATTCTATAGTGATTTATTTGTCTCCAAGCTTAGTGACAGATGAGTTGATCCAACTGATCCCTCACACTCACGGCATCTAGATTGGAGCTCATCTTCAAGCTAGAAGCTTGTTTCGCCCTCTTTCTCCATATCTCCAAACTTGAAAATTCTTTCTCTGTTTCTCATTCGGCTCTGTTCTTCATTCCATTTCCAATTGCGTCCTTCACATCTCTTTGTTCCTCATGTGAATTTTGTTTGATTTCAAGCATACGTTATTGTTTGATTAGCAAAATGTTAGACATTGAATTGGTGTTTTTTTATAGGTTCATTAGAACTCAATCACTAATCTAGAAAAGAAATATTGATGAACTAAATTAAACTAAAACGGTTACCAATTGGATCAATTCTCTTAACTTAAATCAAATTGATAAATATAACTTTTTTACACTTCTATTCAATTCTATTCATTGAAAAATAGACCAAACGTACACTTTAACTTTTAACCTCAATTTTTTTTTTCCCTTTTTTACTAAACAAGAGAAATTTATAAACTAAACATAATCACGTGCATCAATTCTATTACTTTTAACAGGCTATAAAACATTAATATGTAAAATAAAAATATATTGTATTCTGTATATATTAAATATTTATATTAAATACAAAACGATGTTATAAACCATATATAAAGGCTCAATATTTTGTTATTATGTATTTGTATCAATAGTATATTTTTTTAGTTGGAGGTGATATTTTTCCATCAAATCATCTGTTATATTACCCATTAAAATAATCGAGAACTCAATCAAAACAAATTTCAATCCCCAAGGGTGCTACAAAATTCACCAGCTTGTCAGCACCGGCGTTGGCTTCTCAGAAACTATGATGGCATACCCATGCTTAAACTTCAACACCATTTTAGGAAATCTGATAGAATAATATTAACAGCAATTTTATGAACGTAGTAAATATTAGACTTTCATGCCATACGTTGAATTTTTAGAAAAAAAAAAATACCGAATGAGTTCTGGCAACATAAACAAATTTAAAAATGGCAAAAAAAAATTCACAGAAGCAAAATGAACTGAAATTTATTCCAAATAACACTCATGAAGACCAAGTTAATTTACAGAAACACGCTAACATTAGACGATGATGTCTTTCATACCCATCAAGGGTAATTACCAGAGCACAGCACACAATTTTACGCAGGTACAGACTCTAATCCTTCGACAAAAACACAACCTTTAATCCAAACCAAGATAACAGAAAATGCTATTCTTCTTAACCAGAAATCTCAATGGCCTTAACCTCAGGCTTCTTAACCTCTTCCTTTGGAACAGTCACAGTGAGAACTCCATTCTCCATGGAAGCCTTCACCTGATCCATTTTTACATTCTCTGGCAGTCTAAATCTCCTCAAGAATTTCCCACTGCTACGCTCAATGCGATGCCATTTATCGTTCTTGTCTTCTTTCTCGACGTTCCTTTCTCCGCTTATCTGAAGCACTCTGTCATCTTCAATGTCGACCTTCACCTCCTCCTTCTTCAGCCCCGGAATATCAGCCTTGAGCACATGCGCTTCTGGGGTCTCCTTCCAGTCAATCCGAGTGTTCACAAATGCAGAATTTTCCCCAGATGAAGCAGAGAGAGAACTGGGGAAAGGGAAATCCTTTAAAGGATCCCAAACGTCGAGAGAGAATGGGTCGAAAATGTTGCTCCTTCGGCCACCGAAGAAACTTGGAATCAACGACATTTTCTCTTCAAGATTAAGTGAGAACAATAACACGGTGTTGATAATGCTCAGAATTGGTGGGTGTTGGCCTGTGTTTCTATGGTGGAACAAGTGGGATACGTTCGGTATTTAAAGTGATCGGAAGAGTAATTTAGTAGTTTCGAGAAAAAAATTTGATAATTCGTGAACTTTCGCGAGTCAGGCTTCGGCTTTTGGCACCGACCATAAGAGAAGTGTCCAGATGATAACGATGTGGGCTCCAAAGCCCAACAGTTTGGACAGTGGGCTTGCTATAATCCATGTTGTGGTTCTCCAATCTCCATGAATGTATTAGTATTATTGGTCCCAAAAACAATTATAAATATCAAATGTTAAAACATCCTCGAAAATATTTTGGGATAGATTTAAAATCTAATCAATTCTAATAAAAAAATACGCTTTTTTTTATTATGTGATTTGGCTTATTTTTACTTTATGATTCAAAACTTGAAAATGTACTACCTTGTGATTTAAAATCTAATCAATATTGTTAGTGAACATATACATATGAGAGTATTATTAAAGTATTTTCTCTTATTGTTAGTCTAGATACAATTTGTATGATTAGTTTACTTGCAACTTAGAATAAATGAAAAAGATATCAAATAGACGTTAAGTATCCTTTCTTAAATGGTAGGTATCTTGGAAGAGAAAGTATATATTGAATTACCTGGAGGTTATGTGATCAAAGGCAAAGAAAACAAAGTGTATAAATTAAAGAAAGCTTTATACTAGGATCCAAACAAGCACCAAGATCTTGGTATAAGCAAATTGATTCATTCTTCACTTAGCATGGTTTTCAAATATGTCCTTTTAAATATACTTTTTATGTTAAATTTATTGAATCTAATTATATTCTCATCGTATATATGTCTTTATTTTGATGATATGACTTTCAGTGAAAAAAATTAAAGATTATTGTAGAATTCAAAGTGGCTATGGTGAGTTGCTTTGAAATGACAATTTAGCTTTGATGTCTTATTTTTTAGACATTAAATTTATTTAGAAAAATGGTGAAATTTTCATTTTGTAAAAAAAGATATCCTAATGATATTTTGAAGAAATTTAAGCGGAGAATTCAAAATTAGTTTCCACTACAATTGAAAAAAGAAAACTGAAATTGTTGAGAGAAGATAAAGGTAAAATTGTAGTTTCAAAGAGTAGGATTGGAAGTTTGAGATATTTTACTGTAACTAGATTTAATAGTCTTTGTAGTTGGATTACTTAGTAGATTCATGGAAGAGTCATTTATTAGTCATCTACAAGCAGTTAGAAGAATTCTTTGATATATCAAAAGTACTGTGAATGATGCAATTTTTTATCTTCATGCTAACGATGTAAAATTTGTTAAATATGCAAATAGTGAGTGAGCTAGTGATATAGAAACACCAAAGAACGCTTGAGGGTATGCATTTCATCATGGCTCAGTCACAATATCTTGGTCTTTGAAGAAACAATCAATTGTTACACTCTCTACAGGTGAAGCTGAATATATAGCAACAACCAATTGTATTACATAGGTATGGCTAAGGAGAATTCTTGAAGTGTTA
This sequence comes from Gleditsia sinensis, assembly GCA_037074535.1. Classification (NCBI taxonomy): domain Eukaryota; kingdom Viridiplantae; phylum Streptophyta; class Magnoliopsida; order Fabales; family Fabaceae; genus Gleditsia; species Gleditsia sinensis. The sequence continues at coordinate 16,696,762 of CM073466.1, read as the reverse complement.
TGTCAAAATAAAAATACTTGCATAATAATATTTTGTGACAACAAGTCTATTGCACTTTCCAAAAATTTAGTCTTTCATGAATAATCCAAACATGTAAATATTCGATTTCATAAAATTTAAGAATTAGTGGTTGAAAAAGAAGTGTTCATTGATTACTATCATACTAAAGAACAAATTACAGATATATTCATAATGCCATTAAAAGTTGAGTTATTTTACATGTTGAAGAGATTGTTTAAAATGATAAATTTTACCAGCTTGATTAAGGGAGGCAATGTTAGAAGATAAACCAAGCTTCACGCTCTACCGCCCATGTTACTACTTTAAAGGCCACACCCCAAGAAATAATGGTATTGCAATTTGTAAACTTGCTTCACCCATTTGATACTTGAAGTCAAAATTGCCGCTTGTTGCATATCTCTCTTTAATGTTTTCCGTACGTTCTCATTAGGTTTGTTATTTTATGTAATGGTTTATTCATATCTATTCCTATAAAAGGGTCATGCTTGTATCAGCTTAGTGCAATTTTGTGAAGTGATACAGAAACAGAAGCTATTCTCTGCCTTTGTGCTCTGCGAATTCTTTCTTAAGTGTGTGAGTTTATTTGGTATTTTAAATATTGGTATCATATAGTTTAACCCAAGGCTACCTATAAATATATAGATTCAATGAATCATTCATTTAAATTAATGCAATTGATGAAACACTCACCCTGCAAACAAGATGAAGTATTATCAAGTATAAGGGTATCTCAAAGTCAAACTACATAGGGATATTGAGGTAATCAAAATCATAATTTTTTTTGAATTATTTGGTTATTTCCTTATTCAATACTAATTTCTCTTTGCTAAAGCCAACTAGCAACCTTGTCACAAACGTAAAAACAACCACATTTTCCCACCCCGCAATGTCCATTTGCTTGTCCATTCTTATTCACTCTTGCACACAGGCCTTGCAATTGTCATTTGTGTGGCCTTTACCTTTCCACAAACTTTGCCAAGTTCTGCCCTTACCCCACTGAATGAGCCATTATATATATATATATATATATATATATATATATATATATATATATATATATATATATATATATATATATGTATATATATATATATATATATATATACATAGATATATATATATATCTATGTATATATATATATGTATATATCTATATATATATATATATATCTATGTATATATATATATATATATATCTATATATATACATATATACGTATATATATACATATATACATACATATATACGTATATACATACATATATACGTATATATATACATATATACGTATATATATACATATATATATATATACACACATATATATACACACATATATACATATATACATACATACATATATATATATATATATATATATATATATATATATATATATACATACATATATATATATATATATATATATATATATATATATATATATATATATATATATATATATATATATATAAGCAAAATATTTCCAGAGGCACACATACAAATACAAGCCACTAGTAAATTCTTTTTTCATTCTTTTTATTTTTCTTTTCTGCTCAAGATTTCAAATTGCAGTTGTAATTACATTTTTATAATTATGATGACTATAGAAATATTAATGACAAAATGTCATCATTAAAACTACTTTTAGTGAAAAGAAAAGTCACTAAAAGTTATTAATTGTGACGATTTTTTTTTGTGGCGACTTTTATTATCATTAAATATATTTTCCGTGATGAAATATGAAAGTCGTGATGCAATCTTTAGTGACAAAAAAATGTTACTAAATAATCTTGCGATGATTTTTTAAACTTCAATGACAACTTTTATTGTTGCTGAAGCTTTTATTTTTTGTAGTGTGTATAATTACAATGATTGTAAAAAAAAAAAATACAGCTTCTATGAATTTAAAAAAATAATATCAGCCAACATTTACATAAAAAATTCAAAGTAATTTAATTACATTATTTGATTCTAATACTAACAAGTGGTTTCTAAAAATACAAGTGACACTTGCTTTATAAATTACTCATTTTTATTTGAATCTAATACTATTTATTAAAATAATCAAAGTTACAAAAATTTAAAGAAATTAAACACTGTTGACACTTGGCGGATATAATCTAAAGCTCCAAAATAATCAAAGTTGTAAACTTCAATTTTTTTTACGAAAAATTGATAGCTAAATACTTTTATTTATAATGACTTGATATATATATATATATATATATATATATATATATATATATATATATATATATATATATATATATATATATATATATATATATATATATACTTACAAGTTTACGTAAAAATTTTAAAGTAACTTAATTATAATATAAGCTGTTCACTTTTGTTTGAATGTAATACTAACAAGTGGTTTTCAAAAATATTAACAAGTGGCGCTTAAAGCTTTATAATTAAGCTACTCACTTTTATTTGAATTTAATATTATCTATTAAAATAATCAAAGTTAAAAAAATAAAAAATAAAAATCTGCTGACACTTAAGGGATCTAATCTAAAGTTCCAAAATAATCAAAATTGTCAGACTCCATATTTTTTTAATGAAAATTTGATAGCTAGATACTTTTATTTATAATGACTTGACATCAGTTTCTCACTCTTTTGTTTTGTGTGAGAATATATACACACACACACACACACTAAAAGAGTTTCATTTCCATATAAATATTTGATCCCACTACAGACAGCTATAGGTGTGGTTCAAAAGGTAATTCTCTTTGTTGAATAGAATTAAAGGTACTAGATATTGTCTTATTATTTTCTTTAACTACCATTCTGGAAACCTTGAAGGAAGTAGTCCACATGATTGACTGGAAAGATGTATATGATATAAAAGATGATTATTCGTTACCTACTTTAATTTTAGGGTCTACGACCCACCATCCCCAAGAGTACTCATCCAAAATATGTCGAGCTTATTATTGGAATATCATATTTATTATGGGCTAGCCTGGTTTTTAGAGTTTAGTTATTTTCAATTATTGATTTGTCTTTAGTTTGTTAGAAACTGGCTATCTGGAGCTGTATATAGTTCAACTACTGTAACTCTCATCATAATGAGAAAATCCATTCTTTTCCGAAACTTTCTCATTTTCTTTTTCACTAATCTCAACCAAGTTTAAGCTTGTTTACATGGTATCAGAGTTTTCAAAGGCTCAATCTCTTTTCACTTGCTGGTCTTTATTTTTTCTCCTTGAAATTTTGAAAATATGATGAATCAATCTACAAACTTTGCAAATCCCTCTCATGGAGGTTATGGTATTTCTGACAATCTGGCTATTTGATCCTTATGATGTCTCTCCTTACTAGTGTTAACCAGGCTTATGCAATTCTCATCCATGAAGAAAAGCAAAAAGAAATCTCTGCTCTTATTTCTTCTTTTCTCAATGACAATGTTGCTATGAATACCAATGCTAGCAGAAATAAAGCTAATGGTCCTCCCCAAAAATCTGATCAAAGGAGGAACCTTTCAATTACCTGCAATTACTGCCAAAAAACTTAGGCATACAAAAGACAAGTGCTACAAATTGCACGGTTATCCTATAGAATATAAATTTCACAAGTCAAAGAATTTCTCTGAATTTGTCCAAGCAGAAAACAATGACAACTCACAAAGTAGTAGTAACTCTCCTGCTCCTCATATCTCCCATGAACAGTACAAGCAGCTTATAATGTGTTTGAATCAATTAAAACCAATTGAAGCAAATGACTTGCCCAATGTCATGGCTATTGCCAACTTTGTAAGTAATTTTCTTTCTAATATACATCATATTAATAGATTTTGCAAAGTACAGTTTTGGATAATAGACATAGGGTCATTTGATCATATTTGTTTTGACAAAGCTACATTTTCTTATTTGGTTGACATTAAGTACCATATTCTATCTTACTTCCAACCAGTGAAATTGTTTTGGTTCATTCAGTGGGCACAGTTGTTTTGTCTCTTCATATTACTCTTTCTAATGTCCTTTTTGTTCCATCATTTTAATTCAATCTTTTATCCATTAGTAAACTCATTTCTCAGTATAATTTCCTCATATATTTTACTAATAACTTTTGTTATATATAGGTCCCTTCAATGAAGAGGCAAATTATAATGACCCTAAATACAATTGCTTATGATTATTGTTTACTAATACAGATACAACTTGTTATGTTTCATCCTTTAATACTTGGTTAATATGTGCATGATGGTGCTTAGATACATTTGGTAACCTTATAATTTGATTAATTATGGAAATGGGACATTTGGAAGTTAACTACAAATCATTTGAAGCAAAAAAGTAGAAAAAAAATGTGAAGTTTTAGGATGATTTACATCTTCTCTTACTATTTTATACATAATTCCCCCATATGAACCTCAATTCTTGTGATTCAAATTGATATGGAAATTTAAGGCATATAGTTACAACTTTTATGTTAGGAATTTTTGTTTATTCTACTAAAATAAGGTTGATAAAGGGAAAAAATAGCGAAGTAGAGATTTAGTGTGGTCTGGATCTTTGCTCAATTTTTTTGGCCGAACTCTCTTATATGAACTCCAATTAAGGTGATTAAAGTGGCTATGAAAATTTAAGACATAAAGCTATAACTTTCACGTTAATTTATTTGGCAAATTTTGTAAAATTCCCACATTACAATATAAGAATTGTAGGTCATGATGCATTGTGCTTAGGTCACAACACAGGCCTCTTTTTAAGGACTCTACCATCATATCTTGAATTATAAACCTCTAATTGATGAACTGTTTAGTTTGTTGGATTCGTGGAGATGATAGCTTCAAAATCCACCGATTAGTTTTGTAAAAAAAATCACTGGAATCTTGCTAGAAAACTCGTGAACAGTAGTTTCGTGGTGAGTTTTCCATGGGTATGCTTAGAAGTTTCTATTTTTGAAATTTTTGCCATAGATAGCCTTAGAAATTGAAATTTTATGGCCATAGGATAGCTTTCCGACAAGCGTGAGTAGTGTTTTCGATTGGCATAAATAGTGATTTTATGAGATAGCTAGAAATTGACATTCCAGAGTTGTTTTTCTAAGTTTTGACATATAACAAAACCAATTTTGACATTTGTTCAGCCATTTGAACTTTGGAATTGACTGAAGGGCATTCATCCACCTTGAATCCCTAGTGTTGGAGTAGATAATACATACTATAACATAAATTTTAGTTGTTCTTTTTTAATGCTATCCATAGGTACTAGTTTATGAAAGATTGAATTCATTTGACAATAAATAATTTTGATTGGTAGTTCATCGAAATTGCTTATGAAATTTCATCACACATTCATGAAATTCTTTCCTATTATGAGCTAGTGTTTCAATGCATGGCTCTTAGTACAAACCTTAGGTATGCAAGACAAGTGTTGTATATGCATAACTTCTCCATTGATATTTGATGAGTGAATTTTATACTCATAAATTAAATATTTTTATCTTACCTTTTTGCCTTAATTAAGCATTTATCTCCCTTATTTGTCTTTAGTTTTGTGTATTTTTTATATATGGAGAGAAGAATAGAAAATGGACTCAATTGGAGGAATCAAAAGATAAATTGTGGTTCTTTGAAAATAATGTCTATAAATCAAACAGACAAAATAAATTTATTAAGGATGGCTGAGTAAGGAGCATTATCTTTTTGACTCCTGAGATGCATCCTAATGGATATATGCATCAATTCAATCTTAATTTATAACAACATTTCTAAAAGAATTGAAATATAAAGATTTAAGGCAGAACACCCAATGTTAAAAATTTGTTTGCTGCTTACTTTTCAATTTGATCTTACTGCAGTATTTTAGCTGTATCTCAAAAACTACGTATATATTATGTATGAAATTTGGTATAAAAATATCTGGCATAATTTCATACAACTTTCATATTTATGTGATCAGCAAATTCATACATCCGAAGGGCCAAAATTGAGCTAGAAGAGAACATATTTACAGTTGCAGTTCAGCCCAACTTTACTATAGTATTTGGGCTATATTTTAGAAAATAAATATTCAATGGATCCAAAATTTGGTAGGTGAATATAAGATACAATTTGCTACAACTTTCATGTTCAAGTGGTTAGTAAATTCGGACATTAAAATGACAAAAATTGAGTTAGAACATTTACTGTTGTAGTCCAGCCTGACCTTACTCTAGTGTTTTGGTCATAAATCACAAAATACATGGCCAATTGTTCTCCACCTTATATTTATGGAAAGATAATAAAAATATCTACAACTTTTATGTTGATGGGATCAGTCGATTCAGTAGCTATCAAGGAGATATATCACGATGACTTTTAGGGCACATAATGCAACACAATTTGTCAACTTTAGTGCAATTTGCTACCCACCATCTTTGTCACCTACTCCCCTTATTTTGTATATAAATAGAGACATCTTGTGAGCTAGAGAGGGAGGAGAAATGCTGAAGAGTGAACTTGGGAAAGTTTTGTTGGAGTTCTAAGTGTTTGTAATATTTTTCTCTCTTTAGACATTTTGTATCTTTACTTTCTTACATAAATTTTATCATACTTCTTCATCTTTTATTTTGCTTTCTTACCTTAATTTTATCTTTTAGTGCAATTTCTGGGTTGCTTCAGTATGGGTAGGTCGTGTTCAGGACTGTTTTTGAGCATGTTTGAAGTATAGTTCAAGCATGGATGTGTTTTGAAACATGGTCAGGCCGCTTTAGTTGCTGGAATATTATATTTTTCACCATTTTTTACCTAAAAATAATTTTGTTTGTTGAAAGTTTTTTAGAAAACATATATACTTTTATAATGATGATTTTGGTATCATAAATTACCCTTTTCTTTATTTGATTCAAAATGATTCATATTGGATATTGGTATGTGATGAATGATTATTAATTATTGAGTATAAAAAATGATGCATGTCATATTATGAATGTAGTTAAATGGCAAGCGTAAAACTCATGGCGAGTTGCTTGATAATTATATATTGCATTTGATGAATATATATATATATATATATATATATATATATATATATACATTTATATGTATGGATGAATATCGACAGGTTGTATGGCTTGAGATGGTACCAAGTAACGGACGCTCTATTAGCCTGAGTGAGCCAATGGAGGCCCACTCTAACCAAGTGACAAAGGTAGTGTGAGGAGGCAAATGGGTGATGAACTCACATTCTCTGATCACTTATTGTGACTGTAGTTGATCAGTCACTATGCGTATAGCAAATGAGTGAATTGAGAACTGTGATATGTCTGAGCATTTTAAAAAAAGAGAGTGAATTTTCAATGCATATATAGTATGTTAATTATGGATAAATCAAAGTGATGATTTTATCTTCAAATCTTAATATTTTCTGTTGCTTATACAGCTGAACATAACTCCTATTTTTCTCATTATATTTTATTTATGTTAAGTCTACTGGGAACATTTATTCTCACTATTATTGTGGTGTTATGTTCAGATAAAAAGAAATGAGATGCAACAGGAAATGACGTTACTAAGAGAGATCTTAATGTCAGCACCACCTCCTCACCCTTTGTGTTTCAATGGTGGAGTGCTGTATAGGGACTCTTATTTGTGTACTGAAATAATGTGTTGTATAATTATTACATGTGTGAGGTTTGTAATATATATATATACATATATATTTTGTTTAAACATATGACGTATTTAACATGCGAAATGTAAAAATAAATAAATAAATTAATAATAATAACAATGAAATAAAAAAATCAGATGTTACAAAGTTGGTATCAGAGCAAGGTCGATCTTAGGCGACCATGGGGTGGGTGGTCATCTAGATTGACTTAGAGGAGTCTTGAATAGTTATGTGGATACGTTGTGTAAGGTAGTAGATAAATTCAGTAGGAAAGTACTAGTATTTCCTATTTATAATCTTGTGTAGTGTGATAACTACTGTAAAATTTTGAACTGCTGTTGAGTTTGATCACCTCAATAGTGACTAATATTTTACTTTACTAATACAGTGCGTTATGGCACCACTAAGAAGGAATCTGTTAGGCAGCACACATGCTATCTTAAATAACATAGCTGCAGCTATTCAAGCTCAGGCAACTGTTATGAATCAGATTCTGCAGCACCTTCAGAATATTAATAATTATGACGAGGTTAAGGGAAATGAAGGAAACCAAAATGGAAACAGAACTAAAAATGATAATTGATGGTCTAAATTTATGGGAACGCTGCCTTCGTCTTTTGTGGGTGCATATGACCCTATAGTTGCTTAGAGATGGCTGACAGAATTCAAGAATATTTTTGAAGTTCTAACTTATTCTGATGAGCAGAAGGTCAATTTTGGGACATATATGCCGAAAGAAGAAGCTGAATACTAGTGGAGAAGAGCCGAAGAGTTACTGGTATATCAAGACAGGAAAATTACATGGCACTTGTTCCGAGAAACTTTTCTGAACAAATATTTTTCTAGTAACGTGAGAGCTGAGAAAGAGATTGAGTTTCTTCAGCTTAGACAGATAAATGAGACCATTGAGCACCATATTACTAAGTTTGAAGAACTGTCTAAGTTCTCAAGTACTCTGAAGAATAATCTGGATAAAGCTTGGAAGGCAATGAAGTTTGAATAGGACTGAACCTAGAGCTTAAGAATGCTGTGGTGACATTAGAGATTCGAGAATATACCCCGTTGGTAAATAAATATCGGATTCTGGCGTCAAGTCTGAAAGCAATAGAGGATGAAAGGAAAAGACAGACTCAATGGAAGCAGAAGAAAGAGTTCCCAATTATGGATAAAAATACCAGAGGGAAGAATATCATGAGAGGTAAACAACCAGCATTTATGGAACCCAGACCTTTTCTGAAAAATTCGACAACAGGTCAGTGTGGGAAATACGAGAAATTCTATGGAGATAAACCATGTTACTTTAGTCCAGTTACTTGCTTCCGATGTGGTCAGAAAGGGCATATGGCATGGCATTGTCCACCGGAAAATGAGAAAGGTACTGCTTGAATTCAACAAACGACAAGAGTTTTCACTTTGAGCAGTTCTAAAGCAAAATCAGCTCCTGATTTGATGCAAAGTACGTGCTGTATCAATAATTTGCCTCTTATTGTATTGTTTGATTCTGGTGTGAGCCATTCTTTCATAGCAATAGAATGTGTTGAAAAGTTACAACACTCTATTGCAGAGTTACCATATGAGTTAGTGATGGTGACACCTACAGGAGGAAAAGTAATTACCTCCTCAATATGTTTGAATTGTCCCATTGTATTGAATGACAGATCTTTTATAGTGGATTTGAACTATCTACCTCTAGATGCGAGCCATTCTTTCATAGCAATAGAATGTGTAGAGAAGTTACAACACTCTATTGCGGAGTTACCATACAAGTTAGTGGTGGTGACACCTACAGGAGGAAAAGTAATTACCTCCTCAGTGTGTTTGAATTGTCCCATTGTATTGAATGACAGATCCTTTGTAGTGAATCTGATATGTCTACCTCTAAATGGTATAGATGTCATCTTGGGTATGGATTGGTTAAGTAAAAAATGAGTCCTACTGGATTGTTGCAATAAGATTTTTGAGTTTCTTTTGGACCCACCGGATGATCAAAAGTATAGCATTATTAGTGCTCACCGACTCTATAAGGAGATAAGGGATGCGGATCTAAGATGTGTTTTCCTGTATGCTATCAACCATAGTATGAAACAGAAACTGCTTGAAATTCCAGTAGTCCCTGAATTTTTAGAAGTTTTTCCCACTGAGATTTCTGAACCTCCACCAAAGAGAGAAGTGGAATTTTCCATCGATCTAGCACTAGAGGCGAGGCCTATTTCTATCACTCCCTATAGAATGTCTCCTATGGAATTGTAAGAGCTTAAGAAGCAGATCGAAGAGCTGTTAGAAAAGAACTTTATCAGACCTAGCATATCACCTTGGAGAGCGCCTGTATTGTTTGTAAAGAAGAAAGATGGCAGTTTAAGATTGTACATTGATTACAAGCAATTGAATAAGGCAACCATTAAGAATAAGCATCCATTACCCAGAATAGACGATCTATTAGATCAATTAAAGGGAGCTACTATTTTTTCTAAGATAGACTTGAGGTCATGATATCATCATATCGGAGTTAAAGAAGAAGATATTCTGAAAATAGTTTTCAGAACTCGGTATGGACACTATGAATTTTAAGTCATGCCTTTTAGGGTCACAAATGCACCTACAGTCTTTATGGACTATATGAATCACATTTTTAGACCATACTTGGATCAATTCGTAGTAGTGTTCATAGATGATATTTTAATCTACTCTAAAAGTGAGGAAGAAAACAACCAGCATCTCTGATTAGTACTTCAGGTCTTGAAGGAAAAGAAACTTTTTGCTAAGTTAGAAAAATGTGAATTTTGGTTGGAAGAGGTGAAGTTCTTGGGTCATGTAATTTCTAAAGATGGTGTGTCGGTGGATCCCAGTAAAACTAAAACAATGTTGAAATGGGAGAAGCCAAAAATTGTGACTGAAATTAGAAGTTTCCTAGGTTTAGCAGGATATTACAGAAGGTTTATACATAGATTTTCTCAAATAGTTTTGCTTTTGACTCGATTGACCAGAAAAGGAAGTCCCTTTAATTGGATTGAAGAATGAGAGAATAGTTTCCAAGAGTTTAAAGTAAAATTAACTTCTCCACCTATTCTAGTTGTTCCTAACCCTTCTGGATGCTTTTAGTCTATACGGATGCTTTTTAAAAAGGTTTAGGTTATGTTTTGATGTAATAAAGCAGAGTAGTTATTTATCCATCTCGACAATTGAGACCGCATGAGAAGAACTATCCTACTCATGATTTAGAGTTGGCTGTGATAATTTTTGCCCTGAAGATGTAAAGACACTACTTGTATGGAGCTGTATTTGAAATATATAGTGACCACAAGAGTTTAAAGTATCTATTTGACCAAAAAGAATTGAATATGAGGCAAAGAAGGTGGATGGAGTTCATTAATGATTACAAATTTGAATTAAAGTATCACCCAGAGAAGAAAACTCTAGTAGCTGATGCGTTGAGTCGGAAGTCGTTGCATTTAATTCAAATACTGATAAAAGAAATGGAGCTAATTGAAGAATTTAGAAATTTGAAATTATCAGTTATGATTGTCGCTGGAAGTCTGATTATTAGTGAATTAAGAATTGAAAGTGACTTAAAAACTCAGATTAAGGAAGCATAGACACATTATCAATTTTTACAAGATCGAAAAGATTAGCCTGACTTTGCAATGTCAGATGATAGAATTATTATGTACTGGGCAAAACATGTATACCACAAGGAGAGAATTTGAAGGCTAAGATTTCTGAAGAAGCTCATCAAAGTAAGTATATAATCCATCTAGGATCTACAAAGTTGTACCAAGATTTGAAAAGATTATACTGGTGGTCAGGAATTAAGAGAGACATTGCTGAATATGTATCAAGTGTCTGGTTTGTCAAAAGGTGAAGATAGAATATCAAAAATCTTTTGGGATGTTACAACCTTTAGAAATTCCTAAGTGGAAGTGAGATAGTATATCTATAGATTTTATTGTTAGATTACCTAAGACTCAGACAAGCCATGATGCGATATGGGTAATAATAGATAGACTAACGAAATCTATGTATTTTCTACCCATTAAGATAAAATACTCATTGAATAAGTTGGCCTAGTTGTATATGAAGGAAATTGTACGGTTACATGGAATTCCTAATAGTATCATTTCGGATCGATATCCCTGATTTACTACCAGATTTTGGCACTTATTTGTGTTTTAGTACTGTATATCATCCTCAAATAGACAGTCAAACAGAGAGAACTATACAGACTCTAGAGGATATGCTAAGAGCGTGCGTACTAGAGCAAGGAAAATGATTGGATGGATATCTGTCACTGGCTAAGTTTGCGTATAATAATAGTTATCATTCCATTATTGGAACGACATCTTATGAAGCTTTGTATGGTAGGAGATGTAAATATCCTTTATGTTGGAATAAAGTGGGGGAGAAAAGGTTATTGGGGCTCAAGTTAGTGCACCATACTTATGAGAAAATACAAATAATTCGGGATAAAATTTGAATAGCTCAGAGTCGACAAAAGAGCTATTTCAATAGGAGAAGGAGACTGATACAATTCTAAGAAGGGGAGCATGTGTTCTTGAAAATTTCTCCTACTACTGGAATTGGCCGAGCAATGAAAATTAAGAAATTGAGTCCGAGATATTTAGGACTTTATCAAATTCTAAAAAGGATAGGGTAATCGACGTATCAGATTACACTACCTCCGCATTTGTCAAATCTACATGATGTGTTCCATGTTTCTCAACTTTGAAAGTATCTACTAGATTTGTTGCACATAATTTAAAAAGAAATAATAGCTGTAGACAAGAATATAACCTACCGACCGAGGCCGATAGTAATTCTGGATAAAGACGTGAAACAGTTGAGAAATAAAACCATTCTATTGGTGAAGGTAGGTTGAGAGAGTTTAAAAATGGAAGAAGCCACATGGGAAAGGGAAGAAGACATGAGACATAAATATCCACAATTGTTTGAAGACAAGTATACCTTGAATTTTGAGGACAAAATATTTTTTTAGGGGGGAGAATTGTAACATCCCTGATTTTTTCTTATGTTACTAATTGGAATTTATTTCTTTCAGAGAGGAGAAATCATTTTGGATCTCATGGATCTATAGTCTCTAAAATCACTTAATTTGGAGTCTGTAGGAGGGAGATATGGCTAATTAATTGAGCAGAGGTCAAAATTCAGGATAGCAAAATAATTGTTTTGGTTTTTAATTTTTTTGAAATAATCCGTAAGGAAAATGAAGAAATAATAAACATGAAAGTTGTTGATACTTGTCTTAGTTGTTTATAGGCTTTGAAATCACCTCAATTGGAGTCCATATGAAGGTGATATGGCCGATTAATTGAGTAGAGGTCAGAATCAGTCTAGAATCCAGAATGGTAAAATAAGCTTTTTTATTTTTTATTTTCTGAGAATATTTCGTAAGAAATATGAAGAAATGATAAACATTAAAGTTGTAGATAATTGTCTTAGCGTTTTATAGGATTTGAAATCACCACAATTAGAGTTCATATGAGAGAGATATAGCTGAATAAGTGAAAAAAGGGTCACAGAACATGACCAGGCTGTGTTCTGGGTTGTTTCAACATGGGTATGCCGTGATCGGGGCTATTTTTGAGTATGTTTGAAGTATTTTTCAAGTATGACCGTGTTTTGAAACAGGGTCAGGTCGTGTTGGGTGCTGGATTATTATATTTTTCACCGTTTGTTACTTAAAAATAATTTTATTTTTTGAAAGATTTTTAGAAAACATATATACTTTTATAATGATGATTTTGGTATCACAAATTACCTTTTTCTTTATTTGATTCAAAATGAATCATATTGGATTGGTATGTAATGAATGATTATTAATTATTGAGTATAAAAAATGATGCATGTCATATTATGAATGTAGTTAAATGGCAAGCGTAAAGTTTATGACGAGTTGCTTGATAATTATATATTGCATTTGATGAATATGCATTTATATATATGGATGAATATCGATGGGTTGTATGATTTGAGACGATACTAAGTAGGGGACACCCTATTATTTTGAGTGAGCTAAAGGAGGGCCGCCCTAACCGGATGATAAACTCACATTTTCTAATCACTTATTGTGACTGTAGTGGATCGGTCACTATGCGTATTGCAAAGAGTGAATTGAGAACTGTGATATGTCTGAATATTTAAAAAAGAGAGTGAATTTTCAATGCATATATAGTACGTTAATTATGTGTCAATCGAAGTGATGATTTTATCTCCAAAATTTAATATTTTCTGTAGGTTATACAACTGAACATAACTCCTATTTTTCTCATTATATTTTATTTATGTTAAGTCTACTATGAACCTTTGTTCTCACTATTATTGTGGTGTTATGTTCAGATAAAAAGAAATGAGATGCAACAGGAAATGGCATTACTCATGGAGATCTCAATGTCAGCACCACCTCCTCACCCTTCGTGTTTCAAGGGTGGAGTACTGTATAGGGACCCTTATTTGTGTACTGAAATAATGTGTTGTATAATTATTACTTATGTGAAGTTTGTAATATATATATACATATATATTGTGTTTAAACATATGGCGTATTTAACATGCAAAATGTGAAAATAAAAAAATAAAAAAATATATAATAATAATAACAATGAGATAAAAAAATTGGATGTTATAGATATGTCCACAAAAATTCCTACAGGTGTCATAGAGGATGTGCTCATTAAGGTTGATCAATTCTACTTTCTAGTAGATTTTATTATTTTTGACACTGAACCTATTGATAATACAGAGACACAAATTCCAGTCATTTTGGGTAGATCATTTCTTGTAACATCCAATGTAATTATTAATTGTCGAAATGAAATTTTGAATCTATCTTTTAGAAATATCACTGTGGAACAAAATGTTTTTAATGTCTCTTGTCAACCTATGGACACTGGTGATTTATGTGAAATGAACATGATTGAGAGTATAATTAATGACTCATTTTTAAGTTCTTTTGATGATGACCCTTTAGGAAAATGTTTAACTTATTTCAACATGGACATAGATGAGGATTGTTTGGTTAGTGAGGTAAACTCTTTGTTAGAGACCACTATACTAATGGATACTAATAAATGGGAAGCCAAAAAATTAACAGTTTCACCTTTTGAGTTTGTTCCACTGCCATCTGTAGAAAAACCACCCCAGTTAGAATTAAAACATTTACCTAATTATCTGAAATATGTGTTTTTAGAACCTTCTAAAACCTTGCCTGTTGTCATAATGTCTGATTTAGATAAAGAATAGGAAGATGAACTCATTAGAATCCTTAATGAGCAAAGAGAAACCATAGGATGGATAATAGCAAATATCAAGGGTATTAATCCATCAATTTGCATGCATAGTATACATTTAGAGAATAATGCTAAAATTTCAAAAGAGTCAGAAGGAAGACTAAATCCAAGAAAACTAAGTTCTCTGTGGTCAAACCCATTCATTGTTCATGTTGTTTACCCACATGGTACAGTAAAGATTAAAAATCCCAAAAATGGTGATGTGTTTAAAGTCAATGGCTAAAGATTGAAATCATTTTTGAAATTATGCAACCCAAAGGAGACATTTCTGTGTGATCTTGTCTACCAGAATTGATTTGCTTTCTTTGTCAAAAGTTGCTATGCACGTTATTTAGGTGAGATTTTTTTTTATATTTAGTTTGCATTAATTTGTTCCCTCACTAATATCTTCTTTTGAATTGCTATTATTTTCTTGGTTTTATTGCTTTTGATCTTTCTTCAAAAAAAAAATTTGAATTGAGAATGGAAGAAATACTCTCAAACTTGAAAAATTATTTTCCTTCTCTTCCACCCAAAGTATTGATAAAAAATTTTAAAGCACGGGCTGAAATATTGAGGTTAATGATGAACATGGGAATATTTACTTATGTCCATTGGCTAATTGAAGCTAAGGTATGACTAGCAAGTGAGTTTGGAAATGGTTTCATTTCTTACATGCCAGGTCTAGGAAAAAACAATTTTGCTAAAAAGTGTAGAGCTAAAAGCATGGGTGTCTGCTATAAATGTGGACATGAAACTTGCAACACACGTTGCCATTCTTTGGGATGGATACATGTAAATTAGGAAGATAAAATAAAATTCATTAAGAATGACTTGGGTAAGGATTCATTGGATGATGAGTTTTATTCAACGTCTCTTGAGATGTATCATAGTGGATCTATACATATCGGGATTGTTGGTTTATGGCTCAATTTTAAAAAAGAACCGAAATGATACAGTCTTAAAAATATGATATTAAAAGACCATATTTTCCAATTTATAAGAAAATTAGATGGGAAGCATATCTTCAACCCATAGAGGGTGTTTAAACCATTATTAGACATAAAATCATAGGAAGATGTGAGCCACAATCACAACTACTATATATATGCATGAGTGCCGTCATTTTTGAATTTTTAATGCTTAATTTAGCTAATATCCACTGGTCTACTCACATAGCTATTGTAATTATACTTCTGGACTATTCGCATAGCTATTATAAGTATGTCCTTATCTGAGTTCTATAAATACACACATTATTACCTTTATTTTCATACTCAAAGTAGAGGTGAGTGCAATTATAGAGGGAGTTGCATTTCGTTAATTTCAAAATATTTATATTTTTTGTTGTTCCAATCCTAGAAAAAATAGAGAGTATGTGAAAGAAGCACAAAATTTAAGTATGGTATTAGTTAGGAGAAAAATTCATTTAGTCTATAGTAGAGGTAGTTGTGGGTTAATGAGGTGTGTGTCTACAGCTGCACATGTAGGAGGATGCTAAGTTCTTGGTATTATTCCTACAGCTTTAGCTGTATCAAACATCATTGAAAAAACAATTGGAAAAGAATTTAGGGTAACCTCCATACATGAGCGCATTGCTAGAATGATAAGCAACGCTGATGCGTTCATTGCCTTACCAGGTGGTTTTAGTACTCTAGAGGAAAGTTTTCAAATAATCTCTTGGGAACAATTGAATATCCACCATAAACCTATAGGTTTGTTGAATGTTAATCATTTCTTTGATGGTTTGTTGTCTTTTCTTGATCAAGCCATAGAACAAAGGTTTATCTCACACTTAGTAAGACAAATTCTCATCTCAGTTTCAAATGCTGATAAGTTGATTGATGCATTACAAGCATATGTTCATGTTCCTGATTTAACTACAACTCAAATAGATTGGACGGTAGACAACCGTAGAAAGCGCAAATTAGATTTGAATTTTCATCTGTAACACCTTTTATTTGATTGAATAAATTTTTATTTTCTGTTTAGTTTACTACAAGTTCATCTTTTCCTAAATCTCCTTCTAGGTAATATTTATTTCAATTTTTTTGTTTGTTTTGTGTTTGTTCTTCATAAAAAAAAGGCGTAGGTGCCAAACCTCCTATCTTTGTATAGGTTTTAACACCTAGATTTAAAAAAAAATTGAGTGATGTTTTGGGATTAGGCAAAACTAAGACCAATAATGAAAATGGTTTAAAATGCTTGTAACCTTTGGAAAATAGACGAGTTCTGAGTGCTATGTGCAAACTTACACTCTATTGTGACTTATGTTTTACTTGAGAATCCTAATATCATGAGTACATAATCTTGTACATTTGACTAATTGTTATTTAGAGAAAGTTTATGTGATTCAAATATGACTAGTGATCTCATAAAATTTTAAAACTTGTTTGATTGTCACTTCAGACCAACATATATATTACGCTATTTCTAGTAACCCATTTTGAGCCTATATTTATCTTTTCTTGTACACCTATATTATTATCTTGTTTTAAAACAAAAATATTTCTAACTTTTACTTTTCACTTATAGGAATGATCATTTGAAAACCTATGGTTCAGGGGTGGATGGAAGGAGTTCCAAAAAAAAAAAACCAAAAACCAAAAACAAAAAAGAAAAAGAAAAAAATGGAGGGCTTGTTTGATTTTGTTTTTAAAATTGTTTCTAAAAACTATGTTTAAAAATTATTCAGTAAAACAAAAGTAAAAAAAAAATATGTTTGATAAACTGTTTTAAAAACAATTTTTAAATATCATATAACAAAAAACTTGCTTGGTAAAATTGTTTTGAGAACAATTTAAAAAAAACAAAAACATAGAAAACTCGTTTGATATAAAATAGTTTTTTTAAAAATTTTTATGATGACTTTAATTTTTTAAATGAATTATAGTAATTTTTAATGAGAATATAGGAAGAATAAATAAATAAAAATGAAAAAATATCATAAAATTTAATATAATAGTAATATGGCATTAATATTTTTAAATACATTGTTCTAAAATAAATAACAACATCATTTATAGTTGTACATACTAATTATAAGTGTTACAAAAGTGACATTAACAATTATATAAGTTATTATACATAAATTATCAAGTAGAATTGTTGTGTTCTAACCACATTCAATTTGAAATATGGTCACAATATGTTGCCATTTCTGTCGCCCCTTTATCAGATAATCTTGATAAGTTGTCTTCATTAGAGCTTGTCTCCCCCGGGCTTGTATTTTCATTTAAAATCTCTATTTCTGCATCATCAAGACCTTCCTATATGTCAAACAATTGATCACATAAATTCCACTTGCGTATATAATTATGAATAGCACAACAAGCCATCACTATGAGTGGCTGCCTACTAGGTTTGTATGGTGGCATTAACTTTAAAATAGGAAATATGTTCTTTAATACTCCAAAACAACACTCAATAGTCATTCTTAATGATGAATGTCTATAATTAAATAGCTCTTGACGACTTCTTGGTTGTCTACCTCGACCTCTATATTGTTGTGCATGATATCTTTCACCTCTATAAAAGGGAAGAAAACCTCCAGTGCAAGGATATCCAGCATCCACAAGATAAAATGAGCCTACATCAATGAATATACATTAACAAATAATATAAATTGTGTATTTTTAGAAAAACGAGAATTTTAACAAAATAATAGTTACTATTTGTAGGCCATGGAAATTCTGCATTTGGATTAATAAGTGCATCTAAAAAAACCTTGGCATCGTGTGCATTACCTTCCCACCTCGAATAGACATATGTGAACATCATATTAAAATCACAAACACACATTACATTTTATGTCACAATTGTCTTTCTATCTCTGCACGATGTTTATCTCAATAGGAACCCATGCACTTATGTGTGTGCCATCAATTGCACCTAAACAATTCTATTATAAACAAACCATTACAAAAAAAAAAAATATTGATGAAATGAAAAATGAAAAAGTGCATGAGTAAATTCTTAATAGAAACACATACCTTGAACCATGGATAATAAATTGGGTTAGCATTAATTCTTGTAGGCAATTCTATAGACTCTTGTTTGATTAGCTCTTTTCCTAATCGACATATTGCTCTCAACACTTCTTTAAAATAACGAGAAATTGTTTCTGTAGAATGTTGAAAACGATCTAATACTACTCTATGGCGAATATTATACCCTATAATAAACAGGAACATAGCAACTTTTTCTTCCAACGACAAATGTTGTGAATCATCCAAGTAACTTTTCCTCCGCAATTCATTACAGAAATTAATAAAACACGATTTTTCCATTCGCAATAACTTAAAACAAGCTATCCCTGATCCATTAATAACTCAAAAATAAACTCACGACTAGTTAATGTAGATGTTCGAACCTTGGTTTTGTTCAGAAATTTGTGCTCATAATCATAAACCATGCTAACGATGCATAATTCAGCTAATTCATCATCCTCAAAGTTTGATGATGTCTCATCAAAACTACATGTATCACTATCTGATGATGTATTATTTACATCCATCATGGTGAAAACCTATCACACAAATAAAATGTACATAACAACTATAATATATTCAATAATTACATAATCAAATACTCACAACAAATCCATTACTCAAACTAATCAAATATTGTCATCAACATAACATTAATTGTAATATAAAATTGTTCAAAACTTTTAAATAAGTCTGGCCAAGTATTGTCTAACACTTCTAAAATTACTTTAAGATAAACATACCATACAATGAACAAGCCACTAGTAAAAAGAAACACTCACTAAAGTCTAGCTAGCCATCCTTTCCTTTTATCACTAGACATTGTAAGGAACATTTCTCTCCAATCAGGATTGGTAAATTTCTCTAAGGCTTTCATATAAATTTCATCAGAAAAATCTTCAATCTCTTCAAGAGCAGCTACACACTTAGCAATAGAATAATCAGCAGATATAACTGTAGCACTAGTGGCCTCAGCACTCTTTGTGCTATACCTCTCAGCCTTAGCAAATGAAACTTCTACTCTCGCCTTTGATGCCTCAGCCCATGCTAAAAGTGCATCTCCCATTTGTAAAGTCCTAGATTCCTTCTTGGACTTACGCTCTTTAACTTGAATTGTGCGCTTTTCACTACGTGTGATGTGCTCAATGGTTTGTGTGGCAACATCATCTGAACTATCCTGATCAAGATGAACATGAACACCAATGTTAAGGTATTCAATTTTAAGCTCATTTTCTTCATTTGTATTTGGTGGATCTTGAGTAGATGAATGATGAAGTACTCTAGTTACAGTACTTCTGTTGAATATGATTCCCAATAATTTATAGTGCTCACAACCTTTCTTTTAAAATTGAGCAGCATCAGGATGTGCCTATAATTATTTTTA
Source organism: Gleditsia sinensis (assembly GCA_037074535.1). Lineage (NCBI taxonomy): Eukaryota > Viridiplantae > Streptophyta > Magnoliopsida > Fabales > Fabaceae > Gleditsia > Gleditsia sinensis. The sequence continues at coordinate 16,676,472 of CM073466.1, read as the reverse complement.
AAAAAAGTTAACTAAGCATATTTAAAATAATTTGTAAATAAAACCATAAATTCACAAGTTGCTATATACCCGAATATAAGTTTGCCAAACTGTTTCATCGGCAGTAATAGTGTTGGTTTCTGCATCCCACCCAAATCCGGTGTGTTGCAAGAGTAAAGAGAACTGGGAATGCTTTGACCGCAATCTATTAAACTTTTGCTTTATTTGTTTTACATTGAAAGAGCGTTTAGTCATTGAATTAAGTTTATCTTTTATGGAAACCCATATCTTAGAATGAAATACATCATTTTGCATATTGTCTTTTGTGACCTCTTTAACCATGATGTCTATGTAAGTTTTAACTATTGAATTAGGCCAAAGCTTGCTCTCATTAGTTTCTATCTATATGAACAAATATTAAAACATCATTAATTAATAAATTCTCATGGGCATGATTATTAAAAAGATAATACAAATAAAAATAGAACAAGTTGGCTAACAAAGAAAAAAAAATCAAAAGAAGAAACATTGCATTCCAAAAAGAAGTAATTTTTTTAGGTTTTCCATGTTAAATTTACAAATGCTTAATGAAAAGCTAACAAGTTGGCATCCTCATTGTAAGGTCCAAAAATCTTGTTTTTTAGATATAATATCAACTATAAATATTCATTTCAAGTATACTTTCATATTTGATTTGTTGGTAAAAAATTAAAAGTTAAAAAAGGACAATAAAATTACAATTATAAAATTTTACGCAAAAAAGAAAAATGGTGATATACAACAACTCAAAGAAGAGGGAGTAGAGACATCTTGGTAAAATTGAGGGAGGAGTATGAATGAAAAATGGGTGGAGAAGTTGACTAATTGAAGTGTAGAACAGTAATGAAAGAGGAAGAGAAAGATGAATAGCATCAATGAAGATAATTTTAAATAAGATCTGGACCCTTAAAGTAATCCAAAATAACATTTAAAATAGGTGAATGTTATAATAATTTAGGTTCGGAGAGTCAATTTTCAATTTACACTCCTTCTTTTTTTTTTTTCGGGTCAAAACCCTTACAAAAGAACTCACCATCCTAGTTCATGACAATCAAGTCCTAGATTAATGAAGAATCTCTCATTTGAGAAACATGTTTGTACGTGTTCATATGGGCTTAATTCATGTAGCAATGTAAACTCCATCAATTAAAATCCAATTTGCAGATACTACAAACATAATGAAAATACAAAATCAACCAACTCTTAAATTTAGACATGTATATATATACACACACACACACACACACACACACACATACCTTGATATGAAAAAAAATTTAACCAATGCAATTACATAAGAGAGCAAGACACTCCATTACATGAAATTTATGGATGGCAAAAGCCAAAACTCATTTGCTATTTTTTTTTATCTAAAAAAAATCATCAAGTTCATATATAGACACACACACACCTTGATATGTAAATTTTTTTAACTAGCGTAATTACACAAGAGAACAAGACACTCCATTACATGAAATTTATGGATGGCAAAAGCCAAAACTCATTTCCTATTTTTTTTAACTAAAAAAAATCATCATGTTAAAATGTACATAAAAGATTATGCCCAACGCCTATTTGAAATTCATGAGATGCCCAGCCCCACGCTTGTTTGAAATTCATGAGATATTAAACATAAAGCTAGCATAAACTTATAGGAATAACAATTTTAATAGTATGGTTTCAACAAAAATAAATCCCATATTAGCAAATGTTTAATCTTAATCTAGAAAATATAACCCTAATATAATATCTCTATCTTTTCATTCTTACGAGTAATTTTGTGTAAAGGAGTGTAATCTACAAATTGAGAATAACAAATATATAAGAGTAGAAAATCTATCCCCAAGCCTTTGGTTTAGAGAGAGAAACTCATCATCTAAAGAGAGAGAGGAAGAGATTCAGAGCACATATAAAAAAAAATTAGAAAGCTACAAACAAAAATTATAAAAAACGAGAAAAGGAAAGGAACCAAACCTCCTCCACCTTCTACGAGATCTTCCTTTCTAACCTTCACTTCTTTTTTCTCTGCAACCTTCTTTTTTTCTCTGCAACCTTTGTTGAAGCTTCCTCTGTTTGTTGAAGCTTTTCCTCTAGAAGAGTCAAAGCCTTTACATAATAGATCCCTTTTATTTGACACAACACTTCTTCTTTTTTAGTTATTAATAAAGATTTCCTTTAATTACTATTGTGCCATTAATGAGAACTGTTCTCAAAAGTTGTTCTCCGCCTTTTCCATAATTTGAGAACAAAAACAAGTTGGCATTGTTCTTTTTTTTTTGTTTTTAAAACAAAATTTTAGAAACAGGTTTTTAAAACAAATAAAAAAATACATTAGTCAAATAGGTTTTTTTTAAAAAAAAAAAATTGAAAACAATTTTTAAAAGTTAAAATCAAACAGACCCAGAACTTCCTAAATAAATAAGTTTAGGAGTGTTTACGTTTAAAGAAAATATATATAGTATGGGCAAATAATATAAGGATGAGAATAAAGTCAGAGATAGAATTCACATGATAACATCAAAAAGTATTTGGGATGACTTAAATTATCATTTATGTTATAGAGTGAATTGAGTCTTTATTAATATCTATTTATCTATCTTTAACCTATGTCACACATTACAAGCCTAATGAAAGTTCTAATGATCTTAAATGTTAGAATTAGTCTACATTAGTGAAGAGTAACATGAAAAATAAACTTATAGAGTCTCAAATACAAAAGTCTAGAGATTTGTTGTAGATATTTAATTACGTAAATTTATTTATATGCAAAAAGTCCAATGTCATAAGATTATCATATATACACTTGGGATTCAATAGTAAACTATACATTGCATTTGAATTAAAGTTCTTCATAACCTTGGAATTATGATATTTTCCTTGGTTGCACATGTTAAATCTTTGAGGAATGCTTAGGAAGCCAAAAACCACTCATCACTCACTTATCTTTTGAATTTTGAAGTTTGTGTGTTTTGCTTGAGGACAAGTAAAAGATTAAGTTTGGGGATACTTGATGAGTGAGTTTTATACTCATAAAGTAAATATTTTCATCTTATCTTTTTGCCTTAATTAAACATTTATCTCCCTTATTTATCTTTATTTTTGTGTATTTTTTATAGATGGAGAGAAGAATAGAAAATGGGCTCAATTGGAGGAATCAAAGTTAAATTGTGGTTCTTTAAAAATAATGTCTATAAATCAAGTAGACAAAATAAATTCATTAAGGATGGTTAAGTAAGGAACATTATCTTTTTAACTCCTGAGACACATCCTAATAGATATATGCATCAATTCAATCTTGATTTCTGACCACATTTATAAAAGAATTGAAACATAAAGATTCAAGGCAGAACACCCAATGTTAAAAAAATTTTTGTTGCTTGCTTTTCAATTTGATCTTACTGTAGTATTTTGGTCGTATCTCAGAAAATACGTATATATTATGTACGAAATTTGGTAGATGAATAACTGATATAATTTTATACAACTTTTATGTTTATGTGATCAGAAAATTTTGACATCCAAAGAGTCAAAATTGGGTTAAAAAGAACATATTTACTGTTACAGTCTAGCCCAACATTTTTGTAGTATTTAGGCCATATTTTAGAAACTACATATTCACTATATACAAAATTTGGTAGGTTAATACCAGATACAATTTTCTACAACTTTTATGTTCAAATAGTTAGCAAATGTGGACATTAAAATGGCCAAAATTGGGTTTGAAAAGATCATGTTTTCTGTTGCAGTCCAGCCTGACCTTACTCTAATGTTTTAGCCATAAATGACAAAATACGCGATCACTTTTTTTCCACCTTATATGTCTGAAAAGATAATGAAAATATATACAACTTTTATATTGATGGAAGCAACAGATTTGGTAGCTATCAAGGAGATATATCACGATGACTTTCAAGGAACATAATGCAACACAATTTGTCAACTTTAGTACAATTTGCTACCCACCATCTTTGTCACCTACTCCCCTTTTTTTGTATATAAATAGAGGCATATTGTGAGCTAGAGAGGGAGGAGAAAGGCTGAAGAGTGAATATGGAAAAGTTTTGTTGGAGTTCTAAGTGTTTGTAATATTTTTCTCTCTTTAGACAATTTGTATCTTTCCTTTCTTTCATAAATTTTATCATACTTCTTCATCTTTTATTTTGATTTCTTACCTTTATTATGGAGAATCTCCTAATATTAAGTTGAAATGGTAAAACTCTTGGTATGAAAATAATAATTTATCTAACTCTTAATTTGAATGTTTATATTTGATGTTGTATTTATCTTCTTATTTATTTTCTTATTATTTTCTTTCTTAGAGGATGGCTTTGTTGCCCCTATGTTATTTATTTTTTGCACTTCTATTATTATTTTCTTGTTATTTACTTTCTTAGATGATGATTTTATTGTCACTCTGTTATTTATTTTCTTGTTATTTACTCTTTTAGAGGATGGTTTTATTGCCTCTCTGTTATTTATTTTTTACGCCTCTGTTATTTATTTTCTTGTTATTTAATTTCTTAGATGATGGTTTTGTTGCTCCTCTATTATTTATTTTATGTACCTCTGTTATTTATTTTCTTGTTATTTATTTTCTTGTTATTTACTTTCTTAGATGATGATTTTGTTGCCTCTTTGTTATTTATTTTCTTGTTATTTACTCTCTTAGAGGATGATTTTGTTGCCCCTCTGTTATTTATTTTTATGTTATTTTATTTTCTTGGAGTATGATTTTATTGCCCCTCTATTATTTATTTTCTTATTATTTTTTTAGTGGTTGGTTTTACCGCCTATTTTATATTATTATTATTGACTTTGTCACCTTTCTATTATTATGTTTTTCTTCCTTTTACATCTTTCATTTTTAATTTTTTAAAGTGCGAATCTTGATACATTGTAGACAATCTTTGGCACAATAAATGTTTGAATCATTCTTGATTTATTGTAAACAATATAATGATTGACACGGTGTATACTTGAATCTATTTTACAAAAGTTATTTATTATTAGTAATACAATAAAAAGAAGTCAAATACACTTCATCTGTAAACCAAAGCACATTTAATGTAACATATCTTTTGAATGGAAACTCATTTATGTGATAATTCCATTTTAATAATAAAAGAGTTAAAATTTATTTTTATTTGTTGTACTAATAATGGATCCCCTAACCTTAGTATGTTTCTTTACGTTGAATACATTCCTATTTAATTTTAATATTTTAGTTCTTTGCATACTCTGTTCAGTACTCTTCTAACAAAATAAACATTCTGACAACTAAGTTACAAATATTTATTTTGGATCTAAATTAGATTTTCTCTCAATTGACAATCTTCTTGGGATCGGCCTTACATACCACTAAATCTATACTCCAATAGATTCGTGTGTTTGCGAGTTTTAATTAAAACAACAACAATATTGATTGAAATTGATTGAGAATATCCAAATTCATGTTGGATCATGATGATGTTTTTAGTTTCACGTGTATTGATATATGATTGTACGAGGCACATGTATGGGCCTATGGATAGAAAGATGTTAATTATGCTTGAATTGTTAATGGCTAATGTTGACAAGTAGTAGCAGTAAATGTTAACCTTGGTGCACCTTGATTTCTATGTAATAAGTTTTTGCCTAATGGATTACGGGCTTTTACCTAATGAAATATAGTCTTTTGGCCTTAATGGATGGTAATTACCCCTTCCCTTGTTGTGTGCTTGGAAACCGGTAATGGTTCTTATGTTGAGTCCTCCGATTTACGAAAATCTCTATATTTATTTTAATTACTTATTTTCTCTATTGTTGACAAGTACATTTTGTTTCCTATAAGAGATTCTTAACTTTTTTTAATGAAAATTTAATATGAGTTTCAATAATTAGTGTAAAATTTGGTTTATATTTGTTTTATGGAAAAATTTAACATTTTTTTATAATCTTTTTCTTTATGTTTATGTCTCCTAGTATTGAATTTTATTATTGTTGTTCTTTTCTAACATAAGATTTATTTCACTTTCAATACCAAAGTTTTATGTTTTCATATATTCTTTGCATTTAATCTTTACTTGTGAAAAACTCATGGCATACTTGTCTTGTTTCTATTATAGTAAGGATTACCTACTCAGTGAGTTTTATACTCACCCTATTTTATATTTTTCCCTTTTTAAATAGTCGTAAAGACTTAAATCTAACTTTAACTGTGTAGTGAATTGAGCATGGTTGTGGTGAGCCCAAGGTTTCCTTCAAGGCTCCTAGTTTTGTTTAGACGCTTGTTGTTTTATATACACTAGAGGTAGCTCCATGAACTAACTACAGGTAGGATCCTTACTTACCTGTGTAACTGGTGTTTGTATGGCTTATGTTGTATGAGAAACATATTATTTATGTATTGTTTGGCTTGGTTCCAATTGTGGATGGATTTATGGTGTATGGTTTATAGATGATTCTCATTATATGCATGTAATTGTTTCAACCTATCTATTATGTGTATGGTACTATCTTGATGTCTATTGGCTTGAGGCTTACGGGGTAGGATTTACCCCATTCTCGTGCCTCCTCTAACATGGGTCGTGATATGAATAATCCTTGATAAAAGATATAGAGGCTTGTATCTTTTACAACAACATGCTATCAAGGTTGTTGATTCCTATCATTTTTCATCTTTGTCTTGTAATATGAGTTGTAATCATTCTTGTAAAGAGAATAATCCTTTACTTTGGCATTTACATATAGGACATATGCCCATTTTTAAGCTGCATTTGTTTCCAATTGATGTTTCCAAGTTTAATAATAATGATGTTGCTCCATGTTTATTTTGTTTTCATTCTATACAACATAAACTCCTTTTTTCTCCTAGTCACATATCTATAGAATCTCCATTTGATCTCATACATATTGATGTTTGGGGCCTCCATAAAACACCTACATATACAGGACATACCTATTTTCTAACTATTGCAGATGATTTCAATAGAAATAAATGGAATCACTTACTTCATAGTAAATCCTCATCCTTTTCTGTAATTAAGTCCTTCATATATTTCATTCAAACTTAATTTAAAACCATTGTTAAGGTTATACGCACAGACAATGCACCAAAACTTGGTAGCAGTATAGTTGATCAAACATTCTTCTGTTCTTTAGAAATCATTCACCAAACTTCTTGCCCCTATACATCCTAACAAAATAAGGTTGTTGAAAGGAAACATAAACACCTTCTTAAGACCTCTAGAGGCCTTTTATTCTAATATGGTCTTCTTGTTAAATATTGAGGAGACTGTGTACTAATTGTAACTTACCTTATCAATAAAATGCCTTCTAAAGTCCTTGGCAATCAAACCCCATACCAAATAGTCTTTAACAACCCATCTTTTTCTCACTTAAAGCCATTTGGTTGTTTTTGTTTTGTTTCTACCATCTTTTAAGGAAGAAACAAATTCTTGCCATGTCTATTTCCTAGAGTTTTTCTTGGTTATGCCTTTGGGAAGAAAACTTGTAGAATTCTCAACCTTAACAGTAATCAAATTGTCATATCTTGAGATATATTTTTCCATGAAAATTTCTTTCCTTTTAAGTCTTATAACATCTCTCAACCATCTTTTTCTCCTTGCCCCCTATCTATGCAAGATGTTTACTCTAGTATTCCTGCTAAGCATCATTTTTCATCCCCCATTCCTAAAGAAAATCATTCTTCAGTTCTTAGTCTTGCATTTCAACCTTCAATTTCTCAATCTTTTCCTTCACTTGAAATCAATCAAACTTCTGTGCCTATTGTTAATGAAAATAGTCAAGTTATTAGGAGGTCTAATAGAATTTTCAAACCTTTTACCCATTTTAAAGATTATGTGTATGGCACCATTATTTCGTCTACAGATGATGATGCTTTTGCTACTAATTTTTCTCACACTATCAATAATGTGTGGTTTGCCTAAAGATCATTTTGTTTTAATACTCTCTCTAGCAATGATTAGAAACTCATCAAAGGTATTCTTAGTGATAATAGACCAAAAACTTGTAAACAATCAGTAGGGAACCCATTATGGAAAAAGGTCATTGCTAACAAGTTTGAGGCTCTTGAGACAAACAAAACTTAGGACTTAGTCAAGCTACAAAAAAGAGAAAGACCTATTAGTTGCAAATATGTCTACAAAATAATAATAAAAAGGCAGATGGCTCCATTGAAATGTACAAAGGCAGATTGATGGTTTGAGGTTTCACACAAAAAGAGGGTGAAGATTTTGATGAAATATTCTCTCCTACACTAAAGTTCACCACCATTAGAACACTTATTACATTAGTTGTCAAATGCAACTAGCCCCTATCTCAATTAGATGTCAATAATGAAATTCTCCATGGAGATATTCACGATGACATCTACATGAAGGTTCCCCAAGGTCTTCCTATTCTCTAGGTGTATTCACAGTTCAGTTGAACTTAGTTTTGGAGGCTCAACTAAACCAAACTGATCATATAAATTTAGACAAAAAAAATGGACATATTCGGTTTGGTAAAGGTCTTTAAAATCGAACTAAAATGAAATAGGTAAAAGAGGTTCGGTTCTTTGATTTTTGTTTGTGCTGTAATACGGTTGTGGTACTGCCCAAATTTATCGTGGACAAGTGGGATTATTTATCCTACCAGTGCATGTTAGTTATGCAATCTCTCGACCCCTGTTCACAATTCTTCCTTGGAATATTATAATGCTAATGCTTTATTAAAAAAATTTTGAATAATCATAAAGTATCTTTAAAAAAAGAGAAAACACATTTACTACCTAGAGCTTTGAGCTCTTGGTACCTACCATAAAATCTTCAAGCACTAGGAAGCAACAGAGTGCAAATTAGGATTGGGTGGGCATTAGTTTGGGGCGAGAAATGAGGGAGCCTGCGATTGAAAACTACAACAATGAAGAAGTGGGGCAGAGAAAATGGAAATTTTTTTGACAAAATTAATATTTAAAATAATTAATTTAATATATTAAAAAATAGCTATTAGTTTGGTCCAGTTTGGTTAAAAAAATTTCCAATCGACAATCGAACCGATTGGTTCACCTTGGAAAAAAAATGAACTAGACCAATCAAAATTGGTTTTTATTTTTATTTTTTAGTGGTTTGGTTTGGTTCCATCGATTTTGTTCAGTTTTGTACTCCCCTACCTGTTTTAGATTCTTCATTAGTTTGTAAATTGAGAAAATCTCTTTATAGATTAAAGCAATCCTCAAGACAATGGTATACCAAACTCTCTGATACATTATAGTATAGAGGTTACAAAGGTTTTGCTTATGATTATTCTTTGTGCATCAAGAAAACTTCCAACTCTATAGTCATTATGGCAGTATATGTTGATAACTTACTTTTCATTGGAAATGATCTTTTTGAAATACAATCCCTAAAACAATACCTTGATGACACATTCAAGATTAAAGATCTTGGTGAATTGCATTACTTTCTTTGCTTAGAATTTACTAAGCTTCCATAAGGTTTATTGGTTAGTCAAAGGAAATATACTATTGAGCTTTGTGATGAGTTTCATATTTCATCACCACCTCAGGTTGCACGATTGTTTGCAAATAATCTAAAACTTGCTCTAGATATGGATAACCAGCTTCTAGAACCCACTGTTTACAAACGTCTCATTGATAAGCTTAACTTTCTCTTTCAGATAGACCAAACATTGTTTATATCGTCTAGTATCTAAGTTAGTTCAATCAGAAGTCTTGCCAAGCCCATCTTCAAGCTATAATTCATGTTGTTATAGTATTTGTACTCTCATCCTATCCAAGGATTGCTAATGAACAACTCCTCTAATATGCAATTATTGGCATACTATGATTCAAGTTAGGCAGCATGTCCTTTTTCTCATAAATCAGTTAATGGCTTCTTTGTCACTTTTGGCGACAGTCCCATTTTTTGAAAATCCACAAATCAAGTTCGATGTCCTTCTTTTCAGTTGAGGTAGAATACCATTAAATAAGAATAGTAACTGTTGAGTTAGATTGGTTAAGCAGATTAATTTATGATCTTGGTGTTTCAGACATCACTCTTATTCCCCTTAAATGTGACAATATGGCAGCTATATACATTGCAACGAATCCTGTATTTCACGAGCGCACTAAACACATAGACCTTGATTATCACTATGTCAGAGAATAACTAATAAATGGCTTGATTTCGGTTTCTTATTCCCAAAAGAAAATTGCAGACATTTTCATCAAGTCTCTTCCACACCGAAGACATCATGAACTCTTAGGCAATTTTGGATTGTCTCCACATCCAATTTGAGGAGGGGTATCAGAGTATCATATTTATTATGAGCTAGCGTGGTTATTAGAGTTTAGTTATTTTCAATTATTAATTTGTTTTTAGTTAGTCAGAAACTAACTAGAGCTGTATTAATTTAATTACTTTAACTTTCATCATAATGAGAAAATCCATTCTCTTCCCAAGCTTTCTTGTTTTCTTTTTCTTTGATCTCAACCAAGTTTCAGTTTGTTTACACTTATTGATAGGTGTTGGCAGTAAACCATCGTTGAGATCCTATTTGAATTATAATTTAAGATATAAATCGCGATTATTTTGAAGTTAGAAAATTTTAAAAAATTATTTTTTAATCAAGAAATTTAAATAAAATTGAAAAATAAGTTTAAAAAACTAGAGAAAAATTTAACTAAGATTATTAGTAAAGAAAACAAGAAATAAGAGTATTTATGTTATTTCAAATATTATTTGTTATAGAATCATAACTTACAAAAATATTACAATGATTATTATATTATAAATAATTACGATTGATAGTTATTTTCTCACAAAAATTTAAGCTTTGTCACGAGGGAAATATGCTCCTTTTTCTTAGTCATTCTTGAGAATTCAATTGTACATATTCCAAGAGGTTACAGGATTGTCAAAAATTTCCGTGACAATACAAAGAAAAAGTAAAAAAGAGAAAATTAAGTAATAAATTGAAATCTCCTGTGATAGAAGAATAAAAGGAAATTAAAAAAGCATTGAAAGGACTAAATATTTGAAAAATAAGCTTTAGATTTCAAAAAGCTTTGATCTTTTGTGCCTTCGGAGATTATGACTATGTTCAACTTTAAAGTGAAATTACAACATTTTGAAGTTTCTACATTTTGGCTTTTAACTAAGGGTTTAGAAATCAATATACGTTAAATAAAATTGACCTAACCAAATAAAAAAAAAACAAATCAACAATGAATAGTTTAAATTAATTTTTTTATTAATAAAAATTTATGAGTTCCATTTGATTATTGATTAAAAGAAAATTTTAAACGAACGAATTGATATATATATATATATATATATATATATATATTATATTTAACATTATTTATTAAATATATAATATTTAATAAATATTCAATTTCACTTTTGCTGCATAACTGCCTTCTTGCAATTCAACTAAGGTAGAATTCAAAGCAAATTAAATACGTATTCAATTATCACTCTCGGCCTCTCCTCGAAGTCAGAGCCCTCGTAGTGGTCCATTTGTCTCTAAGCTTAGTGGCAGGCGAGTTGATCCAATTGATCCCTCAAACTACGACATCTAGATTGGTGCTCATCTTCAAGCTTGAAGCTCTTTTCGCCCTCCTTTTCCATATCTCCAAACTTGAAAATTCCTTCTTTATTTCTCATTTGGCTCTATTCTTCGTTCCATTTTCGATTGTGTCCTTCACATCTCTTTGTTCTATGGTGAATTTTGTTTTATTTTGTGTGATCTTAAGCATACATTATTATTTGATTTTTGTTTGATCAGCAAAGGGTTAAACATTGAACTATTTTTTTAAAAAGTTCATTTGAACTTATTCATTAATATAGAAAAAAAAAGCTGGTGAAATGAACTGAATCAAAACGATTATTAATTAGTTCAATTCCACGAACATAAAATTTTTATACTTCTTCTATTCAATTTGATTCATTGAAAAATAGACGTCCAAACTAAAATGTACACTACTATCAATTGATTTTCTTTTTTGTTAAATAAGAGAAAAGTTGTAAACTAAACATAAAACAAGAATCCTGTGCATCATTTTTACTTTTAAGAAATTATAAAATACTGATATTTAAAATAAAAATATATTATATTTGATATATATTAAATATTTATATAACGTACTATACAAAATTATAAATTACATATAAATATTAAATATTTTATTGTCTGTATTTATATCAATATTATATTTTTTTTAACTTGGAGGTGATTTTTTCCTCAAATCATCTGGTATATTACCCATAAAAAAAAAATCGGAAACTCCATCAAAACAAATTTCATTCTCCACCAAGGGTGCTGCAAAATTTGTCAGCTTGTCAGCACTGGCGTGGGCCTTTTAGTAATTATGACTGCATCACCCATGCTTAAACTTCAACAGCATTTTAGGAAATCTGATAAACTAATATTAATAGCAATTTTATGAACGCAGTAAATATTAGACTTTCATGCCATACGTTGAACTTCTAGAAAAGAAAATACTGTATGAGTTCTCGTAACATGAACAAATTTAACAAGGGAAAAAAAATTCACAGAAGCAAAATGACCTGGAATTTATTCCAAATAACACTCATGAAGACCAAGTTAATTTACAGAAACACACTAACATTAGACGATGATGTCTTTCATACCCATCAAGGGTAATTACCAGAGCACAACACACAATTTTACGCAGATACAGACTCTAACCCTTTGACAAAGAGCCAACCATTAATCCAAACCAAGATAACAGAAAATGTCATTCTTCTTAACCAGAAATCTCAATGGCCTTAACCTCAGGCTTCTTAACCTCTTCCTTTGGAACAGTCACAGTGAGAACTCCATTCTCCATGGAAGCCTTTACCTGATCCATTTTTGCATTCTCAGGCAGTCTAAACCTCCTCAAGAATTTCCCACTGCTACGCTCAATGCGATGCCATTTATCGTTCTTGTCTTCTTTCTCGACGTTCCTTTCTCCGCTTATCTGAAGCACTCTGTCATCTTCAATCTCGACCTTCACCTCCTCCTTCTTCAGCCCCGGAAGATCAGCCTTGAACACATGCGCTTCTGGGGTCTCCTTCCAGTCAATCCGAGTGTTGACAAATGCAGAATTTTCCCCAGATGAAGCAGAGAGAGAACTAGGGAAAGGCAAATCCTTGAAAGGACCCCAAACGTCGAGAGAGAATGGGTCCAAAATGTTGCTTCTTCGGCCACCGAAGAAACTTGGAATCAACGACATTTTCTCTTCAAGATTGAGCGAGAACAAGAAAACAGAGGGTTGATAATGCTCAGAACTGGTGGGTGTTCGCCAGTGTTTCTATGGTGGAACAAGCGGGATACGTCAGGATTTAAAGTAATCGGAAGAGTAATTTAGTACTTCCGGAAAAACATTTTGATAATTCGTGAACTTTGGCGACTTTTGGGCTTCGGCTTTTGGCACCGACCATAAGGGAAGTGTCCAGAAGATCACGATTTAGGCTCCAAAGCCCAACAGTTTGGACAGTGAGCTTACTATAATCCATGTCGTGCTTCTCCAATCTCCATGAATGTATTAGCATTATTGGTCAAAAAATAAAAATTTAAATATAAAAATTTAAATTTAAAATAACTTTCAAGAACAACGTATGTTAAAACATCCTCGAAAATATTTTGGGATAGATTTAAAATCTAATCAATTCTATTCAAATTCTATTAAAATTGCCTCTTATTGCAGATCTCTCTTTATCTTCACAATGCTATTAAAAGTTGAGTTATTTTACATGTTGATTAGATTGCTTAGAATGATAAATTTTACCAGCTTGATTTAAGGGAGGCAATGTTAAAAGATAAACCAAGCTTCACATTCCGTCGCCCATGTTACTGCTTTAAAGGCCACATCCCAAGAAATAATGATATTGCAAGTTGTAAACTTGCTTAACCCATGTCATACTTGAAGTCAAAATTGCCGCTTGTTGCAGATCTCTCTTTAATCTTCACAATGCTATTAAAAGTTGAGTTATTTTACATGTTGATTAGATTGATTAGAATGATAAATTTTACCAGCTTGATTTGAGGGAGGCAATGTTAGAAGATAAACTAAGCTTCACATTCCGTCGCCCATGTTACTGCTTTAAAGGCCACATCCCAAGAAATAATGATATTGCAAGTTGTAAACTTGCTTAACCCATGTCATACTTGAAGTCAAAATTGCTGCTTGTTGCAGATCTCTCTTTAATCTTCACAATGCTATTAAAAGTTGAGTTATTTTACATGTTAATTAGATTGCTTAGAATGATAAATTTTACCATCTTGATTTAAGGGAGGCAATGTTAGAAGATAAACCAAGCTTCACATTCCGTCGCCCATGTTGTAACGCCCCTAATTTAAATAAACATTTTTTTTCGCAATCAGATAATCTCCATAAAGATGCACAATTCAATTCTTTGTCATTTCTCTCATGTATACACAATATATAGATCAAGTCTATAAACATCAAAGTACAACAGAAACAGGGAAGCAATAAAAATCTTGCATGTAGCATTCAGAGCACTCTAGAATACAAACACAGTATAATTCAAAAACTGTGAGTCTTGAAAGCAATGTAGACTTACCCACAGAATATGTCAGTTAACTGATCACTTATCTATAGGATAAGACTCTGTATTCTCATCTGAAAAATATAGAAATATCGTGTAGTGAGTTTGACAACTCAGTAAGTAAATAATTCCTCCTATGACCTCTTAGGTCAGCATATGGATGTACTTATATTTTAAAATTGTCACATAGATAATACAGTTCAGAAGTACATTCATATGAGACCTGTATTTCAAATATTCTCAATTCAAAGGATATTCAGATATCCAAAACCATATGCAGCACGATATGATTATTAAACAAATATTGTTATGCTCAGCTGTATAAGCTATAGTAAAATATTAAGATTTGGAGATAAAATCATCACTTTTAATGCACTTGCCTCACTCTGCGATCTGGTCAATGCAATGAAAACATAACTCATTTGCTATATGCATATTGACTGATCGACTACAGTTATAATAAGTGATTAGGGAATGTGAGTACATCACCCTCCTACCCCCTACATTACCACTGTCACTCGGTTAGAGCGGCCCTTCTCCGGCTCACTCAGGCTAATAGGACGTCCCCTATTCGGTACCGTCACAAGCCATACAACCCATTGATATTCATCCATACATATAAATACATGTAAAATTATCAAGCAACTCTCCATGAGCTTTATGCTTTTCATATTTATCAAGTAACTAACCATGAGCTTTACGCTTGCCATAATTACCAAGCAACTCGCCATGAGCTTTACGCTTGCCATTCAATCTCATTTATAACATGACATGCATCATTTTCATAAGTATATAACTTTACAAATCAATACATCGTACACATAATATTTATTTTATCAAATAATGATAAATACATTTAGAACCCAATATTCAATGAGTTTCAAAATCTATTTCTAAAACCATAATCTTCTTGAACTATGTGTCAATTCGTAAGTAAAATAAATATGTTAACTCATTTCAGAAATTTATGATAGCATAAATAATTGTAAATAGAAACAATTATACATATATAGTTCAAAAAGAGCATGGGGTAAGTCATAGAAAGAATTATCTACTCATAGGATAAGGGCTCCAGATTGAACAGCCCCAAAGTACACTTTTTCAATTCACATTTGACTAAACAAACTTCAAAAACGTGTCCAGAGGGTCTGAAAATTAAGAAAATGACTCCGAGAACTTGGTTATTATTCATGGCCGAAAAACGCTATTCTCCAAAAATAAAAAGTTGTCAGATAGCTAAAAAATTTCATATCCTAAAGTTTATCTAACTCTTGAATCTATCTACGGTGTCAGATTTCTAATTTGAGATATCTAAATAAGAGTTTCAGAGTTTAATTTTTTTTCTGAGATTTTCTATTTTCGATCTGCAGCTATTCAACGACTGATTTGAGAAATTGTTCAGTCAAAATCGTAGTATTCTCCATCTTGAATCCATTAGTACCACTATTCATCATTGTGCATTTCACGTTCTGCATTCCATCTCCCCCTCCCCCTTTTCCTTTTATTATTATTTTAATTATTATTTAATAATTAAATATTTAGAATTATTTTTCTTTTATTTCATATATATTCATATAAATACCATTTTTCATCTTAAAATATCCCAAATTTTTTTAAAAATTTACATTCTCATAAAACTTTAGTTAAACTCTTAAATCATGACGTTTCTTGATAAAAATATTAATAAAACAAATCACAAAACAAATATCTTTATACATAATAAAAGAAAGAATATTTCTAAAAATACAATAAAAATTTATTAAAGGCTAATATAATTAATTCAAGTAAAACAATAATTACTTTAATTAAAAATATAATTGATTTTAGTAGAACATAATCATTTTTAAATAAATAAAGATATATTTATTTATAGCAAAAAATTATTATTTAAAAATAAAAAATTACGGGATGTTACACATGTTACTGCTTTAAAGGCCACATCCCAAGAAATAATGATATTGCAAGTTGTAAACTTGCTTAACCCATGTCATACTTGAAGTCAAAATTGCCGCTTGTTGTAGATCTCACTTTAATCTTCACAATGCTATTAAAAGTTGAGTTATTTTACATGTTGATTAGATTGCTTAGAATGATAAATTTTACCAGCTTGATTTAAGGGAGGCAATGTTAGAAGATAAACCAAGCTTCACATTCTGTCTCCCATGCTACTGGTTTAAAGGCCACATCCCAAGAAATAATGATATTGCAAGTTGTAAACTTGCTTAACCCATGTCATACTTGAAGTCAAAATTGCCACTTGTTGCAGATCTCTCTTTAATGTTTTCCGTTCTCATTAGGTTTGTTATTTTATGTAATAGTCTATTCATGATCTATTCCTATGAAAGGGTCACGCTTGTATAAGCTTAATGCACTTTTGTGAAGTGATACAGAAACAGAAGTTATTCTCTGCCTTTGTGCTCTGCGAATTCTTTCTTAAGTTTGTGTGCGAGTTTATTTGGTATTTTAAATATTGGTATCATATAGTTTAACCCAAGGCTACCTATAAAGATATAAATTCAATGAATCATTCATTTAAATTAATAATACTTCATCTTGTTTGCAAGGTGAAACACTCACCCTGCAAACAAGATGAAGTATTATTAAGTATAACGGTATCTCAAAGTCAAACTAAATAGGGATATTGAGGCAATCAAAATCATAATATTTTTGTTTTTGAATTATTTGGTTATATCCTTATTCAATACTAATTTCTCTTTGCTAAAGCCAACTAGCATCCTGGTCACAATCGTAAAAACAAGCACATTTTCCCACATCGCAATGTCCATTTGCTTGTCCATTCTTACTCACTCTTGCACACAGCTACAAGGCCTTGCAATTGTCGTTTGTGCACTTGTCTATGGCCTCTACCTTTCCACAAACTTTGCCAAGTTCTACCCTTACCTCACTAAATGCGCCATCAAAAAGTGATATATATAAGCAAAATATTTCGGTAGGCACATATACAAATACAAGCCACTAGTAAATTCTCTTTTCACTCTTTTTATTTTTTCTTCAACTCAAGATTTAAAATTGTAGTTGTGATTACATTTGTATAATTACGGTGACTGTAAAAATATTCAGCGACTATAAAATGTCGTCATTAAAACTACTTTTAGTGAAAAGAAAAAGTTGTCACTAAAAGTTATTAATTATGACGATTTTTTTGTGTAGCAAATTTTATTGTCATTGAATACATTTTCAATGGTAAAATACAAAAGTTGTAACACCCCGGATTTTCTATCTCTTTTTATGAAATAATGTGTTAGGAAGTGTTAAAAATAATGAAATAGAACATTAAAGAAACTTTAGAAAAATGATAAAGTAACTAAATGGCAAAAAGAAAATTAGAAGGAGAGAAAGTGTGATATCCTAATTCTTTGGGGTTAGAATTGAACATCAATGATTGAGCTAGAGATATGTTTTGGGTATGACTCTAAAACCTATTTGCATCTTCTTAAAAGAGGAATTAAACCATTTGTAGATTGGAGAAAGCCAAATAAAACCTTAATCAAGGGACTAGTCACAATGTAATAGGATGGCATTTTGTAATAGTTAAGTTTTTTGGAGGCTCATGTTAAGGAGGATCAAGCTTCTAGAAGCCTTGGATTAAAATATGTTTTTTCTTGACTTGGAGAGGAAGTCGACCAAGGAGGAAAATATCCAAGGGAGCAGCGCCCAAGGGAGAAGAGAAAGGGAGAGAAGCCAAGAGAAAAAAAGAGAAGGAAGATAAGAGAGAGAAAGAAAGGTAGCAAGGAGAAGATCTAAAGTGATTCTTACATATTTAAGCCTAAATCCACTCTTCTTTTTATCTTAAATGCATCAAGAATTGATTTTCTTTGGTGAAAGTGCAAAAAATTACAGGGAAAGGAAGAAATAGAAGTAATCAAAAGAGAAGGAAATCCAATGAGAGTTTTGACAATAGAAAGGGTTTCTAGGTTTTTGGTTGGTTTAACATTAATTTTTATTGAAGTTTCCTATCTTTTGGAAGATCTAAAGTGTTTCAAATATCATATTTTGATTATGTATAATGAATATTTGGTCTTAGCCATGTAGAGTGAGAGTTTGGATGCATATGTCATACATATTTTGCTGAAATTGGCTTAAAAATGGTGAAAATCGATGCTCTGAATGGTTTATTCTGTAAGTCATAATTTATGTCAAATTTGAAAATATATTTAACACATAAGTTGTAGCCCTGTTTCTTATCTTTCTAATGCCTCTAAAATCATCTTAATTGGATTTGAAACGAAAGAGATATGCCCTGATGAGTGAAGAGAGGTCAGATCTAATATGTAGAGTCACGATGTTATTTTCGAAACCTTTTTTCACTTGTTTTTATTTCTAATTTGTCAAAGTAATAAACATAAAAAATGTATATAATTGTCCTATATTTTCATAGACATCAAAATCATCTTAATCGGAGTTAAAATGAGAGAGTTATGATATTTTAAGTGAGAAGATGTCAGGTTAGATGAAAACTTAGAACACAAGATAGCTCAGACCACGGCCGTATTCCAAGACACAGTTAGGCCGTGTTTCGAGCTGTTTGAGAGGATGCAGCAGGTTTGAGACTCTGTTCTCATTAATATTTTGTATTATGTTCAGATAAAAGTAGTTAAAATGTCGACAAATCTTCCTGTTGTTATTTTAGAGACCTTTATGCAGTAAAGGTTGTAAAGATCTCAATGTCAGCACTACCTCCTCACCCTTTATACCCTAAAGGTGATGTGTTGTATAAAGACTTATGTTAAATTAATGTAACTATGTGACTCAATGTTATTCAAATATGAATGTTAATCAGTGATGTAGTCTTCGAGTGTGTTGGTTATGAAATATACGCTGCTTATATATATATATATACATATATATATATATATATATATATATATATATATATGTATATATATATATATATACATATATATATATATATATATATATATATATATATATATATACATGTATATATATATATATATGTATATATATATATACATATATATATATATGTATATATATATATGTATGTATATTATTTGATGTTTGAATTGAGATAATTTCTTCCATAATAATATTAAGAAGACAAAAGAAAAATCGGTCCTTATAAAAGTTGTGATGCAATCTTTAATGATGAAAAAATATCGTCACTAAAAACGATTGAGGTGACTTTTGAAACTTCAATAACAACTTTTATTGTCACTAAAACTTTTATTTTTTGTAGTGTGTATAATTACAATGACTGTAAAAACAAATTACAGCTTCTATGAACTAAAAACCATAATATCAGCCAAAATTTACATAAAAAAATTCAAAGTAATTTAATTACAATATAAGTTACTCATTTTTATTTGAATCTAATACTATTTATTAAAATGATCAAAATTACAAAAATAAAAAATTGACACTTGGCAGATATAATCTAAAGTTTCAAAATAATCAAAATTGTAAACTTAAAACTTTTTTACGAAATTTGATACCTAGATACTTTTATTTATAATGACTTTATATATATGAAACAAGTGATTTCCAAAAATACTAACAAGTGGCACTCTTACAAGTTTACATAAAAGATTCAAAGTAACTTAATTACAATACAAGCTGTTCGCTTTTGTTTGAATGTAATACTAACAAGTGGTTTTTAAAAATATTAACAAGAGACACTTAGAGCTTGTTTGGAGAACATGATATGATAGGATATGATAGGATAGCAGGATAGGATAGGATAAGAGCAGAATAGCTTTTATCCTATCCTGTGTTTGATGTGCAACAGGATAGGATATTATGTGTTTGGAATAAATCAGTTAATGACAGGATATGATAAGAAAAAACTACCCTTATAATAAAATTGCATATATACTTATTTAAATTTAATTTCAATACAATTATTTTGATTACTTTATACATTGATATAAATATAAATATATATATATATATATATATATATAATTAACAAAATAATATTTATAACATTAGTGAAAATTTATTTATTTTTATTTTTTATTTATCTCTCTACCTATTTACCAAGAAATTTTTTTTATTCTTTTTTTTTATTTTTATAAAAAAATGTAATCCAATTTTCAATATATTCAATAAAATAACATACAAAATTAAATTCAAAATAAAAAAATATACAATAAAAAGAGTTCGAATAAGTCAAAATAAACAAATTTGATTTACAAAACTCAATATTGAGTTATAATTAAAATAATCAATATCTATTTTAGAGGCCTACAATCATGGATGTGTCAAATTCCATGGATATGATAGAATAATTAAAACATGTTCTATCCTCTTTCAGCAACTGGGAATCAATTGTTCTGTTTTAATTGCAGCCAACATAGCAAATGAGGTAAATAGAAGAATCTTTTGTTAATTTATGTAATTTCTGTGCTAACCAATGGCTGTTCTAATCAGTATCGTTTAAATGTACAGGTAGCCTTAGAGAAATTTAGTGAAGCAACCGTTGTTTGGTACTGCCTATTTCATTGTGACAGCTGTGATTGCAGCACATCCTTGAAGTGATGAAAAGCTAAACTTGCGAAGAACTTGTTTCAAGTAATCCTGATTGAAACTGAATCAATCCATATGCTAACACAGATGGTGATTCTAGTCGAATACTTACAGTTCAATAAACTTAATTCCTATTAGAATAAGCTGCCAATAAATCAAACTCTTGTGCGTGATTCTCCATGCTTATTAATAATGTTAATGTTCAGATTAAAAATGTTTGTGGTCCACAAAATGCAGAAAATGTGTCTTGCTCCTTTCTGTGTACAACAATATTGCAACAGGCTCGTTCAAAGAGATTTAGCATTTCACATATAAGAAATTCTCAAACACGCAGTGAAAGAATAAGAAGAAAAGAAGAGGCCAGACCATCTAAATGAAAAGAGAACCCTATTGTAATAACTCAAACCTTTGAAGGTTAAGTACAAATCATTTGAAACAAGGAAGTTGAGAACAATATAAAATTTTAGAGCATTTCTGACCCTTTCTTCTGACCTTTCTTTAAACAGATAAGCATAACTCTCTCATATGAAATCTAAATTAAGTGATTCCAATTTTTTTTGAAAGATAAGACATATTTCTACAACTTTGATGTTGGGAATTGTCGCTAATTCCGTGAATATTATAGTGAAAAGAGGCAAAAACCGCAGCATAGTGTGGTCTGGGCCTTTACTCACTTTTTTATGCATAACTCCTTCATATGAACTCCAAATTAGGTTATTCAAGTGGCTAATGAAAGCTAAAAGAAAGGGATACAACTTTCATGTTGGACGTTTTATCAAATTCGGCAATATGGTTTTTTCGCGGCGAGAATTTTTCGCCGGCGGCGAGAATGCTGCAGCATTTTCCCGAGAGCATGAGTTTTTCTGGTTTTGATTTGGCCGCGGCGAAAATACGCTCACCGCCGGCGAAAATCGCGGACCAGCAATCTCGCCGGGGCGAGATTCGTCAGAGAGGCATTTTTTAGCGGTCCCCCCTTCCTTTTTCCTTCATTTCCTCCATAGCTGGACCTTCCTCTCTCTCTCTAGAATTTTCTCCACCTTCTCTCTAAGATATCTCATCATCCGGACGTCCGATTTGAGCAAGCAAGGTACCGTTGGACTCGTGGTAAGGAGAGCTACAAACCCCAACGATCATTTTCGCCGGAAAACCGCCGGATTGTAGCTAGAAAATCGCATGAATAGTAACCTCCAAGGTAAATTCCGTCCAATCGCGTTTTAGGTTTCGTTTTTACCGAAATTCTTTCCATATATAGTCTTAGAATTAGTTTCTATGCTAGAATATAGGGTTTTTATGTTTCGGTGTGAATAGTGTTTCCGGCCAGTGAATAGTGTTTTCCGGCATGAATAGTGACGTTTAGAATTAATCTAATTTTCATGTTATGTCTATGTTTTCTAAGTTGTTGAGCCACCACGAGGTGAAATTCTCGTTGTTGGACTCCTAGTACGGTGAGTGGGTTTTTCATACTATAGCGCATGTTTTACGAATTCGGTTTATAACTTTCTCGTATGATTTTAACTAGTTGGAATGTATGCTAAATTATTTTACCGCTTTGAAAACCAATATGTTCCAACCATGTTAGAAATTATAAATTTTAATCTTAGTTGAACCCTAGGTATGCAGAGCAAACATCTAGACTGATAATTCTCCATTTGAGCTAGATTTATAGAAATACGAACTTAGTCATAGAAATGAACTAAGTTAGCCATGAAATGATTTGATGCATGCGAATATCTATGCGACGTCTACGGACGATATGTTTAAAGGGAAAGTTTATGATGATAAAGATCTCCATGGGAATACATGGATGAAACATATTTTAGAACGGAATTTTATGCATGAAAAGAGCTAGATAGAGAATTATAGCTTTATTGTAATGTTATTGAAATGTTTTACTTTAAACTCTTTGAATAGAATATTTCAAATGTTTTCTATTGGAGTGACCCTTTTAGATCACTGTTAGCTAGCCGCAGGGAGTGCTAGCCCTGGTGCATCATGGTCATGCGAAGGCTTCGGCCTAGGATACTGTGACGGGCATATGATTACCTAAGACACAAGGATTTAGGGTGGACTTATGTCTACGCCTACAGTGATTACCATACCCTTGCTGTGTGCTTGGAAGATTTAGGGTGGACTTATGTCTACGCCTACAGTGATTACCATACCCTTGCTGTATGCTTGGGGGATTTAGGGTGGACTTATGTCTACGCCTACAGTGATTACCCTACCCTTGCTGTGTGCTTGGGGGAGATGATAGATCTGTTAGGAAAGACCTCCAATAAACTAGTATATTTTTCTTAAAGATTAAATATTTCTAAACAATCTCATTCATCATTGTTATTGCATAAATAACTTCATTTATTACTTACCATGCATAATTGATTTGCTCTATTGTTACTGATTTAATCATGTTTTATCTTTTGAACATACATTTGAACTTTTAGCTTTTCT
Organism: Gleditsia sinensis; assembly: GCA_037074535.1. Lineage (NCBI taxonomy): Eukaryota > Viridiplantae > Streptophyta > Magnoliopsida > Fabales > Fabaceae > Gleditsia > Gleditsia sinensis. The sequence continues at coordinate 16,652,938 of CM073466.1, read as the reverse complement.
TTCAATAAATTATGGTTAAATGCTTAAATGTTTCTATTGTTATCATTACACTTTGATTTCAATTATTAAACCCATTGCGAAATACTCGTGCTTGGTTTGCCCTGTTTCAGTTATAGTATGATTTACCCATTCACTGAGATGTGGTCTCACCCCTCTTCTGTTTCCTCCCCACAGATAGTCAAAGAGATTTTGATTTAGCTACAGCTTCGTAGAAGGCTGAATATAGCGTTGGTGAGCCCCAGTTTGGGCAAGGATCTTTTGTAATGATTGTCTAATTTAGTTTATGTCTAGAGTATCTCCATGAACTTACAGGCAGGATCCTCGCTTCTTGCATATTTTGATGTGTTGTTTGGAAAATGGTTTTATTTTTTACAACAATGTTGTATTATGAGGCCATGGGCCAAGTTGAATCACAAATGTTGGATTCATGAGATATATATATATATATATATATATATATATATATATATATATATATATATACATACAATATTTCCTTATATTGGATGTGGCATATGTGGCTAGTTATATTTATTATGTACTCTGGATTGTGTGCTGGATGTTTGTATGTGCTATGCGTTAGGCTTGCGGCTAGGGGGAAACCCTTATGCCGTGCCGATCATGTGTTCCATCATTTGGGGCCGTGACAGAGTGGTATCAGAGGCGAGGCTGAAAAGCCAAGTCTTGGGAACTCTCACGCGTGAACGATGTGGCGAAGCATGGCTCTCCGCCCAGGAGCTGCAGGATGGGCTGCAGTGCTTTGATAGGTACCCCTGTTGCCACCAGAAGAAAGTGACAGAGTGGTATCAGAGTTTTAGGTTTTCCCTGTGTTCATGGAGTAACGGACCTTTAGGTAGGACTTTGGGTATGGGTATGAATCCAGACATGCTTATACTCACGGTGCTGCTAATGTGGTTCGATAGGATGTTATCTTTTTGTTCAAGTAAGTCAGTTTATATGTTGGCATGGTTAAGTGACAGTTGGGCTATCTCTGTTTTATAGCGAGATGCGTCTTAAAGAATTTAAGAAATTGAGACAGATACCAAATATGATGGTTTCTGAATGAGACATCATGATAGTTTCTGAATGTGACATCCGTTGTACTCGGTTGTCTAGATATGGTAGATTGTGATGTGATATTGAGAATGAATTTGTTGGCATTATGTCATGTCATTTTGAAATGTCACTAGAAGGTGATTAAATTCAATATTCTTGGAGAATTTTCTCTCTTGATACAAAGAAATCTTAGTGAGATACCCAGTAACCTAATCTCTGCTTTAGCAGTCCATAAGTGATTACAAAAAGGTACCAAGGATAGTTGGCAGTGGTGAGAGATGCTGATATAAAGTATACCACTGTAAATCAAGTTCCAGTGATTAGAGAATTTTCTGATATAATTCCTGAGGAATTGCCAGGATTACCCCGAAATAATAAATAGAATTTAGTATTGATTTATTTCCTGGCCAACATCTATATTTCCATATAGAATGGCACCCACTGAACTTAAAGAACTGAAAAAGAAGTAGTTACAAGACATGTTAGACAAGGAATTTAAAAGCCCTAGAACTTTTACTTGAAGTGCTCTAGATCTATTTGTGAAAAAGAAAGATGGATCACTATGACTATACATAGATTATAGACAATTGAATAAAGTGACAATGTGGAATAAATACTCATTACCTCATATAGATGATATGTTTGACTAGATACAAGGTGCTCAACATTTAAAAAAAAAAATTTGAATTGATTTGATGTCTGGATCTCATCAATTGAGGATAAGAGAAGAGGATATTCGAAAAATTTCTTTTAGGACTCGTTATGGCATTATGAGTTCTTGGTAATGTTATTTAGTCTGACAAATGCCCGGTTGCATTCATGGACTTGATAAAAAAAAGTATTGAAGCCATCCCTGGATTAATTTGTTATTATAATTATTGATAATATACTAGAATATATTCAAGGAATTTTGAGGAGCATGAGGACATTTAAAGAATGCTTCGCAAACCCTAAGAGAACACTAGTTATATGCTAAGTTTACAAAATGTGAATTTTGGCTTAGTAATGTTATTTTCCTAGGGTATGTGATTACCAAGGATGATATTCAAATTAATCTTAAAAAGGTAGAAGCAGTGCAACAATGGCCACACCTTATCACAATTACAAAGATTCGTAATTTTATTTGTTTATCAAGATATTACTGTAGATTCGTTAAATATTTTTTTTCAAAAAAACAATTGTTTCTCCTTTGACGAGGTTGACAAAGGAAGCAATAAAATTTGACTAGTAAGATGAATGTGAAAGAAATTGTTAGAAATTAAGAAATGTTAGATTACGGCGCTAGTACTGTCTACTTCTTTAGGCACTGAAGGATATACGGTATGTTGTGATACATAGAGAATGAGATTAAGGTATATGTTGATGCAATATGGTCTAGTCATTGTATATGTATCTAGACAGCTTAAACCATATGAGCAAAAATTGTCAGACTTATGATTTAGAAATAACAGCAGTAGTTTTACTCTCAAAGCTTGGAGGCATTATCTGTATGGTGATACATGTAAAATTCATACAGTTTCAATCATCTTTAGTTGAGTAGGTGAAAAAAACACAGGACGATGATGCCTATTTATGTGAGAAAATTTAAGAGGTCAAGAATGGCAGTGATATTGAATTTAATGTAAACTCTGAAGAAATTCTGAGATTGGGTAAGCGATTGTGTGTATTTAATAAAGAAGAACTTAAGGAAGAAATTTTAGAGGAAGCCCATAGATCCATATATACAATTCATCCTGAGATAACTAAAATGTATAAAGATCTAAAAGAAATTCATTGGTGGGACAGTATGAAGAAAGATATAGTTGATTTTGTATCTCGATGATTAACTTGTCAACAGGTAAAAGTAGAACATCAAAGACTTGCAAGATTACAATATCAGATAGAGATACCTGAATAAAAATGGGTGATTATTGATAGGTTCAAATTTGTCTTTGAATAAGATAGTAAGACTTCATAAGGTATTGATATCGATTATATCTGATCGAGAACTATAGTTCACAGATTGTTTTTAGAGAGTATTTTAAGAAGTTTTACATAAAATACCGTAAGTTTTCTAATATGTGAGTGAGTAAATGATTATTTCGTTTGTCAAGATTGTGACTTGGGTGATGTTTGATATTTGGATAGTATGTCATGAAAATATATGAATGTGTGAAAAGTGAATTGAAATGGATAAGTGGCAAACATGATATGAATAGTGAAAGTAATATATGTTAGGATTGCTTAAGGATTGGATAGTGGTGGAAAAATGTTATAAGAAGAGGATGTGAACATATTGGGTTTACTGGAAGATAGATAAGACAAAAGTAGGAAATTTGTGATTTCAATTGGTTAGAAGTGACTAATGAATGAAATCTTGGAAGAATATAACTTAAAATAGTGAGTTTGGACACCAAACTATATAACGATTTTTAGATGAAAGGAATAGAAAAAAAAATGATGGCCTTATGGTGCTTTGAGGAATGTAATAAAGTGAATTAGTGGTACTGAAGTTCTTGAGGGATAAAATATAGAAAGAAGGATTTAAATTGATCTTTGAATTATTAATTTGGAAATATGAAGAATATTCTGATAATCATGTCCGAAAATAATGTAAGTAATCAAGATATTTGTGTTAAAGGTTTATAATATGCTAAATCGAATTTAGTATTTAAGATGTGAATTATATTGAGATTGGAAATTCACGTATGAATAATTGTTGAGAAAAGAGATTTCAGAAGAAGCCATAGATTATGAATATGGATTTCCAATCTCAGAATATGAATTAAATACTAAATTCACGTATGAATAATTGTTGAGAAAAGAGATTTCAGAAGAAGCCATAGAAGGATTTAAATTGATCTTTGAATTATTAATTTGGAAATATGGAGAATATTCTGAGAATCATGTCCGAAAATAATGTAAGTAATCAAGATATTTGTGTTAAAGGTTTATAATATGCTAAATCGAATTTAGTATTTAAGATGTGAATTATATTGAGATTGAAAATTCACGTATGAATAATTGTTGAGAAAAGAGATTTCAGAAGAAGCCATAGATTGTGAATATGGATTACCCGAGGTAATAAGGATATACTGAGAAAACAAATTGTACTAGTATAATGGTAAAAAGAAGATGTAAGCCTTATGTAAGAGGTGTTAAAAATGTTCTGTTAAATGACTCAGTGGAGTTAGATTTATTATAAGATGTTATTGATTAAGTGAATTTGATTAAAAAAAAATACTGGAAACTCAATACAAGTCAAAAGTTTATAAGGACTATGAATGTTGAGCACGAGAAAGTATTAGTTGGTGACTATATATATATTCTTGAAGGACTCACCCATAGAAGAGGTAATGAGGTTTTGAAAGAAAGGGAAGTTACCCTCTCGGTATATAGAATTATTTGAATTCTTGATAGGATCGGTTTAGTGGCTTATTGTTTGGTTTTACCACCTGCATTGGATAATGTTTATCCAATTTTTCATGTGTCTATACTACGGAAATATTTATCGGATTCTACACATGTTATACAGTGTTCATAGATTCCGTTACAGAAAGATTTAATCTAAGAGTAACAACTAGTATGGACAGACAAGTAAAGAAGTTATGGTCAAAAGAAATATTTACAGTAAAGGTGATATGGAAAAATCACTCTTTTGAAGAAGTAGATTTTGGAGGAGGCACATCAATCAGCCTATACTATCCACCTAGGAACAAATAAGATGTATAGTGACTTCAAGGACTTGTATTGGTGGAGTGGGATGAAGAAGGATGTAGCAGATTTTGTGGCTCAGTACTTGGTTTGTCAGCAAGTGAAAGCTGAACACCAGAAGCCTGCCGGTTTGCACCAACAGATTGAGATACCGGAGTGGAAGTGAGAAAGGATCACTATGGACTTCGTTACAGGGTTACCAAGGACCCCTAAGGGTTATGACTCAGTATGGGTGATAGTGGATCGAATGACCAAGTCATCCCACTTCTTACCAGTGAAGACTATCTTTAGTGCGGCTCAGTATGCAAGCCTGTATCTGCGTGAGATCATCAGATTGCATGGAGTCCCTGTATCCATCATATCTGACCGAGGTCCACAGTTTACGGCAAGGTTTTGGAAAGCTTTTCAAGAAGCTTTGGGGACGAGGTTGGATCTAAGCACCGCTTTTCATCCCCAAACAGATGGCCAGTCAGAACGCACGATTCAAATTCTGGAGGATATGCTTAGAGCATGTATTTTGGACTTTGGTGGCAGTCGAGAAGGATATTTGTCATTAGCTGAGTTTGAATACAATAACAGTTATCAAGCCAGTATTCAGATAGCACCTTTTGAAGCTCTTTATGGGAGAAGATGCCGATCTCCCGTTGGATGGTTTGAAGTTGGAGAAGCCAAGCTGCTAGGGCCAGACTTGGTGCAAGATGCCATAGAGAAGGTCAAGCTGATAAGGGAACGGCTTTTAACTGCACAAAGTCATCAAAAGGCTTATGTGGACCATAGGCGTCAGGAGTTGGAATTTTCTCTAGGCGATCACGTGTTCCTTAGAGTTTCACCCATGAAGGGAATCATGCGGTTTGGTAAGAAAGGAAAGTTAAACCCGAGGTATATTGGACCCTTTGAAGTTTTGGATAGGGTAGGAGTGGTGGCATACCGCCTAGCCTTACCACCTGGATTGAGTGAAGTGCATCCAGTCTTCCATGTCTCGATGTTGAAGAAGTATCTACCCGACCCATCTCATGTGATTCAACCGCAAGAAATCCTTTTGGATGACAAGTTAGCCTACGAAGAGAAACCCGTGGCCATTGTTGATAGACAAGTGAAAATTTTGAGGTCTAAGTATATCCCTACAGTGAAGGTGATTTGGCAGAATCATTCCAAAGAGGAAGCTACGTGGGAAGTAGAGGACGTCATGAGATAGAAGTATCCACAGCTGTTCCAAGAGTAGTCTTATGTTTTCATGTTGTTGGTTTTTGTAAAATTCGGGGACCGAATTTTTATAAGGAGGGGAGAATGTAATAACTCAAACCTTTGAAGGTTAAGTACAAATCATTTGAAACAAGGAAGTTGAGAACAATGTAAAATTTTAGAGCATTTCTGACCCTTTCTTCTGACATTTCCTCACTCAGATAAGCATAACTCTCTCATATGAAATCTAAATTAAGTGATTCAAATTTTTGTTGAAAGATAAGACATATATCTACAACTTTCATGTTGGGAAATTTCGCTAATGCCATGAATATTATAGTGATAAAAGGTAAACACCGTAGCATAGTGTGGTCTGGACCTTTGCTCACTATTTTATGAATAACTCCTTCATATGAACTCCAAATTAGGTTATTCAAGTGGCTAATGAAAGCTGAAAGCAAGGGCTACAACTCTCAAGTTGGACGTTTTGTCAAATTCGGCAATATGGTTTCACTGCGTCGAGAATTTTTCGCCGGCGGCGAGAATTCTGCAGCATTTTCCCGAGAGCATGAGTTTTTCTGGTTTCAATTTGGCCGCAGCGAAAATATGCTCACCGCCGATGAAAATCGCAGACCAGCAATCTTGTCGCGGCGAGATTCATCAGAGAGGCATTTTTTAGCGGTCCCCCCTTCCTTTTTCTTTCATTTCCTCCATAGCTGGACCTTCCTCTCTCTCTTTCTAGAATTTTCTCCACCTTCTCTCTAAGATATATCATCATCCGGACGTCCGATTTGAGCAAGCAAGGTACCGTTGGACTCGTGGGAAGGAGAGCTACAAACCCCACCGATCATTTTCGCCGGAAAACCGTCGGATTGTCGCCAGAAAATTGCATGAATAGTAACCTCCAAGGTAAATTCCGTCCAATCGCGTTTTAGGTTTCATTTTTACCGAAATTCTTTCCATAGATAGTCTTAGAATTAGTTTCTATGCTAGAATATAGGGTTTTTATGTTTCGGTGTGAATAGTGTTTTCGGCCAGTGAATAGTGTTTTCCGGCATGAATAGTGACGTTTAGGATTTATCTAATTTTCATGTTATGTCTATGTTTTCTAAGTTGTTGAGCCACCACGAGGTGAAATTCTCGTTGTTGGACTCCTAGTACGGTGAGTGGGTTTTTCATACTATAGCGCATGTTTTATGAATTCGGTTTATAACTTTCTCGTATGATTTTAACTAGTTGGAATGTATGCTAAATTATTTTACCGCTTTGAAAACCAATATGTTCCAACCATGTTAGAAATTATAAATTTCAATCTTAGTTGAACCCTAGGTATGCAGGGCAAACATCTAGACTGATAATTCTCCATTTGAGCTAGATTTATAGAAATGCGAACTTAGTCATAGAAATGAACTAAGTTAGCCATGAAATGATTTGATGCATGCGAACATCTATGCGACGTCTACGGATGATATGTTTAAAGGGAAAGTTTATGATGATAAAGATCTCCATGGGAATACATGGATGAAACATATTTTAGAACAAAATTTTATGCATGAAAAGAGCTAGATGGAGAATTATAGATTTATTGTAATGTTATTGAAATGTTTTACTTTAAACTCTTTGAATAGAATATTTCAAATGTTTTCTATTGGAGGGACCCTTTTAGATCACTGTTAGCTAGCCGCAGGGAGTGCTAGCCCTGATGCACCATGGTCATGTGAAGGCTTCGGCCTAAGATACTGTGACGGGCATATGACTGCCTAAGACACAGGGATTTAGGGTGGACTTATGTCTACGCCTACAGTGATTACCATACCCTTGCTGTGTGCTTGGGAGATTTAGGGTGGACTTATGTCTACGCCTACAGTGATTACCCTACCCTTGCTGTGTGCTTAGGGGAGATGATAGATCTATTAGGAAAGACCTCCAATAAACTAGTACATTTTTCTTAAAGATTAAATATTTCTAAACAATCTCATTCATCATTGTTATTGCATAAATAAATTCATTTATTACTTACCATGCATAATTGATTTGCTCTACTGTTACTGATTTAATCATGTTTTATCTTTTGAACATACATTTGAACTGTTTAGCTTTTCTTTCAATAAATTATGGTTAAATGCTTAAATGTTTCTATTGTTATCATTACACTTTGATTTCAATTATTAAACCCATTGCAAAACACTCGTGCTTAGTTTGCCTTGTTTCAATTATAGTATGATTTACCCATTCACTGAGATGTGGTCTCACCCCTCTTCTGTTTCCTCCCCACAGATAGTCAAAGAGACTTTGATCCAGCTACAGTTTCGTAGAAGGCTGAATATAGCGTTGGTGAGCCCCAGTTTGGACAAGGATCTTTTGTAATGATTGTCTAGTTTAGTTTATGTCTAGAGTATCTCCATGAACTTACAGGCAGGATCCTCGCTTCTTGCATATTTTGATGTGTTGTTTGGAAAATGGTTTTATGTTTTACAACGATGTTGTATTATGAGGCCATGGGCCAAGTTGAATCACAAATGTTGGATTCATGAGATATATATATATATATATATATATATATATATATATACAATATTTCCTTATATTGGATGTGGCATATGTGGCTAGTTATATTTATTATGTACTCTGGATTGTGTACTGGATGTTTGTATGTGCTATGCGTTAGGCTTGCGGTTAGGGGAAAACCCTTATGCCGTGCCGATCATGTGTTTCATCATTTGGGGCCATGACACCTACTGTAACACCAAATTATACCAGTAATACCAATTGTTATTATATATGTCATAAACCAGAGTACCAGACTACACAACCATGAGACAACTGATTTAAAAAAGAAAAAAAATTAATCCCAGAAAACCAGCTGACGCAAGAATCTAATTTGGTAGTAACGAATTATCCAGTCCTTATTCTGTCCAGCCGATCAACACTCTTCCGAGCTTTTTCGAATTGATGGTCGATGCTTTTTCGAGACTTCTCATGGCAATCCACACTTCTCCGAGACCTTTCCTTATGATCAAAAGACATTCTTAATTTTTCTAGCTTATCAGCATTATTAGGTAAGATTTTCAGTTTTTCAGGCCTGTCTGTGCTCTTCCTTGGTTTATCTCTGCGGTCAGTGCTCTTTCTACTAACTTCAAATACATCTGTACTCTTTCGGCTGTTCAAATTGGTCTGTACTCCTTTTGAAACTGTATCGTTGGGATGGAGACTTCTCAACAGTGGCTATGAACTTCTTCAAATGCCTGATATACTCAGGATAGTGCTCCAAATCGCAGTGGTTACCTCCTTTGAGCCACAGTGGTTCATACTTCTCTTTACACAGTTCCCAAAGTTGCTTACCATGGGAGCAGTCCACAACTTCATCTGAAGTCCCCTACATAGTATATAAACGATATAGTGGGTAATCACAACCAGAAAATTTCTAACTTAACATTCTGTAAATATCTGTGAATATATTATACTGGGACAAATAAACCTTATACATACTTCAAGTGTCTGTAAATGAAAAAAGAAAACCAAAAGCTACCAAATTGGTGTTAACTAAAGATCTATAGTAGTCTAAACTTCAAAAACTCTTGCCAATTAAATGTTTGAAGACACATTTCATAATCTAATACGGGCATCCATGCATCTCAGCTAATGCATTTTTTGCTAAACAACATAGCAGACTAGTTCTGTAATAAAGACAAGAAGAGTCTGAAACATTGCAGGTAATTTATTCACACTTCACATCAACAATATTGAAAAAGTTGCCAATTTAGCAAATAGTTTAAGCATGAGAAATCATTAATCATGTAAGAGAAGATCCCCTAGAAGGCATTAGTCACCACCTGATGATCCACAGCTAGGAAATGTTGCAAAATAAAATATTAACAGATAAAATAGCAGAAAAGGCTGCTGAAATGTCGTTTAAAGTAAAAAGTTTAGAACTTGACATCAAAGTCTTAGTACTTGGGCAAAGTTGAGAGCTTTTAATTATTTTTACTTCAATTATGCAAGCGGGGAGTAACAAAAAAAGAAAAAGAAAAACAACAGAAAAAGGATAATAATATATGACATATTTTATGGGCAAAGCAGATTTCAACTATTTCCCCTAAACACTATATGGGTATGCTTGTATTTATGCAACTTCAAGTCAGAAGATCCTAATTTGACTACAAAATTCAGTTCATTCAATCTGTGAGATAAGAGAGAAAAATATAGAAAACCCAAATTAGCAAAACCAAAGACAATGATAACTGAAAGCGGGAAGCCCTTAATATAAATAGTGTTTAGAAAATATGGCAGATCTGGAAAGATGACTCACATCTTTTTGGGATGTAAATATTCTGATTCTCCTAAAATTAAGTTGATTTGTTTATCTTTCTATAATTAGACAGATCATTTTTTCTAATCCCATAAATTGTGGAATTGAACTATTAATTCTATGTATATATAAGGCATGACTCTATATACTTTTTGATATGAAATACAAGCACAAAATTCAGCACAATCACCCAAGACTCTGATACCAAATGGTAGATACTTGAACCTTCTTAAGAAAGTGCAGTAACTCTAGCAAAGAAAAGAAAAATATCTCCCTAGCTCTTTGAGGGGCTAGTCCTCCCTGTATACTCTCCAAGTCCCTCTTCTCCCATCTCCCACTCACCCTTTATTCTTTTAGCATAACTAACCCATCTATAGCCCTCCATGTAGCCCTTCAAATTTTTCTCCAATCATTATGTTATTTAGCCCTACATGTTGGCCATGTTCCCTTTCTTCCTGAATTACTCCTTCCTTAGAGGGACCAAATTGAGATGTTCTATGCCGTACATGGACCAAAACAACAGTTCATCAAATTATATATCAGAGTATTTGAAGTAGAGTTCAAAGAACAAGAAAGAGATAAAAGTGAACGAAGTTCCCCCCATTAAAATGTCTCAGGTACTTTCATATGATTGTTCATGTCACACAATATTGTAATGAAACATCATAAAAAATAGCATTATATATTATTCAATTGGGATTTATTTTACCAGTTATAGGAGGCTTGAGTTCTCCAGCAGCATATTCAAATCAGAATGAAAAAACAGCACAAATCGGAATGCAAAAATAGAGGCTCAACCATTCTACCAGCCAAGAAACAGAGCAAATCGGAATGCAAAAATAGAGGCTCAACCATTCTACCAGCTTGAGAGAGTGGGAGGAGAATGCAAAAACTAGAGAAACCAGATCAAATCAGAATGCAAAAACCATTCTACCAGATCAACCATTCACATGTACATACGAATTTTTCAGAGAGGGAAACATTCTACAGCTCAACCATTCACATGTATATACGAAATTTTTTAGAGAGGGAAAGTAGTGCAAACCTCAGCCGATGAAGATGGATGGAGGGAGGAGGCTTCTTCTCGGGTTGAAGATGAACCAGCTCGGGTGTGAGGGAGCTTGAACTAGGGTGTGGTTCAGATTTTCGGGCGTGAGGGTGAGGGAGTTCGAAGAGGCTCAGATCTAGGGGGAGGGGGTGAGGGTGAGGGTGAGGGAGATCGATGGGGGAGGGAGACCGATGGGTAGGCTCCAGTGAGGGGGAGAGATTTCGGTGAAGGGCTCTGGAAACTGGGAACTCAAGAGAGGGAGATCGATGGGAGAGGCTCTGGTGAGGGGGAGAGATTTCGGTGAAGGGCTCTGGAAGCTGGGAACTCGAGAGTAAGGGAGATCGATGGGGGAGGGAAATCGATGGGTAGGCTCCGGTGAGGGGGAGAAATTTTGGTGGGTAGGCTCTGGAAGCTGGGACTCGAGTGAGGGAAGGGGGTGCTTGGGAGTGAGGTCGAGGGTGAGGGTGAGATAGGAAGAGAAGGAGTGGTGTATCCTATTCGGTCGTATCCCAGCTATAGAGCAAGGATAACATTTTTCACTAAAGGCACGGATAGGATATAAAATAAAATAAGGTAATCCTATCCTGCTTAACCCACAAACACAAGATGGCAACAGGATAGTATCTTGTTGCCCTTATCAGGTGGCCCAAACGGGCCCTTAAATTTTTATAAGCTACTCACTTTTATTTGAATCTAATACTATTTATTAAAATAATCAAAGTTAAAAAAATTAAAAAATTAAAATATGCTGACGCTTAGGGGATCTAAATAATCAAAATTGTAAAACTTCAGATTTTTTTATGACAATTTGATAGCTAAATAATTTTATTTATAATGACTTTGACATCATTTTCTCACACTCTTTTGTTTTGTGTGAGAATGTACCTTAATGAATATGTTTTTTAAAAATAAATGTATTTTATTTATATGATCATGTTTTGTTTCGATCAATAAATATATTTTATTAATATTATGGATAATAATTTTATAATTTTAAAATGTTTTGAATTTCCCTTGATAGTCATGAAAATTTCGAAAGTGAAAGGTATCTCATAAAGGGTGAGGGGTTCTGGAAACATTCTTGCGACTTCCTCCCCTTTTTCTCTCCAAAAATATTCGGCCAATTGAAGCTCGTGAAGCCAACATATCATTGTGAGTTAGTATGAATGGTAGAATACTTTCCAGCAATAAACCCCTTTGAAGGTAGCAGTTTTGAGGCGACGGCAGCTGGGGTATTTTCCTGAAATTTCTTGTTTTTGGAGCTTTTTTGGTGCATTTGGCCATATATTCATGTTTAGATGATAGAATAATCCTTGTATTGAACTTTTTCTTATCAAATAACATCAATTTTTGGGTTAAAATCACAAATTATTCTTTGATAAACAATAATATGAACAGTATTTTTTCGAGTTGTAGAGTATGAATTCGAAATTTGAATAGTTCATTTAATTTGAAAAAAAAAAAAGAATTAGTCTAGTTGAAGCTCAAAATCTTGTAAGTAAATGATATATCTTATAATTTGTGAAAGTATTAATTGAATTTCTAAAGCATATATTATGGATATTGTGTTGGGAGATTGGACTTTATATATAGAAGCACTAACTCTAATTCAGTATAGTGTTTGAATTAGTATGGAATGGTGGATGACAAAGTATTTTGCGATTGGGTTTATTAAAACAACATATTAGAGGAGATCTTGAGATACATTAACTTAAATAATAAAACTAGTTTAAGTGAGTTTAATTTCAATTATTTAGAAACATATGAGGTGGTGATGACTTATAAATTAAATTTGGACTTTGTTAATTAAGAAATTGGTGAGGGAGGAATTGGAAGTTTGCGAGAATTGAAAGTTTGGGAGCTATTTCCATTTTTGAACTATGTATTAGAATATTTCATATTAGTTGACTCTAGCTTTCTTTCTTGACTTTCCAAATGAAGGTTGGGATTAATTAGAATGCTTTACGAGTTGGTGATGAAAGTTTAACGGTTATCTCTATTAAGTTCAGGTTAGGAGTTTTTTTTTTTTTTTGTGGTAAAATCTTTCGCTCTTGCACATTTGACTTAATTATGATTCATTTTCTGCATTTGAAAGATCTGGTTAACTGATAAATATAACTAGTTCAAATGTTAGTTTCTTTCATGGATGGTTATTAGGAGTAGATGAACCCAGGATCAAGTTGCGGGAAATCTTTGGATTAATATGTTTTACCATATTTGAACGCCCAACAATTTGAATATGTTTTTTCTGAGGTTGTTTACATCAATTATTAGACCTATTGTTCTAGTTATGATCTATAGTGGAGAAATTAGGTTCTAAACGATTATTGTAGTCAATGGTTGCGTATTTGGTGTCTGTAAATATTTGAGAGTGGATTTAATTTTCTTAGAGTTTTAGCATTCATGGGCGATAGGTCAGTGGAATCATGATTCTTTGAAGGATTTGCATAGGACATATAAAGTTATTATGTCCCTACTATAATAACAAGTTTAGAATGAAAATCTTGCGTCTGAATATCTATTAAATAAAGTGTTATCCTAGGGTGTTAATCCTGGGCTTTGGAATCAAGAAGAACGTTGGATTTTGTACGAGATTGGTGGTACGTAACTTGATAGAGTAATATTAATTAATAGCAATTTAATGAACTTTGTAAATATTAGATTTCTACGCAATAAGTTGAATTTTTAAAAAACAAAAATACTGAATGAGTTCTGGCAACATGAACAAATTTAAAAAGGGAAAAAAAAATTTCACAGAAGCAAAATGACCTGGAATTTATTCCAAATAACACTCATGAAGACCAAGTTAATTTACAGAAACACTAACATTAGACGATGATGTCTTTCATACCCATCAACGGTAATTACCAGAGCACAGCACACAATTTTACGCAGATACAGACTCAAATCCTTTGACAAAGACACGACCTTTAATCCAAACCAAGATAACAGAAATTGTCATTCTTGTTAACCAGAAATCTCAATGGCTTTAACCTCAGGCTTCTTAACCTCTTCCTTTGGAACAGTCACAGTGAGAACTCCATTCTCTATGGAAGCCTTCACCTGATCCATTTTTGCATTCTCAGGCAGTCTAAACCTCCTCAAGAATTTCCCACTGCTACGCTCAATGCGATGCCATTTATCGTTCTTGTCTTCTTTCTCGACGTTCCTTTCTCCGCTTATCTGAAGCACTCTGTCATCTTCAATCTCGACCTTCACCTCCTCCTTCTTCAGCCCCGGAAGATCAGCCTTGAACACATGCGCTTCTGGGGTCTCCTTCCAGTCAATCCGAGTGTTGACAAATGCAGAATTTTCCCCAGATGAAGCAGAGAGAGAACTGGGGAAAGGCAAATCCTTGAAAGGATCCCAAACGTCGAGAGAGAATGGGTCCAAAATGTTGCTCCTTCGGCCACCGAAGAAACTTGGAATCAACGACATTTTCTCTTCAAGATTGAGCGAGAACAATAACAAAGAGGGTTGATGGTAGTCAGAATTGGTTGGTATTGCCTGTTTCTATGATGGAACAAGTGGGATACGTCGGGTATTTAAAGTGATCGGAAGAGTAATTTAGTACTTTCAGGAAAAAAAAATGGATAATTCGTGAACTTTCGCGACTTTCAGGCTTCGGCTTTTGGCACCGACCGTAAGAGAAGTATCCCGATGATCACGATGTGGATTCCAAAGCCCAACATTTTGGATAGTGGGCTTACATTAATCCATGTTGTGCCTCTCCAATCTCCATAAACGTATTAACATTATTGGTCCAAAGGAATAAATTAATGAATTAACATTGGACCCCAAAAAAAAGAAAAAGAATATAAAGATAAAAAATGTAAATTTAAAATAACTTTCAAGAAACAACGTATCTTAGAACATCCTGGAAAGTATTTTGGGATAGATTTAAAATCTAATTAATTCTATTCAAATTTTACTTTCTTAAAATTCTTAAAATCGAGATTTAAATTTAGTTATGAACTTATTTATACTTTCAGTGTAAAATAAAATAGGATTTTCTTTATCATGTGATTTGGCTTGTTTTCAATTTGTGATTCAAAACTTGATAATGTACTACCTTGTGTTTTACTCAGATAACAAAGACAATTCCTCCATATGGTTTAATTATGTTAATATTGTTAATGAACATATACACATGAGAGTATGATTGAAGTATTTTCTCTCATTTAGGCTCGATATAATTTGTATGATTAGTTTACTTGCAGCTTAGAACAAATGAAAAATATGTCAAATGAATGTTAAATCTCCTTTCTTGAATGGTATGTACTTTGAAAGAGAAAGTCTATATTAAACAACCTATAGATTATGTGATCACAGGCAAAGAGAACAAAGTGTGTAAATTGAAGAAAGTTTTATATAAATTGAAACAAGTACCAAAATCTTGGCATAAGCGCATTGAGTCAAGCTTCACTCAAGATGGTTTTCAAATATATCCTTTTAAATATACTTTGTAAATTAAATTTATTGAGTTTGATGATATTTTTATCGTATGCTTTTATTTTGATGATATGATTTCCACTAAAAATAATTTAAAGATAATTATAAAATTGAAGGTGACTATGGTGAGTTTCTTTGAAATGACAATTTGGGTTTGATGTTTTATTTTCTAGCCATTGAAGTTGTTTAGAAAAATAGTGAAATTTTTATTTCATAAAAAAAAAATATATGCTAATAATATTTTGAGAAAAAATTTAAGATGAAAAATTCAAAACTAGTTTCCACTCCAATTGAAGAAAACCTGAAATTGGTGAGAGAAGATAAAGGTAAAATTGTATATTCAAAGAGTATGATTGGAAGTTTGAAATATTTGACTACAACTAGACTTGATGTTGAACTAAGGAATCCACCATTTTTATAAAAGTAAATTGTCAACGCTCAACAAAAAGTGGCCGCCATTTCTGTTCATCCTGTTCCCATTTTTGTGTCAAGAAATTACAGCTGCTTGGCTACAGTTTTTTTTTTTTTAAGATTTTTGGCACCCTATCTTGCATATACACAGACAAGGAACAAGAAGGTGAAATATATCAGGAGCAAAGAAACTTAAGGCATTTGCATCACATCCTATTTTTCTTCTATTCTATAGCTTATTTAGAGAAAAAATTGTGAGGTTCTTACTCTTATTGTTGGATAGAGTAATAGATGTTTTCTACTTGCAATTAGAAAGTAGTTGTAATAGCCTTTTTTTTAATTGTCTTTCACTTGCTCATAGATGTAGCCTTTATTATGTGAGCCCACGTTAATTTTGGTGTTCATTTATTTATAGTTTTCTCATTTCAAATTTAAGTTGCAAACCTATTTAATCTTTGTTCAATCTAATAGTGATATAAGAGCTCTGATTCTGATAAGTCTTAATATGCTTTGTTCATTTATTTATAGTATTTTCATTTCAAATTTAAGTTGCAAACCTATTTAATTTTCATTCAATCTAACAATGGTATCAGAGCTCTAATTCTAATAAATCTTAATATGTTTTGTGTTTGTGGCTATTAGTCGATTTTTCACATCAAAAAAGACTTTTTAGGTCATGGTTTTATACTACAGTAATATTTACAGTCCATTGTGAAACGGTTGTATTATATACAGAACGAAAAAAAAAATGGTAACAAAATTTGAAATAAAGAAGTTTGATAGGAATAATTTTTTGTTATGGAAGATGAAAATAATAGTGATTGTAAAAAAAGCAAGTTGTATGAAGGCAATCGAATAAAGACCAATGGAGATTCCTGATGACCGAAAATAGAAGAAAATGAATGCCAATGATGATAGAAATCCCCACATTCATTTGACAATCAAGTGTAAAAGAGAAAAAGAATGCAAAGGAGATTTGGGATGTCAAAATTTTTTTAAAAAGAAGACTATACACTCTTTAGATATCAGAATTTCTTTTAATGATAGATCATATCAACATCCTCAATATACTATTTTTTAAATACTCAAATTTGGGTTATAAAAAATAAATGAGTGTGCAAAATTTTTACTTCAAAGTCTATTAGATTCATATGATCAACTCATCATCAACCTAACTAATAATATTTTCATAGACATTTTAATCTTTGAAGATGTTACAACTACTTTTCTAGAATAATAATAAATATGCAAAAACAAGAAGAACAAGATAGTAAGTTTGCAGCAAACAGAGACATTATTAATGACAAGAGAATCAACAAAAAGTGGGCTTAGTGAGAGCCAAACTTATGGTAGGTCCAAATCAAGGAATAGGAAAAATATTATGTACTACAATTGTGGCAAGATAAAACACACTAAGAAGTGTTAGCATATAAAGAAGAATGGCAAAGAGCTCGAGTCATCAAATGCTCAAAGGAATGTAATAAACATGTCTAATAATAGTGAACTTATTTATATTGCAACAACAACAGAAAGGAGATAACATGTAATTGACATCTAGATTATGGACTCAGGAGCTATATGGCATATGAATCCTCATAAAGAATAGTTTCACCAATATGAACCAATCACTGGAGGATCTGTATTCATGGATAACAATCATACTTTGGAGATTGTCGGTATTAGTATCATCAAACTGAAATATATGATAGTATGATTCACACCATATAAGGAGTAAGACATGTGAGAAGCTTCAAGAAAAATTATTATTTTTGAGACAATTCAATGATGTTGGATGTAAAACCCACACAAAAAACAGGATCTAAGACAAATGTAAAAGGTGCATTGGTGGTGTTGAAGGAAAAAAAAGTGGTTGTTAATATGTACAGGTTGCTTGGAGAAATACACTTGGAGAGAGTCATTTGTTGCATTAACAAATTCAATAAAAGAATTTACAATGTTGTGGTATTATTAGTTTGGTCATACAAATTATCCAAAAATATAAGTTAAAAATATATAATTTATGAGTATAAAACTCACTCATCAATACATATCCAAAATGTGTTGAGCTTCTTGAAAAATGTTGGCAACAAAAACCAATATAAATGACAACTCCTTTAAAAGTTAAAAAAATTTAATAAAATTATTCTTAATTAAAGAACTAAAATAAAATTAAAAAATAAGTTAAAAAATTATAGAACGGTAAAGAAGAAAAAGAGAGTGAAATATTTATGTCATTTTGAGTATTATTTATAATAAAATCATAAATTATAAAATATTTATTACAATTGATATTATAAAATAAATAAATAGTGACAACTCCTTTTAAAGTTAAAAAATTTTAAGAAAATTATTCTTAATTAAATAACTAAAGTAAAATTAAAAAATAAGTGAAAAATTATAGAACAAAATTATTAGTAAAGAAGAAAAAGAAAGTGAAATATTTATGTCATTTGAGTATTATTTATAATAAAATCATAAATTATAAAAAATGTATTACAACTGATATTATAAAATAAATAAATACTATTTTCTCACAAAAAGTTCAATTTTATTATGCGCAAAGTATGCTCCTTTTCCTTAGTCATTATGGGGAATTCAATGCTATAAATTCCAAAAGGTTACAGGATTGTCAAAAATTCCCCAGTACAAGAAACAGTAAAAAAGAGAAAAAAAAAGTAATAAATTGGAATACCTCTTAATAGAAAAAAAAAATTAAATACATAATTTAATCATTAAATTTACTATACATAATTTAGTTTCTAAATTTACCAAACGTAAAATAATTTAATCATTCTGTTATCTCTACATTAACTGTTTGCTGACATGACCTGTTAAATGCTTACATAGTACGTTAAATACTAACTAATCATGTCACATTAGTGCTGATTCAACTTTAAAAAAAGAGTAAAGACACCCTTAAATTTAAGTCATTCCACAATTTAGTTCTCGAATTTACTAAATGTTAGACAACTTAATTTTTTCATTATCTCCATACTAATTACTTGATAATGTAGCATGTTAAATGTTTACATGACATATTAAATGTCAACTAATTATGTCATATTAGTACTTACTCAGTTTTAAAAAACTTTAAAATACTTCATTTTTCACTCTATTTTCTCCTTCCTCCCTTGAAAAATATTTTTTTTTTTCAAAAATCCCATTTTCTGGCAAAACACCCTAGCACTGTGAAATCCTTTCCTGTCGCACATTACACTGCCAAAAAATTATGATTGAAGCCTCATTTTTAAGACACCTTGAATCTTTGTTCTTTTTTATACTTTATACTTTAGACTTAAGCTGAAAAAATGAAGATTATTGAAAATATTTTTTTTATCCCATCCATTCATTGAAAATACAAAGATAATTGATTATTTATTGATTTTTAACAATGTGGACCACAAAAATTAAATTACTAGTAAAATTTAATTTAGAATATTGCATTATGAAAGTTTAGCAATATTTTTAGCTTGTTATGTGTTATGGCAGAATTATTAGAATTGAGAATTTGTCATTATTCTAGTAAAGTTTTGATGACTAAAAACAAAAAAGTTATTCTAAAATTCATGATATTATCAATCATAGTGGTGGTTTGCTTAACACTTTACATATTTTGTATAACAAGGAGAAGCCATGCTTTCAATATTCTTAGTAATTTCTTCTTTAGTGTTGTGTTAGCCTCAGCAAACAATTAAGATATAAATAAATAAAGAATTAAGTTGTTTGACATTTGATAAATTCGAAGACTAAATTGTGCAATAACTTGAATTCAAAAACTAAATTGTAGGAACTTATTAAATTTAGGGATTAAATTGTAGAGGCCTGTGAAATTTAGGGACTAAATGTGTGTTTACTTCTTTTCTTAAGTTGAGTTAGTGTTAATGTAGTATAATTAATTGACATTTAACGTACCACATAAGTATTTAAAGGGCCACCTCAATAAGCAGTTAGTATAGAGGTAATAGAATGACTAAATTGTATCACATTTTATAAATTCAGAAATTAAATTATACAATAATTTAAATGAAGAAATTAAATTATAAATGTAATATTCTGTAATTTTAAATAATAATTTTTTACGATAAAAATATATTTTTATTTTAAATGATTATGTTTTGCTAAAAGAAAATATATTTTAACTAAAATAATTTTTGTTTTACTTAAAATAATTATATTGGCCTCTAATAAACTTTGTTTTATTTTTAGAAATATTCTTTCTATTATTATGTATAAAGATATTTATTTTGTGAATTGTTTTATTAAAATTTTTATCAAAAAAAGTCATGATTTAAGAGTGCAATTAAAGTTTTGCAATAATGTAAATTTTTGGGATATTTTAGGATGAAAAATAATATTATTATATATATAATAAAAAAATTAAAATATTTAATTATTAAATAATAGTAACTAAAAAATAAACAAATGAAAAGGGGAAGGGGGAGATGCGAAAGAAGAGAAAACTCGGTAAATCGAATGAATAATATGAAAAATAATCTCCCTGTTTTCTCTCTAGATCTGGAGTGTCTACAAGTCTCTGATTTCAAAACTAAGGGTATCACTAGATACAGAACGAAGAGTACTACGCTACTAGCTGAATAATTTTTTAAATCAGCCGCGAAATCGCCTCAGATCAGAAGTAGAAAATCTTAGAAAAAGATAAACTTTGAAATTCTTATTTAGATACTTCAAATTGAAAATATGACACCGTAGATAGATTCAAAAGTTAGATAAATTTTAGAATAAGAAATTTTTCGGCCATCTAACAACTTTTTATGCGTCGTGAATAGTAAATTCAGCCAATACAAATAGTGATTTCCAATGGTAAATAGTATTTTCTGATTGTGAATAGTACCATAACAATTGGCCAATGTTGACCAATTCTCGGAGGCTAAATTTTGAGATTTTGGAGTCATTTCTTAGGTTTTTGGACTCTTTAAACACGTTTTTGAAGTCTATTTAGTCAAATGTGGATTTGAAAAGTATATTTTAAAGCTGTCTAACCTGGAACCTTACCCTATGAGTAGATAATTCTTTCTATGACTTACTATATACTCTTCTTGAACTAAATGCATAAATGATTATGTTTACAAGTTATTTATACTTTTATATGTCTCTTAAATGGATTAAATTATCTGAATTGTTTACAATATGGTATATAGTTCAAGAAGAATATGGTTTTGAAAATAGATTTTTGAATTCATTGAATATGTGATTTTAAATGTATTTATCATTATATGGTAAAGGAAATATATTGTGCACATCGTATTGATTTATAAAGTTATATAATTGCCTTGAAAAAGGCATGTATATGTGATAAACCCTGATTGAAAAATTTATGAAAGATGAACTGTACTAAGATTGAAAGTATGTATTATACTGAAAACTCTGTATTGGATGATATGGCATATGTGCATATGATATTTTCTGTGGAAGAATCCTATTGGAAACACTATTTGCTAACAACAGGTGATGTTAACCCTGGTGCACCTTTATACCTCAGCAAGCAGGGGTGGTGCTAGCCTCAAGTGAAGGCCAACACACAGGATATGATATGTAATAGAGAACAAGATGCCTCCTATATGGGCGAGATGTCGACTATATGATATGTGACTTGCCTCCCTTGCTGTGTGCTTAAGAAATACCCATATTAAAGTCCCTTCACGTGTCTTCTTGAATGGTGGTCCGGCAAACCTCAGCGGTATGCTAAGTTTAGGCAAATCCTACACCACCAAAGTATAGAAGGGTCTAAACTCTAATATGGTGGTTTTGATGGTTTTGGATATATGAATATTCTTTGATTTGAGAATATTTGAAATGCGGGTCCCATATGGATGCACTTTCGAATTAATATTTTCAACGTGATAAATTTTAATATATGAGTACATCCATATATTAACCTAAGACGTCATATGAGGTATTATCTGCTCACTGAGTTGTCAAACTCACAACACAATATTTTCATATTTTTATATAAGAATACAGAGTTTTGTCCTTCCCCATCAGATAGATGATCGGTTAGACGACATTTTCTCTAGTGAGTCTATTTTGTTTCTAGGGCTCATAGATTTTAATTTATATTATACTTGTACTCTAGAGTATGCTTTGAACACCACATGCAGGATCCCTACTTCTGCTGTATTTTTATGTTTATAGACTTGATCTGTATATTATGTATACATAGGAATACTTATTTGTAAAAGAGTGTAATATACATGTTATAAAAAATATATGATCGTAAAGTATGTGTTTCACGTGTCTCAAAATTAAGGACGTGAAAATAAATACTTAATAAATTTAATGATTTAATTGTGCTCCTCCTTAAAAAATCATCAAACTGACTAAAGATTTGAAAAATAAATTGTCATTCTTATTATCCAAAAATATCAATGGCCTTAACCTCAGGCTTCTTAACCTCTTCCTTTGGAATAGTCACGGTGAGAACTTCATGGAAGCCTTCACCGATCCATTTTTGCATTCTTTGGCAGTCTGAACCTCCTCAAGAATTTCCCACTGCTACGCTCAATGCGATGCCATTTATTGTTCTTGTCTTCTTTCTCGATGTTCCTTCCTCCACTTATCTGAAGCACTCTGTCATCTTCAATCTCAACCTTCACCTCCTCCTTCCTTAGCCCCAGAAGATAAACCTTGAACACATGTGCTTCTGGGGTCTCCTTCCAGTCAATTTGAGTGTTGACAAATGTAGAATTTTCCCTATATGAAAAAGAGAGAGAACTTAGGAAAGGGAAATCCTTGAAGGGATCCTAATCGGCAAGAGAAAAAGGATAAAAAAGGTTGCTCCTTCGGCCATTGAAGAAACTTGGAATCAACGACATTTTCTCTTCAGCCTTGAGCGAGAACAAGAATAGAGAAGGTTGATGGTACTTAGAATTAATGGTTGTTTGTCCTTCTTTCTATAGTGAAACAAACCTTCTCTGAAATAGATGCACGAGATAATAGCCATGAAGAGGGTCCAACTCCATATGGAAAATACGAAAATCCAAGCGTAACAAATCCAAAATGGCCTCGGCAAAGCACTACTTGATATCATAAGGGTGGGGTAACCACGATTGTTATGGATGGGGCAGTTATACCGATGAGTTGTTCCCTTTCGATTGGCTAGTACTTTCTATATATATATATGAAAAGCTGTACAATGAAGAGGTAATGAATGAAATCAGTATTTTCTCAGTATTTTCTTTCTTTAATTTTCAGAAGGCTCTTGCCCTCGAAGCAAGATCATAACAGATATTCAGAATTAATGGTTGTTTGTCCTTCTTTCTATGGCGAAACAAACCGGATACCCCAAATATTTAAAGTGATCGGAAGAGTAGTCTAGTACTTTCCATTTTTCTTTTTTTTTGGACATTGTAACATTGGACCCAACATATATATAATTTAAAATAACTTTCAAGGACAACATATTTTAGAATATCCTCGAAATTATTTTGGGATAGATTTGAAATCTAATCAATTCTAGTCAAATTCTACTCTCTTAAAATTCTTGAAATCTAGATTTAAATTGAGCTATTAACTTATTTAAGCTTTTAATGTGAGGTAAAATATGATTTTTTTTATGGTGTGATTTGGCTTGTTTTCAATTTATGATTTTCAAAACTTGACAATTTATTACTTTGTGTTTTACTCCATTAGCAAAAATAGTTCCTCCATATGGTTTAATTCTATCAATATTGTTAGTGAAAATATACATGTGAGAGTATGATTGAAGTATTTTGTCTCATTATTAGGCTAGATACAATATGTATAATTAACTTCCTTGCAGCTTAGAATAAATGAAAAATATATCAAATGGATTTTAAGTGCCTTTTCTAGAAAGTACCTTGAAAGAGGAAGTATATATTGAACAACCTATAGATTATATGATCAAAGGCAAAAAAAAAGCGTATAAAGTGAGGAAGGGTTTACATAGATTGAAACAACTACCAATATTTTGGTATAAGCATATTAATTCATACTTCAGTTAGGTTGGATTTCAAATATGTCCTTTTAAATATATTTTGTATATTAATTTTATTGAACTTGATGATATTCTCATGGTATGCCTTTATTTTGATTATATAATTTTTACAAAAAATAATTTAAAGAAGGCTGCATAATTTAATGCAGCAACAGTGAGTTGCTTTGAAATGACAATTTGGGTTTGATGTCTTATTTTCTATACATTAAAGTTGTATAGAAAAATGGTGGAAGTTTCATTTAACGAAAAAAAAATTCTAGTGATATTTTGGGGAAATTTAAGAAGAAGAATTCAACTCCAATTAAAGAAAAACTGAAATTGGTGAGAGAAGATAAAGGTAAAATTGTAGATTCAAATATTATAATTGGAAGTTTGAAATATTTGACTACAACTAAACTTGATATAGTCTTTGGAGCTGGATTACTTAGTAGATTCGTGGAAGAGCTACATATTCTTTAATATATCAAAGTAACATGAATGATGAAATTTTTTATCCTAACGCTAATTGTAATAGCCATAAATTTAATAAAGTTCAAATTAAAGAAAATTGTGAATTAAAGAGAGGATTTTGAAAATAGAGATAAGAACTAGTAAAAATAAGTTTATTTATTATATGGATTAAAGAATTACAAAAAAAAATATGAGAATTTAAGTTTTGGTGTTAAAATGTAATTTCTTGAAAGTTTCGGGGTCAAAATGTAAATAAAAAAAATTTGCAAGGATCTCCCTCTAAAAGTGAATTTTTGCAGAAAGGTCCCCCAAGATATTTTAAGGGGCTTCAGACACCGAGGAACTCATAATTTTTGGATTTTCTCTCTCTCCTCAAAAATTTCTCTCCTGAAACCCTTTAAGTTTGCTCTAAGATTTCTCCGCATCCGGACTTCGGATTTGGACACCACCACCGCCAACGGACTCAGGACAAAGAGTTCTACAAATCTATCTGATTTTCTGGAGAATTGGCTAGAGATTGGCCGAAAAATTGAAAAAAAAATTGCCTAAAAAGGTAATATCTAAAACTCCTATATGTGGCTATCTAACGCAAAAACTAACACCGTAGATTGATCCAGAAGGTACCGAAACCTTTGGATTTCAAATTTCAAGCCGATCGACCACCGCACACGCCCCCAGGCGTCGACTAGTTGTCGTACTATCTTGGTGAGCCTAAATTGTTTCTGGGCTCTCAATGTTTAAATTGTAATATAATTGTACTCTAAAGTTGCTCTGAATGCCACAGGCAGGATCTTTGCTTCCTTCGTAATATTGTTAAGTGTAGCATTGGCATGTATAATTAGTTATATTAAAAACTTGCAAACGTATGATATTATTCTGATATGTCATCATATGAAGTTGATTGCAAATAGATAAAGATAAAGTTATTGGATAATAGTGTTATTCGCGTTCCTAAAATTAAGGGCGTGACAAGTTAGTATCAGAGCATTAAGTTTTCCTGTGGCTATCAGAGCGAAAGATTCTTTAGTAGGACCTTTAGTATGGATATGAGCCAAACATATTTATACTTCAGGTGCTGTTGAGGGATTCTATAGGATATTAACTTCCTTCCTATTCCAAGTGTGCTTAAATTTCTAGTGTAAGGTTTGAATACATATTATTGTATCTTAAAAAGGTGTTTTGTTCTGTATAGTCGATGATGCCGCCAAGAACTAGAGTGGTCACTAGAGAAGGTATAGATCGTGCACCCTCTACAGAAGAATCTGTACAATCTACAATTTCAGTACAAAGAGACCGTGGTAGAGGCCGTGGTAGAGGCCGACTTAGAGGAAGAGGTAGAGGTAGAGGTCGTGCACGGGGTATGAGAACCCCAAGACAAGATAAACAAGCCCATGTATCTAGTAGAATTCTTGAGAAAATAGTAGAACCCCCTCAAGAGCCACCTAATAGAACTGCTGATATAATTGTTGGTATACACAGGAGTTTAGAGACATTGGCTGAATTTATAGTGAAACAAGGTAGAAGGGAAGGCCAGCCACCAGAAAATGCTCCTAAAGCGCAAGAATTGGGAAGAACAGCTGAGTAAGAGGACAAGTTTACAGGGATTGATGTGTCATTACCGCAATTCTTTAAGTTGAAACCTCCGACTTTTTCTTAGTCAGATGTTCAGGAAGATCAACAGATATTTATTGATGTTGTGGAACAAGTCCTAAGAGCTTTGGGGTGCTCTAGTAAAAGATTTGTTGAACTGGTATTTTTTCAACTATCTGATGTGACTCAAGTTTGGTTTGAGACACTCGTACAAGGACAAGCAGTTATTTTATCACCAATGGAGTGGGAAGAATTTAAGGAAGTATTTATGAATCACTTCCTGCCAATGAGTGAAAGAGACAAGAGGGCCAGAGAATTTGAAGAACTAAGATAGACACCGAACATGACAGTTTCTAAATATGACATCTGTTTTACCCAGTTATCCATATATGCACTGTATCTGGTCCATACTGAAAAAGATAGAATTAAGAGGTTTGTCTCGGGATTGATACGTCCATTGTTTAAGTCGGTGGTTCCTCAGATGAATCATTTTTCAACTTATTCAGCAGCTGTGGACTGTGCTAGAATGATGGAAACACGAGAGCAAGCAGATATTGAAGGTTTAAAGAGAAAAAAAAAAGAGCGAGATAGTAATGCTCAAACAAGTTATAATCCTAATGTCAGAGGATCAAGATTTCAAAATTCACAGCGCTTCACTCAAATAAGAATTGGTAGCTCTAATCAGACATCAGTAATTATCAACAAGTAAAGAATGAATCAAAGAGATATGAGACATGTTAGCCAACAAGATTCAAGATCAATTCCACCATCTCCTATTTGTGGCAGGCCTCATACTAGACAGTGTCGTAGAGAAACTGGTTCATGTTTTAAGTGTGGACAAATGGGTCATTTAATGAGGAATTGCCCACAACTACAAAGTTTTAGTCAAGCATCGGTACAACCAGTTTCACCTCCTGCATCTGTGCCAACACGATCAAATAGAGCAGCTTCAGTTCAAGCAAGTAGTGGTGGTACTGGTAGAGGATCAAGAAGTCAAGGTCGAGAACCAGCTCGAGTTTTTTCTTTGACACGACAGGATGCTCAGGGTTCAAATGCAATTATGACAGGTACATTAGCCGTATGTTCCCATAGAGCATATGTCATGTTCGTTCCTGATTCTACTCATTCTTATATATCACCATGCTTTGCTAAGAAATTGGATAGAGATCCTGCTAGTTTGCATTGTTCTTTCATGGTTGCTACTCCAATAGAAGAATTCCTATTAGTAAATGATGTGTATAAATCATGTGAGATTTCAATAGAAGACAAGGAGACTCTTGTAGATTTGATAGTTCTAGATATAGTAGACTTTGATGTAATTCTAAGAATGGATTGGTTGTCATCATATCATGCCATTCTAAACTATCACCATAAGGTGATTAAGTTTAATGTCCTTGGAGAATCTTCCTTCATGATACAAGGAGATCGTAATAAGGAGTCTAGTAATTTAATTTCAGTTTTAACAGCTCATAAGCTGTTATAAAAAAGATGCCAAGGGTATTTAGCAATAGTCAAAGATGTTGATATGAAGTATAGAACAGGTTCCAGTGTTTAGAGAATTCCCTGATGTGTTTCCTGAGGAATTGTCAAGATTACCACCAGACCGAGAGATTGAGTTTGGTATTGACCTCTTCCCTGAAACACAACCAATATCCATACCTCCTTATAGGATTGCACCTACAGAACTTAAGGAAATAAAGGAGCAACTGCAAGATTTACTAAATAAAAGTTTTATTCGACCTAGTACATCTCCTTGGGGTGCTCTTGTTCTTTTTGTAAAGAAAAAGGATGGATCCCTATGCCTATGTATTGACTATAGGCAGTTGAATAAAGTGACTATACGAAACAAATATCCTTTACCCAGAATAGATGATTTGTTTGACCAGTTACAGGGTGCCCAATGTTTTCCACAAATTGATCTGACATCTGAGTATCATCAATTGAGGATAAAAAAGGAGGATATACCGAAAACTGCTTTTAGAACTCAATATGGGTATTATGAGTTTTTAGTAATGCCATTTGGTCTAACAAATGCTCCAGCTACATTTATAGATTTGATGAATAGAGTATTTAAACCTTTTCTGGATCAATTCGTCATCGTATTTATAGATGATATCTTGGTATATTCAAGAAGTTCAGAGGAGCACAAGTGAGATTTAAGAATAGCATTACAAACCTTAAGAGAACACCAACTGTATGCTAAGTTTTCAAAATGTGAATTTTGCCTTAGTAATGTTACCTTCCTAGGGCATGTGGTTATCAAGGATGATATTCAAGTTTATCTTAAAAAGATAGAAGCGGTGCAGAAATGGCCACGCCCTACAACAGTTATAGAGATTCGTAGTTTTCTTGGTTTAGCAGACTATTACCGTAGATTTGTTAAAGATTTTTCAAAGATAGCTGCTCCTTTGACAAGGTTGTCAAGAAAGAGAATAAAGTTTGACTGGTCAGATGAATGTGAAAGAAGTTTTCAGAAACTCAAAGAATGTTTGTCTACGGTGCCAGTATTGGCTATTCCTTCAGGTACTGGGGGGTATACGGTATACTGTGATGCATCGAGAATTGGATTAGGATGTGTGTTGATGCAAAATGGTCGAGTCATTGCATATACATCTAGACAGCTTAACCACATGAGAAAAATTATCCGACTCATGATTTGGAAATGGCAGCAATAGTTTTTGTTCTTAAAATTTGGAGGCATTATTTGTATGGTGAGACATGCGAAATTTATACAGATCATAAGAGTTTCAAATATATTTTTCAACAAAAAGATCTTAATTTGAGACAAAGACGATGGATGGAATTACTTAAAGATTATGATTGCACAATACTATACCATCCAGGTAAGGCCAGTGTTGTGGCTGATGCATTAAGTAGGAAGTCTATGAGTAGTTTGGCTCATATCACAATGGTAAGAAGGCCGTTAGTTAAAGAGATGCATAAACTAAAAAGTGATGTGGTAGTAATGGAGGTAAAGGAACCTGGAATATTGTTAGCTCATATACATTTTCAATCATCTTTGATTGAGCAAGTGAAAAATGCACAGAAAGAGGATACCTATTTGTGCAAAAAAATTGAAGAGGTGAAAAATGGTGGTGAAGTTGAATTTACCGTAGACTCTAAAGGAATTCTAAGATTTGGCAAGCGGTTATGTGTACTTGATAAAGAAAAACTTAAGAAATAAATTTTAGAGGAAGCCCATAGATCCATGTATACGATTCATCCTCGAATAACTAAAATGTATAAGGATTTAAAGGAAATCTATTGGTGGGAAGGTATGAAGAAAGATATAGTAGATTACGTGTCTCGATGTTTAACCTGTTAGTAGGTGAAAGCAGAACATCAAAAGCCTACAAGACTACATTAGCAGATAGAGATACCTGAATGGAAATGGGAAAGAATAACTATGAATTTTGTTACGGGGTTACCGAGAACACCAAAAGGGTTTGATTCAATACGAGTGATCATTGATAGGTTGACTAAGTTAGCACATTTTCTACTAGTGAAAACCACATACAATGTAGCTCAGTATGCAAGATTATATTTGAATGAAATAGTGAGGCTTCATGGAGTGCCAATATCAATTATTTCTGATTGAGGACCACAATTCACAACTCGTTTTCAGAGAGCTTTCCAAGAAGCTTTGGGCATGAAGTTGAATCTCAGTACTGCATTCCGTCCTCAAACAGATGGGCAGTCTGAACGAACCATTCAAATATTGGAAGACATGCTTCGAGCTTGTGTTTTAGATTTTTAGGATAGTTGGGAAAGATTTCTACCTTTAGCTGAATTTGCTTAAAATAATAGTTATCAAGCCAGTATACAAATGGCTCCTTTTGAGGCATTATATTGTAGGCGTTTCCGTTCCCCGATCGGATGGTTTGAGATGGGCGAAGCAAAGGTTTTAGGACCTGATATGATATAGGATGCATTGGTCAAGGTAAAAATAATTAAGGAAAGGTTATTAACAGTTCAGAGTAGACAGAAGGCCTATGTTGATAATAGACGTCGACCATTAGAATTTGCCATAGTTGAACATGTTTTTCTAAAAATATCTCCTATGAAAGGAGTAATAAGATTTGGGAAGAAAGAAAAGTTAAACCCTCGGTATATAGGACTATTTGAAATTTGCCATCGGTCCAGTAGCTTATCGTTTGGCCTTACCACCTGAATTAGGTAATGTCCATCTAGTTTTTCATGTGTCTATGCTACGAAAATATTTATCGAATCCTACACATGTTATACAGTGTCCACAGATTCAGTTACATGAAGATTTAACTTATGAGGAACAACCAGTAGCAATAGTGGACAGACAAGTAAAGAAATTGCGGTCAAAGAAAATACTTATAGTGAAAGTGATATAAAAAAATCACTCTTCAAAGGAAGCTACTTGGGAAACAGAGGATGATATATGTGTTAGATATCCGCATTTATTTGAACAATGAAGTTAGTATTTATTTGTAATTATGGTGATGAAATTCGGGGACCGGATTTCTTTAAGGGGGAGAATGTAATAGCCATAAATTTAATAAAGTTCAAATTAAAGAAAATTGTGAATTAAAGAGAGGATTTTAAAAATAGAGATAAGAACCGGAAAAAATAAGTTTATTTATTACATGGATTAAAGAATTACAAAAGAATAATGAGAATTTAAGTTTTGGGGTCAAAATGTAATTTCTTAAAAGTTTTAGGGTTAAAATGTAAATAAGAAAAATTTGTAAGGACCTCCCTCTAAAAGTGAATTTTTACAGAAAGGTCCCTCGGGATATTTTTAGGGGCTTCAGACACTAAGGAGCTCATAATTTGCGGATTTTCTCTCTCTCCTCAGAAATTTCTCTCCTGAAACCCTCTAACTTCTCTCTAAGATTTCTATGCATTCGGACCTTGGATTTCGACACCACTATCATCAACAAACTCAGGACGAAGAGTTCTACAAATCTATCTAATTGGTTTCTGGAGAATTGGCCAGAGATTGGCCAAAAAATTGAAGGAAAAATCACCTAAAAGGTAATGTCTGAAACTCTTATCTGTGGCTGTCTAACGCAAAAACTAACACCGTAGATTGATCCAGAAGGTACTGAAATCTGTGGATCTCAAATTTCAGGCCGATCCACCACTGCACACGACCCCACGCACCGAATTTTCCTCGACAAGTGAAGCCCAAGCGCAGCTCCTTGGGCAGCGCATGTAGCGCGCAATAACAGCATGTGTTTGCGTTTGCCAAGTTCCCGGAGACCAAATTTGCAAATCCGGAGTCATTTTCAAGGTTTTTGGAGCTTTCGGACTCAATCTTAGGGTTTAATTTTCCGAATTCAGACCAAAAATATAGATTTTGGGGTTGTACAACTTGGTACCTTAATTTTGTGAGTAGATGATTCTTTCTATGACTTGTCTTTACTCTTCTTGAACTTTAAATTGATAAATGAGTATGTTTACAAGTTATTTATACTTTTATATGTTCCTGAAATGGTTTAGAATATCTGAAACAGTTGCAATATGATATCTAGTTCAAGAAGAGTATGACTTTTGAAATGAATTTTGAAACACATTGAACATGTTGTTTTTAAATGTATTTCTTATTATATGGCAAAGAAAATATGTTATGCATATGATATTGATTTATACAGAGATATTTTTGCCTCGGATATGGGCATGTATATGTGATTCTCCTAATTGAGAAGTTTTGACAGAAGAATATGAGGATGAAAATGCTGCATTATAATAGTACATTTGTTTTGATTAATATGGAATATATGAGATTATGGTTTTATGGAGGAATTCTATTGGAAACATTGTCTGCTAACAGCAGGTCATGTTAGCCCTAGTGCACCTTGATTGCCTCAGCTAGCAGGGGGTGGTGCTAGCCTCGTGTGAAGGCCAACACATGGGAGATGATATGTGAAAGAGAGCGAAATGTCTCCTATATAGGTGAAATGCCAGTTATATGAGATGTGATTTGCCTTCCCTTACTGTGTGCTTGGGAAATACCTATATAGAGTCCCTTCGCGTGTCCACTTGAATGGTAGTAGGGCAAACCTCAGCGGGATGCTGAGTTTGGGCAAATCCTATACCACCAAAGTACGGAAGGGGTTAAACTCTGATATAGTGGTTCTGATATGGGATCCTCCAAATATTTTCATAAGAATTATGTTGATGCATATCATGATTTTATTATCATTTTTACAGCATTACTTATGAGTTGAATATGAATATGATTTTACACAAAGATTATTTAAAATGTGGGTCTCATATGGATGTACCTTTGAATTGTAATTTTCAATGTAGAAAGTTTTAAAATAAAGAGTACATCCATATGTTGACCTAAGAGATCATATGAGGTATTATCTGCTCACTGAGTTGTAAAACTCACTACACGTAGTTGATATGTTTTTCAGATAAAGAGTTTGGTCATGCGGCTTCTTGATCGACTAGGTGTCGTACTATCTTGGTGAGTCTAAATTTTTTTTTGAGCTCTTAGTGTTTAAATTGTAATATAATTGTACTCTAGAGTTACTCTGAATGCCACAGGCAGGATCTTTGCTTCCGTCGTAATATTGTTAAGTGTACCATTGGCATGTATAATTAGTTATATTGGGAACTTGCAAACGTATGATATTATTCTGATATGTCATCATATGAAGTTGATTGCAAATAGATAAAGATAAAGTTATCGGACAGTAGTGTTATTCGCGTTCCTAAAATTAATGGCGTGACACTAATGATGTAAGATTTGTTGGATATGCAAATAGTGATTGGACTCGTGATATAAAACAAGAAAGAGCACTTTAAGGCATGCATTTTATCTTGGCTCAAGCGCAATATTTTGGTCTTGCCAGTTGTTACACTCTCTACATCTAAAGCTAAATACATAGCAGCAGCCAATTGTGTTACATAAGCAGTATGGCTAAGGAGAATTCTTGAAATGTTATGTCAAAAGGAAAGTACTTGCACAATAATATTTTGTGACAAGAAGTTTGCTGTTGCACTATATAAAAATTCAGTCTTTCATGGGCAATCCAAGCATGCAGATATTTAATTTCATAAAATTGGAGAATTAGTGGCTGAAAAGGAATTGTTAATGATTACTATCATACTAAAAAACAAATAGAAGATATCTTCTTAAAGCTATTAGAAGTTGAGTTATTTTACATGTTGAAGAGATTGCTTGGAATAGTAAATTTTACCATCTTGATTTAAGGGAGGCAATGTTAGAATATAAACCAAGCTTCACACTCCACTCCTATGTTATTGCTTTGAAGGCCACATCCAGGAAAATGTAATTGCAAGTTGTAAACTTGCTTTACCCACTACCAGGAAAATGTAATTATAGATAGAATATTTTTGTCTATAAATTTTTTTGTCTTTAACATAATTAGAGAGAATTTATTATGTCTCTAAGTTGATCGTTATTGACCATTTAGAGATGGAATTTTTCCATCTCTAAAAATTAAAAATTTTGTCTTTAATTGTTATCTGAAAAAAAAAATTGACTCTATAAAGATGAAAAAAAGTCCATCTCAAATAGTTAGAGGCAGAATTAATTTCCATTTCTAACTTTTAAAGACATATTTTTATTCTGTCTCTAACTTTTAGAAATGAAATTTTATTCCCTCTATAAATGAATAGATTGTTTTAAATTTTTTTATTATCCCAAATACATTATTATCTTGTAAATGATTATATGCCAATTAAAATACAAATATAAAGATGAATGAAAAAATTTTGCATCCTAAAATGTATCATATCATATTAATACGTTACACAAAATTATCCATAAATAATGTAAAACATAAAATTTCATCTTAATATTATTATCGATTAGCAGCGTCACCAATTTCTCTATTTTCATCATTTTCTCCTTTTTTAGGTGCAGGCGACGACATTCTTATATTACTATATATTGTGAGATGCCTAAATATCTGATCCCATTTCTCAATTTTTTGCTTCAACATCAAATTTGTATCTTCACTTTATTGAAGCCAAGCAAATAGAGTTTCAGTTTTTGCATTCATAGTGGTAACTTTATTTTTTAGACTCTAGTAAAAACGAAGGACTTAAAAGAGGAAGCTGATGTTAATCGTTCATAATTACAAAACACAATTTATTATATATTTCAAAATTCTTCAAATAAGGAAATTAGATTACAAACATGTGTTACTAAACTTAAATTCGTTGTTTAAGGAGTACCAAAATTCAAGAAAAATGGAACCCTAAATATATTTATTTGGTCTCACTAATAGCAATGTATCTTTTTAGATCCTTTAATGTAAACCTTCTCTATCTAAAAAACATATAAAAGAAATGTTATAAGTTTTACGATTCAATAAATAAACAATACAAACATAGCATGCAGAATCAAATTATTCATAGTAGATTATAACCTTACAAATGTTATGACCTAAGTATAAATTTAATTCATCTCCAGTAATCTATAACACTTGAATATATATACATCTCAATAAACTTTTTATCACAATTCTTTAATCCACAATGCTCCTTTAATAGTCCATTTTAATTCTATCAAAGTTAAATACTAAACACTCTTATTTAATAGTTCCTTTTAATTCAAATATTGCTCATGCTTTATATACAACAATTTAACTTGGTCATTTACAGATAGGACTATTACAAATGTTGAAAAGAAGATTTTCAGCAAAATGGTTTAAGTGAATATATAGAAATAGAATAAATACATGATATACTTTTTGTCAACATGCATTCTATTGTGACACAGCTTTACAAAACCATTCAGTATGTTATGTTAATATTTAAGTTCATATTAGCAAGCAGATCATCAAAATCTAGGTCCTACTCAAAATTAATCCTTTCATTAAAAAAATGAATTCTTACATTGACACCGTGAAAATGTTTAAGAATGTAACAATTTACAACTACTTCATTATCTAGAAATAAACTTGATTATCTCCTGAACCATCGAGGCATATACTTCTAAGATAGATGATAAACGCTTTCCTGATATCATTGTAATGCTTACTCTAGTTTTTCTCATTCAATCAAAAGGGGTTGTCAGCTGTGAAATCTTTGAAAAAGAAAAGGCTACATGTCTGAGACAATCATTCAGGAAAAAAGGAAGAAAGTATAATTAAAGCTTTGTGTGTGTATTTTCACCCATTATATACTTGAAGTGGCTTTTATAGCCTAAATTGACCTAATAAACACTATATGTGGAAGTCGACAAACTATACACATATTAACCTTCCAAATACAATCCAAATATTCAATTGTTATAGTTACCAATATGGATTTAGTAATTAAAGTGTTCACATTTCACAAAGGCAGTTAAAGATGGAAATTTTCAAGAACAACAATAATTACAACAACGTTGATGACGATGATTAAATTTAAATGGAAAATTCCATGGACACAGTCAAATGTGGGTGAACTAATTAAAAAATTAAGACCACATAAAATCGACAAGTTAAGCAATTAGTTAAAGGAAAATCACGAAAAGACCACAACATTGATGACGATGATTAAATTTAAATGGAAAATTCCATGGACACAGTCAAATGTGGGTGAACTAATTAAAAAATTAAGACCACAGAAAATCGACAAGTTAAGCAATTAGTTAAAGGAGAATCACGAAAAGACCACAGGAAATCAATAAAATTTAGATATATAGTACAACGCCCCATGCATCTTTAAGTGCCAAGCCATGCATAAGCAAATCAGATCACGTGGCATTTTCAAATACAAATATGACATACTACAACATATATCTTCAACCACATAAACCACTTTCCACATATAATTAATTCTGCAGATATAGAAATAATTTTTATCTTGTCATTTAAATATACATGTTAACCTAATAGAACTCATAGTCTTATGTAATATTTCATAATTTTTAAATAATAATGTTTTGCTATAAACAAATATATTTTTATTTTAAATGATTATGTTTTGCTAAAAGTAAATACGTTTTTAATTAAAATATTTTTGTTTTGGTTAAAATAATTATATTTAGTTTTAAATAAATTTTTATTTTATTTTTATAAATTTTTTTTCTTTTAATATGCATTAAGTTATTTTATATTATGATTTTTTTAATTAAAAAATTTATTAAGAAAATCATGATTTAAGAGTTCAACTAAAGTTTTGCAAGAATATAAATTTTTAGAAATTTTTGAAATACTTTAAGATGAAAAATAATATTATTATGCATATAATAAAGAGTAAATTTTAAATATTTAATTATTAAACAATAATAAGAAAAAAAAAAGGAAGGAGAAGATGTAATCATGAAAAGAGAAATCTGCGAAATTTCTGTGCGCAAGTGAATAGTGTAAATCATATTTTTCTATCCTTCATATTTTCTCTCTAGATCTGGAGTGCCTACTGGCCTATGATCTCAAAACTAAAGGTACCACTAAATTCAGGACGAAGAGTACTACGATATTGGCTGAACAATTTTTCAAATCGGCCGAAGAATCGCCATAGATCAGAAATAGAAAATTTAAAAAAAAAAGTAAATTTTGAAACTCTTATTTAGATACCTTAAATATAAAATCTGATACCGTAAATGAATTCAAGAGATAGATAAACCTTAGAATATGAAATTTTTCAGCTATCTAACAACCTTTTGTGCATAGTGAACAGTAAATTTGACCGATATAAATAGTGATTCCGGCAGTGAATAGTAATTCTAACCGTGAATTGTGCCCATCAGTTGATTAGTGTTGACCAAACTCACTAAGAACAAATTTCACAATTCTGGAGTTATTTCCTAGGTTTTTGGAACTTCCAAACTCGTTTTTGAATTCTATTTGATTAAATTCAGATTGAAAATGTGTATTTTGGCACTGTCCAACTTGGAGCCATACCTTGTGAGTAAATAATCTTTTTATGACTTACCCTAGGCTCTTCTTGAACTTTAAATGTATAATTGATTCTGTTTATAAGTTATTTATACTTTTATATGTCTCTAAAATGGATTAAATTACCTTATTTGTTTACAATCTGGTATATAGTTCAAGAAGAGTATGGTTTTGAAAATGGAGTTTTGAACTTATTGAATATATGATTTTAAATGTATTTAACATCATATGGTAAAGAAAATATATCGTGTACATGGAATTGACATGTAAAGCTATAAGGTTGCCTTGAAAAAAATGCATATATATGTGATTACCCAAATTGGAAAGTTTCTGACAAAAGAATCATACTGAGACTAAAAATTTTGTATTATACTAAAACCTCTATTTTGAATGATATGGCATATGTGAAAATATGATTGCTGTGAATGAATCCTATTAGAAACACTGTTTACTAACAGCAAAGTGATGTTAGCCTTGGTGCACCTTAACACCTCAGTTAACAGGGATGGTGCTAGCCTTTTGTGACGATCAACACACAAGATATGATATGTGAAGGAGAGCGAGATACCTCCTATTTAGGAAAGATGCCGACTATATGATATATGATTTGCCCTCCTTTACTGTGTGTTTGAAAAATACTCATATTAGAGTCACTTCGCGTATCCTCTTGAATGGTGGTAGGGCAAATCTTGGTTGAGATGCTAAGTATAGACAAATTCTACACCACCAAAGTATGAAAGGGCTTGAACTCTAATATGGTAGTTCTGATATGGGATCCTCCTAATATTTTTATGTGAAATATTTTGATGCATAACAACATTTGTTTAATGATCATACAGTACAGTATATGGTTTTGGATATCTAAATATCCTTTATTTTGAGAATATTTGAAATGCAGGTCCTATATAGATATACTTCCGAATTGTATTTTCTGTGACAAATTTTGAAATATGAGTACATTCATATATTGACCTAAGAGGTCATAGGAGGTATTATATGATCACTGAGTTGTCAAACTCACTACACGATATTTATATATTTATTAAATAATGATACATAGTTTGGTCCTACAGCTACGTAATCAACTAGGTGTCATACTCTCATGGTGAGTTTATGTTGTTTCCAAAGCTCACAGTGTTTAAATCATTCTGTATTTGTACTCTAGAGTATGCTCTGAACGCCATAGTCAGGATCTCTGCTTTTGCTGTACTTTGATGTTTATAGATTTGGTCTGTATATTGTGTATATATGAGAATACCTATTTGTAAAGGAGTGTATTATACATGTTATAGAAAAGTATGTGTTTATGTACTTTGATCGTAAAGTATGTGTTTCACGTGCCCCAAAATTAGGGACACGTGACAAGTTGGTATCAGAACATTAGGTTTTCCTATGGTTATCGGAGCAAAGGATTCTTTAGTAGGACCTTTAGTATGGATATGAGTCAGACATATTTATACTTCAAGTGCTACTGAGGGATTTTATAGGGTTTCAATTTCCTTTCTATTTCAAGTTGCTAAATTTTTTTAGTATAAGATTGTTTGAATATTGTGACATCATAAAAAATATTTATGGGTCAATTTCTCCTTGAAAGTGAAAAGGATAGGCATGCCAAAGAATTTAAAGAATTGAGACAGATACCAAATATGACAGTATTTGAATGTGATATTCGTTTTACTCCGTTGTCTAGATATGATAGAATTTGATATGATACTAAGAATGGATTGGTTAGTATTATGCCATGCCATTTGGAATGTCATTTTAAGGTGATTAAATTCAATATTTTTGGAGAATTTTCTTTCTAGATACAAGAAGACCGTAGTGAGGTATTCAATAATCTAATATCAGCTTTAGCAGCCTATAAGTTATTACAAAAAGGTGTCAAGGATATTTGACAATGGTCAAAGATATAGATATGAAATACAGTAATATAGATCAAGTTCTAGTGGTTAGAGAATTCTCTTATGTGTTTCCTGAAGAATTTTTAGGATTACCCCAAAACGATAAATAGAATTTGGTATTGATTTACTTCCTAGAACCCAATCAGTGTTTATACCTCATATAGAATGGCACCCACTGAACTCAAAGAATTGAAAAACTAGTTGAAAGATTTGTGAGACAAGAGATTTATACGCCTTAGTACTTCTCCTTGGGGAGTTGTTGTTCTATTTGTGTAGTACTTCTCCTTGGAAAGTTCTTGTTCTATTTGTGAAAAAAAAAAAAGATAGATCGTTGTGATTATGCATAAATTATAAATATTTAAATAAGGTGGCAATGCATAATAAATACTCATTACCTTGTATAGATAGTCTGTTTAACCAGCTATAGGGTGCTCAATGTTTTCAAAAAAAAATTAATTTGAGATCTGGGTATCATCAATTGAGGATAAGAGAATATGATATTTCAAAAAAATTGCTTTTAGGACTTGGTATAGGCATTATAAGTTCTCAGTGATGACATTTGATTTGAAAAATGCCCCAATTGCATTCATGGACTTGATAAAGAATATTTAAACCATCCCTGGATCAATTTGTTATTATCTTTATTGATGATAAACTAGTATATTCCAAGTTCAGATGATCATAAAAAAAATTTAAAAATAGTTTTACAAACTCTAAGAGAGTATGGTTGGCAAGGATGGTATCCAAGTAGACCCTAAGAAAGTAAACGTGGTACAGCAATGGCTACGTTCTACTACAGTTAAAGATGAAGATCTAAATCTAATTTGCACTTTCTGCTATTGTCTATTATCCAATCTATTTGAGCTGTAATTGGATCAGGTACATGAACAAATGCTTGTAAAACATCAATCAACTCCTTAGCATTTGAAGTCAAGATGAGAATTCTTCGTGCTGAGTGTGAGATAAATCTTTGTTCCATAGCTTGATCAAGAAAAGACAACAAACCATCAAAGAAGTGATTAAAATTTAACAAACATATCGGTTTGTGATGCATATTCAGTTGTGCCCAAGGGACTATTTAAAAAATCTCCTCTAAAGTACCAAAACCACCTGGTAAAGCAATGAAGGCATCAACATTGCTCATCATTCTAGTCATGAGTTCATGCATGGAAGCTACCTTAAATTTTCCCCAATTGTCTTCCCTATGATATTAGATATAGCTAGAGCTGTAGGAATAATACCTAGAACTTGACATCCTCCTACATGTGCAGCTATAGACACGCACCCCATTAACCCACGGTTACCTCCACCATAGAAGACTAAATGAATTTTTCTCCTGGTCAGTACCATATCCAAATTTTGTGCTGTTTTCATATACTCTCTATAACTGCACTTTATAACATCCCTAATTTTGTTTCATTTATTATTAAAGGTACATAAATATTTAATGTAACATCTCTAATTTTGTTTCTTTTATTAATAAAGGTACATAAATATTTAATTAAGAAAATAAAATTTATTAGACAATTTTTAAATATCTAAGGAAATGTAACCCTTAGAAATTCTTCACCTTATGTGTATGCATAGAAAATGTTTCTAACATTAAGGGAATAGGTAGAGAGAGAAAACCTAATAGGAAAAATTAGAAATAACATACTAAAAAAAGACGAAATTCTTGGGAAAGGAAGATAAATTTTTATGAAGTAAGTAAAGGTCTTAAAATTTTAAAAAGATTTGATTCGGGTAATTTTTCCTAATTCAAGAACTAGAGTTACTAAGTTTAATATCTCCACCCATAAATTGGGCTATTACCTATGGACACTTCATATAGAGTTTTTCACTTCACATGAATTTATAGCAAGTCAATAGGACAGACCAAGTAAGAAATAAAATATAGATTTGGACTAGGATATAGAAGTTGGACCGATAGCCCAAAAATCATGAAAATGTGACCAAGCCCTTCATGAAAGGTAGAATTTCAGCCAAAGCAAAGGAAATGGGTAAGAATGAACCCAAATCCAAAAAGGAAAAATAAGAATTATGTGATAAAATAGTAGTGTAATAATAATCAAGATTAGGTCACATAGTATTAAGACAAAACATCTATATGCTACATTCATAATTTCAACAAGTAGGTAATAATACATGGCATTAGGACAAAACATCTATATCCTATATTCATAATTTCAACAAGTGGGTAATAATACATAGCATTATGACAAAACATTCTTAAACTACATAAATAATTTTAGCCAAGTAAAAGAGACTCAATTGCTAAAAATTTGTCAGCTAGAAAGGCAAACCTATCATATTTGCATAAGACAAAAGAAAAAGGAAATGAGTTGTCTTAAGAACATTTTATCCTAATTTTCAAAATACAAATCTCCTTTTATTATGCATATCTTGACTAAGGGAGAGGAAGACAAGAACATGAGTTGTCTTTCCCTAAAAAATAACTAAGTACATCCTAATTGTGATAAGGTAGACCTATAATCATGAAAGGTGAACCACTTGGTAGTTTATTTAAGCAAAATTCACTCTTATAACATTATAATTTCGTCCAAGTGAGGGAGAGAAAAAATAGAAGCAAGGTAGAGTGAGGAAAAAAGAGAAAGAGAGGAGAATAAAGGAAGGAAGAAGAAGGAGAAATCTAGAGCACTAAGTACTCAAGGTAAGTTAACTTAATCTCCACTTGAATTCATCTTTTCTCTTCATCCTTGGGGTTCAAAACTCACCCTCCTTCTCTTATTTAAGCTGCTAGAAAACCTAAGGGAATGGAGGAATCTTGTTATTTCTTTCAAGAGCAAACAAGAAAAATAATTCACTAAGTAAGCTAGGGATATCTTTAGGTATATTTAACAATATCTATTTTTGAAGAAAAACTTTGAAATTTGTAACATTTATATGGAATTTTGATCTTAGAACTTTGATAAAATTTACAATATTTTCTACTTTGATGATAAGTCATGGATGTTTCTATATTATGTTACACGTTATCTTGCATATGATGGATGTTTTGAACATTTCGGTTAGTGTGAAAAGTTCTGCATAGGTATGGCTATGGGTGGTAAATATTTTAAGATTTTTATGCTGTTATTTTGTATATTTGAATGTGGTAAAAAATTGATAGAATATGATTATATGTAAATTAAGAAGAAAATAGAAGATGACATAATATAATGATGAACTAAAACCTTAGGAAAGGTTTGGTTAGGGAACTAGATTTTGGAATAACCAGGAAAGCTTCTGTTTATAAAATTTTAGGAAGAATAGGTTAGGAATTAAAAGAAATAGCTAATATGGAAAATTTAAATATATGTCTCACATATTTTTAGGCACTGGAATCACTTAATTTGGGGTCCAGATGAGGGAGATATTATTCGATTTATAAGCAGTGATCAGAAAATGGTTAACCAGGAAAGAATCTGTTAAGTATGTTTCTGTGTTTGAATTTTTGGGATAAATA
Source organism: Gleditsia sinensis (assembly GCA_037074535.1). Classification (NCBI taxonomy): domain Eukaryota; kingdom Viridiplantae; phylum Streptophyta; class Magnoliopsida; order Fabales; family Fabaceae; genus Gleditsia; species Gleditsia sinensis. Next base: position 16,610,567 of record CM073466.1, on the reverse strand, counting down.
TGTAGAAAATTAAAAGAAATACTTATGAGGGAGATATGATCAGATTAGTAAGAAGTCAGAAACTAACTAACCAGGAAAGAATCTGTTAAGTATACTTTTGTGTTTGAATTTTTGGACAAAATCTATAGGGAATTAAAAAAAATTGTTAACAAAATCTGTAGGGAATTAAAGAAAATTGTTAACATAATAAATAAATAAATAAATAAATAAATATATATATATATATATATATATATATATATATATATATATATATATATATCACATATCTATAGACTCTGAAATCACTTAATTTAGAGTCTATATGAAGGAGATTTGGCTGATTAATAAGTAAATGTCAGAATCAGTTTAGAATCCAGAGTGGTAAATGTAAGCATTTTGTTTTTGATTTTCTGGGAATAATTAGTAAGGAATCTAAAACAATGATAAACATGAAATTTATATATAAGTGTCTTAGATTTTTATAGACTTTAGAATCACCTCAATTAGAGTTCTTATGAGGGAGATATGATCAGATCAGTAAGTAAAGGTTTGAACCTACCCAAGAAGAAATAACATTGAATTTGAGGGAGTAGTAACACCATACTTAAGATTTCACTAACATGTTCAACATAATAGTTTTAGAGGATTGTCTTGTCTTTCAATTGACACCAAGATCACCTCAATCAGATTTAAAATGAGGGTGTTATACTCTGTTTAGTGATAAAGGAAAATAATATTTAAAAAAGAATAAGAATCTTATAAATAAAAATAATAAAATACTAGTGTATGCCATAGTCATTGTCATTGCATGAACTCTTTACCATTTTAAGTGTGTAATTTTGACATGAAAATATTTTATAAAGTGATATTTGAAACGATTATGTTCATGGCATGATTACTAATTTGGTAATGATTATATTTTGATGAAAAATTATGACATATGATTATAATGAACATACTTGTTATTGAAATCATATTTTTGACTATTAATGTGAAAAGAAATGAAATGAAATGAGCACGGCCACATGACGGTCTGTGTAGTGTACCAATAGAGGACGCCCTATCAACGACTATGATTATGTTAATGAGAAAATAAAAAAAAAGTATGTCATGTCAGACAAAGCGAGAAAAACCTATTCCGGAGAGTAAAAAGTATTCACCCTGACCAGGACAGCTTGATATGAAAATAAGTTGATAGCCATCATATGATATTTTGAAAATAGTTATTCATGTCATACATGTCATAACTATACGATTTTCATGTGCATGGATAAAGTGCATTCATGTGACCTAAAGATATTTGTTGTAGTTTATACAGATGAACATGATATGATAAACTATATTGATGATACATTGTGAATTTAATTCTCACTATATTTCCATATCATATTTAAAAAACTAGTTGTGCAAATTTTTCTATGGCTCTGACTTTTAGTGCACGTTGGAACGACTTACTCTATGTTGGGCAGATCCCAAAAATTAATAAGATGTTTATAATCGAGTTGACTAAGATCTCGGTGAAGGTGCAACCACCCGCACTCGTATTTCCGGAATTGGTCAACATTAATGAATAAGATATAGATATTTATGTGTTTGATTTTTGTACATATGTTTTAATTAATGATGTGTATGTGAATTCAGTATTGTAGACCTTAAACCTTGACTATGCTTGGTTAAATTAATTGAATATTATTTTGAGTTAAGTAATTATAAGTAAAGAGGTAATGACTTCATGAGATTTTAAAAATTTATATACATATATGTATGTAAAAAAAATGGAGTTGTTACACACTCACCCTAACTTTGAGTATGAAGGTAAAGATACTAACGTGAGCATTTATAGAACTCAGGTAAGGGCATACTTATGATAGTTATGCGAATAGGTCGAGTATAATTAGAACAACTATGTGAATAATTGGTGGATATAAGCTAAATTGAAGGTAAAAATTTTAAAAATGACGGCACGCATTTATATGTACAGTAGTTGTGATTATGGCTCATATTAAGCACATAAAGAGAATAAGGTTAAGATATCACCAAATATTTGTCTTTTCCTTGTTGTCCTTGATGAAGCATTGATGGCTTCATTCTTGTAGGAAAATTGTAGGTGATAGGCATCATTGTAAAATAAAGAGTGAAAATAAAAACTAGTTAATTGTTGAAAAAGGACAATCAAATTATTTATCTTGTTTTTCTAATGTTCTTGTCAGTCGACTATCGATATTATTAAGTTGACTAGCTATTTTGAGAATTTTTAATTTGGACTGGTTTATTTTACAGTTAATTGATTACATCTGTTTTGAAGCAACAAACTACATCCTACTAGTTAACTATATGCTCTGTGTTATTCATAAACTTTTATAAGCTCAGAAATGCTTCTATTCCATGTGATATTTTTCCACCAAATAATAGTAGCTTTGAATTAAATTTTGGGATATATATTCAAAACTTGCAGCCACCTATTTTTGTCGAAATAGCAGCTAAGTTATGTTCACAGCTTTTCAAGAATTATGACCATCGATTTTAACTCTCTTCAATGCTTTGTCTAAACTTTTGACTTTCTATTTTGGCATCATTCTCTATTATACTTTTCTTATGTTCTGCTACATCCTTCCTCATTAATATTTGGCATTAAATGCAAGGTTTTTTTTTCTTATTGCAATAAGAGTTAATTTCTTTTCTTTGAAACTCAGTTATTATGATGTACAAGTGATTAGTAAGTTAAAGTAATGAAAATTTTGATACGATTTATTTACCAAAGAACGTACTTGAAAAAAAAAATCTTTATATCAAGTATATATAACTGTGTAAGTTGGTAGACCATGTGCAAATTATGAAGAATAATGAGTTTACAGTATATACTGATTGAGTACTAAGTGAAGGACACCCAAATTTATCTAATGTAGCTGAGTAGAGAAAGGAGATTTTATAGGAAGCCATAGATTTTGAATATTGATGGGATATACTAAGATTTGAAATAATTGTACTAGTATAATGGTAAAAAAAAGATACAAGTGATATTTTTTTTTTTGTTTGATGAGTCAACAAGTAATAATTGAATATATTGTTTTAGGAGAGCTATTTAAGAAGCCTTAGGATCTTAGTTATATTATAGTATAGATGATAATAAATTTAAATGATGTGTTTATGCATTAGAAGTTATGCTTCAGGTATCTTTATATAATTTTGGTGAAAGTTGGAAGAAATTATTTGTCCTTAGTTGAACTTACCTATATCAGTAGTTATCAGGCCAATATACAAATGACACTATTTGAAATTTTACATTAAACATCGTAGGTCTCCTAATAGGTGAATGAGTTGAATAAGATTAAACTTTTGGAATTTAATTTGGAATATCATGCAATAGATAAAATATGACTAACCTAAATTGATTATGCTAATTTAGAGAGAATGCTTCAAGCGTATGCCTTCGAGTTTAGTTGGAGATCCCTTAGCATAATTTGCTTATAATAAAGTGATATTGGATGACTTAAAGTCTTATGTAAGAGGTGTTACAAAATTTTGGTTAGATGAATAAGTGGAGTCAGACTTATGGTAAGATGTCGTCAATAAAGTAAAATTGATTAAAAAAAAATACAATCAACTTAATACAGGCCAAAAGTCTATAAAGACAATGAATATTGAGCACTAAAAATTATTAGTTGGTGACCAAATATACTTAAAGGTCTCACCTATGAAAGAGATAATAAGGTTAGGAAAGAAGGAAAAAGTTAAGCTCTAATATATAGGCTCTTCTGAAATCTTGAACAAAGTAGACATAGTAGTACATTGCCTAGCCTTGCCATCAGGATTCAGTAAGGTGGATACAATCTTTCTTACATCAATGTTAAGAAAGTACATATCAGATTCTTCTTATGTTATCTAATTCTAAGAAATTCAATTAGACAAAAATTTGGCTTAATTATGAGGAAAAAAATCGATATTTATTATTGATCGACAAGTTAAGAAATTGCGGCTGAAAGAAATCTCTATGGTTAAAGTTATATGGCAAAACCACTTAAGTGAATAAACTCCTTAGAAAGTAAAGATGATATACGAAAAAGATATTCTCAACTGCTTGAGTAGTAAGGTTAATAACTATAAATTATGCTTTGACTTCATTTTTTACTTGTGATAGGATGGTTTGAAATTCGATGACCGAATTTCTTAAGGGAGAAAGAATGTAATATCTCATAATTTATAAATAATAATGTTTTGCTATAAACAAACATATTTTTATTTTAAATGATTATGTTTTACTAAAATTAAATACGTTTTTAGTTAAAATAATTGTTGTTTTGCGTAAAATAATTATATTTGACTTTAAATAAATTTTTATTTTATTTTTATAAATTTCTTTCTATTAATATGCATGAAGTTATTTTATATTATGATTTATTTTATTAAAATTTTTATTAATAAAATTATGATTTAATAGTTTAACTAAAATTTTGCAAGAATATAAATTTTTAAAATATTTTAAGATGAAAAATAATATTATTATGTATATAATAAAAAAATAAATTATAAATATTTAATTATTAAATAATAATAATAATAAAAAGGGGGGAAGATGCAAGTGTGAAGAAGAGAAATTTGCAAAATTCTCGTGGGCGAGTGAATAGTGTAAATAGTATTTTTATTTCCTTCATGTTTTCTCTCTGGATCTGAAGTGCCTACTAGTCTATGATCTTAAAACTAAAGGTACCACTGGATTTAAGACGAAGAGTACTACGATATTGGCCGAACAATTTTTCACATTAGCAGAAAAATTGCCGCAAATCGAAAGCATAAAAATTTAAAAAAATGTAAATTTTGAAACTCTTATTTAGATATCTCAAATTGAAAATCTGACACCGTAAATAGATTCAGAAGATAAAAAAACCTTAGAAAATGAAATTTTTCGGCCATGACAACTTTTTGTGGGTTGTGAACAATAAATCTGACCGATATGTATAGTGATTTCGGGGGTGAATAGTATTTTCGACCGTAAATAGTACCCCATCAGTTGACTAGTGTTAACCAAGCTCCCATAGGCCAAATTTCGTGATTTCGGAGTCATTTTCTAAGTTTTTGGACCCTCCAGACTCATTGTTAAGGTCTATTTAATCAAATTTGAATTGAAAAAGTGTATTTTGGGGCTATCTAACTTGGAGCCTTGTGAGTAGATAATTCTTTCTATAACTTACTCTATGCTCTTCTTGAACTTTAAATATATAATTGATCATGTTTACAAGTTATTTATATTTTTATATGTCTCTAAAATGGATTAAATTACATGATTAGTTTACAATCTAGCATATAATTTGTAACGTCCCCAATTTACAGGCACATGAAATAAATATTTTTTTTTCTACAATCAGATATTTACCATAACATACATAGCACTATTATTTGTCATAGAAATAGATACATATAGGTTCTCTCATGTATACACATTATACATACAAAGTTATAAATGTCAAAGTAACAATATAAGCAAGGATCCTATCTGTGGCATTTAGAGCACACTTTAGAATCCAAACACGGTATAATTTAAAAATTGTGAGCCTTGGAAGCAACTTACACTCACTCAAAGAATATGTCACCTAACTTATCACTTATCTACAGAATCAGACTCTATATTCTTATCTGAAAAATGTGAAAATATCGTACAATGAGTTTGACAACTCAGTGAACAGATAATACCTCCTATAACCTTTTAGGTCAACATATGGATGTATTTATATTTCAAAATTTGTCACAGAAAATTACAGTTCGAAAGTACATCCATATGGGATCCGCATTTCAAATATTCTCAAAAAAAAATTCAGAGATCCAAAACTATATACTATACTATATGATCATTAAACAAATGTTATTATATATCAAAGTATTTCACATGAAAATATAAGGAAGAACCCATATCAAAACCATTAAATATTCTCAAGCACAAAACAATGGATGATGTTATGTTCAGCTGTATAAGTTACAGTAAAATATTAAATTTTTGATATAAAGTCATAACTTTCATTAATGCATAATTAACATACTATATATGCACTGAAAATTCACTATTTTTACATAATATTCAAGCATGTTACAGCTCTCAATACACTCAATTCACTCATTTGCTATACGCATAATGACCGATCGACTACTGTCACAATAAATGATTAGGAAATGTGAGTTCATCACCCATCTACCTCCTCACATTACCAATGTCACTCGGTTGAAGCGGCCCTCCCTTAGATCACTTAAGCTAATAGGGCGTTCCCTATTCGATACCGTCTCAAGCCATGCAACCTGTTGATATTCATCCATATATATATACACACACACACACACACACACACACACACACATATTCATCAAATGTAATGTATAATTATCAAGCAACTCGCCATGAACTTTACGCTTGCTATTCAATCATAATCAGTAACTTTATAGCTTACAAATCAATGCCCCGTGCACATAATATTTACTTTACCAAATAATAATAAATACATTCAGAATCACATATTCAATGAATTTTAAAATTTATTTGCAAAACCATACTCTTTTTTAATTATTTCGTAAACAAAACAGATATTTTAACACATTTCAAAAACTTATGATAGCATAAATAATTTGTAAACGGACTCAATTATATATTTAAGATTCAAGAAGAGCATAGGGTAAGTCATAGAAAGAATTATCTACTCATAGAGTAAGGGCTCTAAGTTGGACAGCCCTAAAAAATACTTTTTTAATTTGAATTTGACCAAACATACTTCAAAATCGATTCCGGAGGATTCAAAAATCTAAAAAATGACTCCAAGAGTTTGGTCAACTGATGGGTACTGTTCATGGTCAGAAAAAAACTATTCATGTCAAAAATATTGTTCACCGAAGAACAATTTACAAAATTAAAGCACCAAATCACGTTGTTTGACCATGAAATTTATCATACAACCAATACTCTATATCCTTAACAAAACCCCTAACTTGAAAACTTTCAAAACCATAAAAAAATTCAGCATTTTAGAAAAATTACCTTTAAGTTACTATTTACAATTTTTCGACAAAATTCTGGTGAACTTCCGGTGAAATTGATCGGTGAGTTTTGAAACTCTTGTCGCCACGAGTCTAATGGTACTTTCGGTATCTCAATTGGATACATATATTGGAAGATATCTTAAAGAGAAGTTGAGAAATAAAGAAAAAGAAAATGAAGGAAAAAATAATGGAGGGAATGCCGAGCCTCTGCTCTCCCGTTTGTTTCTACCCCCTCTTTTTTTAATTAATTAATATTATTATTTAATAATTAAATAATGAAATTTTATTTATATATATATAGATATAAATATTATTGTTCATTTTAAAATATCCCAAAAATTTTAAAAAGTTAATATTATTACAAAACTTTAGTTGCACTCTTAAATTATGACTTTTTTTGATAAAAATTTTAATAAAACAAATCACAAAATAAATATCTTTACGTATAATAAAAGAAATAATATTTCTAAAAATAAAATAAAAATTTATTAGAGGCCAATATAATTATTTTAAGTTAAATAAAACTTAATTTAAATAAAAATATATTTGTTTATAGCAAAACATTATTATTTAAAAATAAAAATAATAAGATATTACATAGTTCAAGAAGAATATGATTTTAAAAATAGAGTTTTGAACTCATTGAATATATGATTTTAAATGTATTTCTCGTTATATGGTAAAGATAATATATTGTGTACATGACATTGATATGTAAAGCTATAAGGCTTCCTTGAAAAAAGGCATATATATGTGATTACCCAGATTAAAAAGTTTCTGACAGAAGAATTATACTGAGACTGAAAATTTTGTATTATACTGAAACCTCTATTTTGAACGATATAACATATGTGCAAATATGATTTCTGTGAAGAAATCCTATTGGAAACATTGTTTGCTAATAGCATGTGATATTAGCCCTAATGCACCTTAAATGGTGGTAGGACAAATTTTGGCTAAGATGATATGTGAAAGGAGAGCGGGATGTCTCCTATCTAGGTGAGATACCGAGTATATGATATGTTATTTTCCCTCCTTTACTGTGCGCTTGAAAAATGCTCATATTAGAGTTATTTCGTATGTCCTCTTGAATGGTGGTAAGACAAATTTTGGCTAAGATGCTAAGTATAGGAAAATTCTATACCACCAAAGAACGGAAGGACTTGAACTCTGATATGGTGGTTCTGATATGGGATCTTTCTAATATTTTTATGTGAAATATTTTGATGCATAACAATATTTTTTTAATAATCATACAGTATAGTATATGGTTTTGAATATCTGAATTTCCTTTATTTTGAGAATATTTAAAATACAGGTCACATATGGATGTACTTTTGAACTGTATTTTTTATATGACAAATTTTGAAATATGAATACATGCATATGTTGACCTAAAAGGTTAAAGATAATGCTCACTAAGTTGTCAAATTTATTATATGATATTTATATATTTTTTAGATAAGGATACAGAGTTTGGTCCTGCAGCTATGTGATTAATTAAATGTCATACTCTCGTGGTGAGTCTATGTTGTTTTCAGGGCTCACAATATTTAAATCATTTTGTATTTGTACTTTATAGTATGTTCTGAACGTCACAAGCAGGATCTTTGCTTTTGCTGTACTTTGATGTTTATAGATTTTGTCTGTATATTGTATATATATAAGAATACCTATCTGTAATGAATTGTATTATACATGTTATAAAAAATATATGATCGTACAGTATATATTTTACATGCCCTAAAATTAGGGACGTGACATCTTAAGTGGAAGACTAAACATATTGTGAACCATGACAGTGAACTCATTGTAACGGTCAATACTTCAATTCATAAGAACCCTAGGTATGGAGCTAGATAATGATTCTTCAATAGATAACATCAAGAAGAAGTCAAAAATGTTCCAAATTCTCTTAAGTTGGCCTCAATCCTCTTGCTTATTAACAAAATGTTGCTTCTTTACTACGCGAAATATACCTAAATAAGGGGCCCTCAGCAACACATCCAAAAATAAAATAAAATAAATTAAAAAACAAAGCAAGCTTACTTGATATCTTGTACTACATTTGAATTCTGCTAGATTCCTAAAAAGTAATAATCAATGCAATGCACTGCAATGCAAACTCTAGAAATTCATCACCATCAACTTTTAAGAAAAATGAGGCGAAACTATTAATGATAAAATCAAAGTAATCAAATAGCACCACAAAAAAAAACAAAGCATGACCAATTGAAGTCCAATCAAAGCTGGATTGAGTTAAACTACAAGAACAGACCGACTGATGAACTGGAACAATAGAGATGCATAAGTCAGGGAATAAGAAAAGAGATACGGGTAAAATTGGTAATATTTCAAAGTTTAAATATTTTTAGCTATTATATACTATTTAAATGTTAATTATTTAATATATTTGTATGAGATTCAAATAAAAAAATTTTAAAATTGAATATTCATAAAGATATATTTGACACTATTTATATTTTGATTATTTTGAAAAATTGCATTATTTAAAAATTTAATCTTCAAAGAAAAGTGGATAGATTTTAAATTTAAAAGTTTTACAAAGTTGCTTTCTTTTGGAATTTAGATTATATTTAAGAGTAAATATATAATTTAATTTCTAAATTTATTAAATTCCTACAATTTAGTATCTAAATTTAAATCATTACACAATTTAATCTTTGAATTTACTAAACGTCAAACAATTTAGTCATTCCGCTATCTCCACACTAACTATTTGCTTATATGAACTATTAAGTGTCTTTGTGTCAACATTAAATGCTAATTAATCATGTCATATTAGTGTTAACTTAGTTTTTTTTAAAAAAAGAGTAAACATACAATTTAGTCTCTAAATTTATTAAATTTCTATAATTTAATTTCTGAATTTATTATATCCCTACAATTTAATTTTTGAATTTAAGTAATTACACAATTTAGTTTTTAAATTTATCAAACGTCAAACAATTTAGTTATTTCATTATCTTTATTTTAATAATTTATTGATGTGATCGTTAAGTACTTACGTAATACGTTAAATACAAACTAATCATGTCACATTAACATTGACTTATCCATAAATTTTCAAAATGAAGTTGTTCCTTTAACATCATACAATATTGTTTACTTTAAGTTATTAAACTAACTATTACATTCGTTTTGCAGACAATAGAAATTGTGGAAGCATTCAAAGTAAGGGGAGACCATCATAAATGCATTTACAATTCAATAAAAAATTTCTCCGTTCAATCAACTGTATTAACAGTGGAGTGAAAATATATTCTACAAGTTAAAATACATTTTTTCCTATCTCTAAAGGAAAAGAGAAAGGGTATATCTCAAACAAGGATCTGTAAAGAAAGAAGCGTCTTATTAAAATACACAACTACATTCAAACGCGATCATGAACGCTAACTAATATATATCAATTAAAAATCTTTCAGTATTAACATACTTGAATTAGAGCAAAAATTATAAGAATTAGCACAACATTGAATAAGAAGAAATTGAAAACATAGAAATCATGGCCTCTCTTTATAACTTAAAATATGTAAAGTGCCAAACTGATTATCACCACGTTTGTTAATATCACATATTCTAAAGTAACTTTCTTGTTTTTAGTTATCAAAAACTTATTAGAATAATTTCGTAGTACTGAAGTGTTTCATGTCATTGTCAGTTGAAGTCAGAAAGGGAGATTTTTCTAGGGAGAAGGGGGAAAATAGAGTAAAAAAAAAAAGCACTTATAATTTTTTTTTAAAGTTGAATCGACACTAATGTGATATAATTAATTAGCATTTAACGTGCCACATAAACACTTAATAGGCTACATCACAAGCAATTAGTGTGAAGATAATAGAATGATTAAATTATCTGACTTTTGATAAATTCAAAGACTAAATTATGTATTTACTCTTGTTTTAAGTTGAGTCATCATGGATGTGACATGATTAATTAATATTTAACATGTCACGTAAATACTTAACATACTATATCAGTAAATAATTAGTGTGGAGATAACGAAAAAATTATATTATCTAACGTTTAATAAATTTGACGTTTAATAAATTTTGAGACTAAATTGTGTAATGATTTAAATTCAATAATTAAATTATAAGGACTTACTAAATTTAAAGATTAAATTGTATATTTACGCAAACTATTTGATGCTATTTACTTTTTGTTTATTTTGAATTTTTTCAAGAAAAAACATCTTTGTGCATAAAAAAATAATTTTTGATACTTAGATCAAAGTGGGTCACTTTTAATTTTTAAATTTTTGTAGTTATAATTATTTGAAAATTTGAATTGCATTGAAAGAAATGTTGAGAAAGTTTAAATTTCAATTCTTTTTAATTATTTAAGAAAATTTGATTAGATTTGGAAAAAAAAAAAGACCAACTTTTAAAGTTTTGAACTTTTTTAAGAAAATTTATTTTGAAAATCTATACCTATAAATCTCTTAATACAAAGTACCACTTGTCAATATTTTTTTTTTTTTTTTGAAAACCACGTGTAAGTACTAAATTCAAACAAAAATGAGTAGTTTATATTGTAATTAAATTACTTTAATATTTTTTATGTAAATTTGTAAAAGTACGACATATTAGTATTTTTAAAAGGCACTATATATATATATATATATATATAACGAATATTAAAAAATAATTTTCTTATTATCATTTACTTATTATATTAATGAAGTATTAATATCAATTTAATATTTTTTATTTATTTATTATATTAATAAAATGTTAATTGGATAAATTATCTCCATTAATGAATCCAATTTTCAGAGCTCTATCAAAACCAGAGACGACCTAAAAACTTGTGCTGTGAACGAAAATCGGTACAAACAGTGATTTTGCTGTTGTTTTTCGGCCAGAGAAACTCAAACCTAAGAAAAGAAAGGTAAATTCAGAAACATACTATCTAGCGAAGGCATTGAATTCACTTTAGCGCACATACAGGCAAGGACCAGCCCATAACCGCAATCAATGTTTGCAATACATGTGAAGTAGATAACTAATTCTTTTCCAATACATAACATTAAACATTGACAGAATTTGATATCACAAAATTTCAAAAGCAGCTCGCTTGGGTCATATATGGTCTCCAAAATTGTCCTAAGGGAACAAGCAATTAACAAAGCAAGATGTAAACTAGCAAAGGAAAAGGAAAGATGCCAAAAAAAAAAGGTACATAAGAAAACTTGGTCACTATTGCTATAAATAACTTGAACTCCAGCAAATCAATTTAACATTAGAAAACAAACTTCTTCGTAGTTGCAAACACAATCCAAGAATCGGGATTCTGTCTCCAAATAGCCCAAATAAAACTCCACTGCAGAAAATTAAAAAAAATATTATTATTAGCATAGACAAAGATACCTAGTGAATGCTACAATCTGCAAAAGGAAAATTAACTAATGATAAATACAATTTCCTGCAATAACCCGGGATAGGAAAATTTAGTTGTCTACATGAGAATGTATTCAAATGCATGCCTAAATTCCCCTTCAAACTTACTTTTGGGCCCCCCAAATTGAATCTGGGGTTCCAACAGTAACACTTGCTTTACCATTCTCCCAGAATTAATTTGGGGAGGAGACTCGGTACATAAAAATGAGGCAAGCTATAGAGAGAATAAAATGGCAAAGCAAACTACTTACTATTTATTTCATCGTCGTTGAGTTTTTCCAATAGAGCGCTTCCCAGAAAACAGGTGCTTGGGCTTCAAAGTAGGAATAACTCTATCAGCTTCTCCACGACGAGCATCCTTGTTTCTCTTCTTGACAGATTTCTTTGCAAGAGTCATCGCCTTGACCTTTTGAGCAGAATCCTTGAAGCCCTCTCCAGGCACAACTTCAGTTGGTGGGCGGGAAACTGACCTGGACCTTGATCTAGATTGAATACGCAGCTTCTTGCTAGATGAGTCAAGATCTATATCCATAACATCTGCACCATCAGCACCTCCCCTTTGAGGTGATCTTTCCCTTTTCCGACCTCTCCTAGAAAGGGATCTGCTGCGTGCTCTGTCAACTGCTAAAGTGGGATTAAGCCCTAAAGCTGACAGCTGCCTTCCCATTCTTTCTGAGGTGAACTGCCTGTCCTTGTCAAATTTTCTTGGAACAGTTGGCCTGCTCTCTGCAGTACTCTTTTTCATCCTGTGCTGTTGAATGAGCAAGCATTTCTTTTTCCTGATCACAGATAAAGCTTCCTGCTGTTCTGGAGTCAACTCATTTCCATCTAGCTCAAAATCATCATCTACATCATCTGCTTGTCTTATCCCTTCTTCCCTTTCCAATTCTTCAAGCCTATGCAGAATATCAGGATCAATGAAATCATACACGTTGTGTCCATCCAAAATTTCAGGCAGTATATCTTCTTTCCATTCATCATTAGTTAAAATATAATTCTTTCTCAGGCTAGCTGAGTATACACCTGCCCCACCATTCTCATCCTCCAGATCCTTTTCAGTTTTTCTCTTTTCCTTCTCTGCTGCTTGCTTAGCCTTAGCTTCTAAGACTGCTGGAGGAATACAAGGTGGCCTTTCCTTCTGGTCACGTGGTTTTGGCACAGCAACATGAAACCTATTCAAACAGTCATTTATCTTTTTGGACTTCATCTTTATCTCCACCCTTTGATTTAATAATCTTTCACATGCTGCATTTTTTACAGCAATTACCCCCTCTTCTGTCAAAGTGCTCATGGTCAACAACACACTGTCATCATCAGTAGGCTCACCTCCTTGACCAACCACAGTCTTCAAAGCTTCAGCTTTCATCTCCATGACCAACTTCTTGTCTTCCTCAGATATCCCCTCCAGCGGTTGCAAATCAGTCTTGTTGCAGACTATTATTAACGGCTTGTTCATAAACAGAGACTTAATGCCGTGAAATAGAGCTGCCTGCTGTGCAATACTATAACCACAAGATCCAGATATGTCCAAGAAAAACAATATAGCAGCTCGCAAGTGAGCTAGAGCAGTGATACTGCACATTTCAATAATGTTTCGATCTTCAAAAGGCCGGTCCAAAATCCCAGGTGTATCAATTACTTGGTACCTTAGGTATTTGTAGTCTGTATGACCAACAAAAAGTGACTTAGTAGTGAAGGCATAGGGCTGCACATCCACATCAGCTCTTGTAATCTTGTTAATAAATGAGCTCTTGCCAACATTGGGGTAACCACAAATCAAGATAGTTCTCGTATTAGGATCTATCGATGGGAGCCTTGCAATGTGTTGTCTAACCTGCTCTAGGTACGCCAAACTTGGGCCAATCCTCTTAATCACAGTGCACATGCGGCCAAGAGCAGCAACCTTCAAACACTTGCATCTATATAGTGAGTCACCATACTTCAATAACTTCACATAATCCTTAGCAATCTTGCCAATGAGGTTTCTTGCAGTATTGAGTTGTCCAAGTGCAAGCTTGTAATGGTCTTTGTTGTAGAGTACATGGAGGAGATCACCATAGAATGGGTGAATATCATCAAGCCGAGGGAACTCTTCAATGATAGTAGAGAGTTTTTCATCAAAATTTTGTTGAGTATACTTTACTTTGCGCATATAAAATTGACGGAGACGGGAAATTGCATATCCTTTGTGGACAACAGTTGGCGTTTGACGCTGAGTGCGAGAAAGGATAATGTCAATGAAATCCTTCCCATTTGGTACCACAGTAATCTTCTTAAAGTTATATTGCACCATCCTTATGTATCAGCCTCTGTCAGAAAGATTGGTTGAGTTGAAAATTAATAAACAATGCACAGAATGGGATAAAAACTAAAGGACAGGTATAACATGCATCTGCAGTAACCTTGCTTTATTATGGAGGCAGCGCTCTATTCATATAGAAAGAAAGAAAGATTCGTGAATCATAATTTAAGGAAAATTCTGAGTACACATGCACCCCAAGAGTTTTACAAAAGACTAATAAGAAACGGAGTTGGATTGACATTTTCTCATTTAGATCCCAGTCCCACCATGCAGTATTTTACAAACTATATGTCCGCTTTTATTGGCTAACTGCACAACAGAGTGGACATCTAAAGTCTAAAACAGGCAATTACTTCCCCTTTTTAAGAGCCGTCTGCATAAGTAAATAGAAAGTAGCATCTAAAGCTTGTTAACTAACAAAATGCAGGAATCTTTTTTCTTTTAATCAATCATGCATGATACCAATCTAGACTCTAATCATGTCCCACATCATTATGGGAGGGCCAGGGGCAGGAATCATGAAGAAAGTTCAAGACCTGATACCCTGTACCAGTGAACAATATATAGGGAATTCAAGCAAACCAGAGCAACCAAACGCATAAATAAAAGAAATTTAAGTACCAGATTAGCTTAACAGGAGTGGGAAACAAAAAAACTAGAGGAGACAAAATCCAAATGCTAAAGAACTAAAACCCGCAAACACTTCAAAAAAAAATCCAATTAGACACGATACGACTCTTTTATTATATGTGAAGCCTTCAAAACATAAATCCAACCATTAAAATTACAGGCTAATAATCATATAATGAAATTTCAGTTACACCAAACGCGAAGATAGATTAAAAGAAATAAATACAGCATATATTCAATCAGTGACTGGGCTGTCATATTCAAAAGCATAAAACGAAAGAGGCAATAGATCAAAGATTACAATTACAATTACAATTACAACACAAAGCAAGTGAAAGATACCTCAAGATATGGAACGGGCGGCGCTACCTTGAGATTGGCGGAAGGTAGTTGAATAAAAGATCTTTGTATGACGCTTTTACTGGCTGCAAGAGTTTGTAGGTTATAGACTACAAAGCTATAGTTAATGATTTCAACTGCAGAGAAGGAGACAGAGGTTGGAGGCGGCAGCGCTCTCCAAACACCTACTCGACAATGTTGGGAGAGGAAGGGTATAACAAGGGTTCACGGAGGCTGGAGGGTGTGCTGGATGGGTTAGAATAGGGTTAGAATAGAACCCAAGAAGCCCAGATGGCCCGGTCTGACGAATTGCGGCCTACTGGGCCTGTCTGACCCAATTAAATTTTCCTAAATTATTATTTTTCTTTTCAGATGAAGGACAACAAACTAGGGAAATAAACTGTAAAAAAGTGAGGACGAATTTGAGTGAGTTTGTAAAAAAATTTACATAATAAATTTTAAATAAATTAATTAATATTTAATAAATAAATAAATTTTATTGACCATATCTTTTTTTTTAATTCAAATTTACTCTCTTATTTCGCTTACAACGGAGTGGTAGGCTACAAGGCCTGGGGTTTGCACAGGGCTCCATCACTTTGACTATCTGGAGAGGCTACCAGAAATTATGTTTCAGAGGTTTTTTTTTTTATTGCGACAGTAATTTTTATTTTTATTTTAATGGAAGCTTTATCCTCTTCATAGTAAGAACTGCTTTTATTTCTTAAAAGAGTCAACTAATTTTATCATATTTACAACAACATTCGTTAGATAGGATTTTAGAAGACTTAAAAAGGTATATTAGCAATTTAAGTATGTGTCAAACATTATTTGTTGTTATCTTGATAGTTGCCCAGTTGTAAATTTTAAGAAATAATATACTTTATCACTTTAATGTATTGGTATAATTATAATTTTTATTTTATTTTATTTTAATTGAAACAATATTTCTCATAATTTTTCATTTGATTATAACTTATTCCTTACCGTTAAATTTAACCGTTAAGTATGTATATCAACTATGATTTCTTTTATCTTAATAGTTAACCCAATTGTAAATTTTATGATTTTTTTCTATATTGTCTTTTTTTTTTTTTTTTTTGCTTATCTCTCTATCACTAATGGTCTTCTATCAGTGTGCTACTAAATAGTTTAACAAAAATGGTGATGTGGCCTCTTATCAACGTTAAATGTCGATGTTAAATATCACCCTTTCTTAAGGCAATTGAATTATATAAGTTAAATTGTGAGTGCTATTAAATTATTTATTTATTTGAGTTTACATTTCTTTTTTATAATGACTAAGGATATCTTCCATCCAATTTATATAAGACTAATTCTCTTTGAACCGATATAGTATGGATAAAACTCTCACCAAGTTAGCGCATCTAATAATCAAATATTTGCTATTTTTTGAAGTTCAAATAGTTTAACATTAAGTTTTGAGTTCACATTTTTAATCCTCAATAAAATGATGACTTTCAAGGATAGAACTAGTTAATTATATTAAGATAATTTAAAATTTATAGAAATTAAAAATTCAAAAAATAAATTATTAGTTTACTCGTAAATTAAATACATAATTTTATAGAAATTACTAAAATTTTAAATTTTAAATTTTAAAATTATATTAAAATAATTTAAAATTTAATGTGTAATAAGGATAGAACTAGTTAATTAATTAAATCGCTTTAGAAAAACTAACCAGTACTGCACTTTCAACCATTAAAACATAGCATATTCATGACGCATATTGATAAACCTAGTCTTTATTTTTATCTTTTTTGGACATTTATCCATGAAAACACGATGAAAAGGATAATATCAAACACAAGGGCAATATAGCCAATAACATTATTCATGAAACTATGTTTTCTTTGGTACTACTCTTAATTATTGGCTGCTCACAGACTGGAAAGAGACCGCTCACGCCGGAGCCCAAGCTGATGATGTTCGTGATGATCTCTTTAAGCCCAGCAAGACAAGGAGCAATCCGAAATAGTCTAAATTGTAAGCAACCTCAAGTAGTTGAAACTTGTTGAGATTCCATGGTGGAAACCTAAACCAAAACTCAGTGAGGAAACTTCTTCTGATTACGGCCTTCCGATGGCTGAATGTGTCAAAGGAGAACTTGCCATGGTAATTTCCAAACCCACTTTCACCAACTCCTCCAAATGGGATTGTATCCGCCGCATACTAAAAGTCACCAAATATCATTTATTTTTTTCAAAGCAAAAATAGATATATATATTTAATAATTTTTAATTTAAAGTTTAAAATTTAGACTAATAAACAGAAGCACAAATCAACTTAATTAAAATTCAATTGATTTATAAGTTAAGTATGTTAGATCAATTTAATTCGTGTTCAAACAGATTGTATTTTTTTCACAATACAATTTATTTAAAAGAAATGAGTTAAGTAAATCAATTCGTCGGATGAGCAGCAGAATATGGATACATACTTGTACAATTGCATCGTTGAAGGTCACACTTCCAGATGATGTTTCAGAGACTATTCTTCCCTCAAGTGTAGGGTTTTTGGTGAAGACATAGATGGCGAGAGGCTTAGGCCTTGAGCTTATGAATTTAATACTATCTTCGATCTTTTCCAGCTGCAAATCTCATAAACAGCAAAACGAGAATGAAACTCCAGAAAATTAAAGCACACCTGCACAAGGTAAAGTTTGGACCACTAATAAGAAAGTATGGAAATTTTCTTCTGCATAGTAATTTCTTACAGTAATAATTGGAAGCAATGGGCCAAAAATTTCGTCTGCCATGATTGCTGCGTCCAGTGGGGGATCCACCAAGATTGTTGGTTCAATAAATCTGCAAATATATAAATCCTTACAAATATGAAACTGTTTAGTTTTTATTTTAAGCAATATAAAATTTTTCAATTTTTAATTTTTTTATTAAATAAATAATTGATTTAATTATTATTTTCACAAATAAATAAATAATTAGTTTTACTTTATTTACATAAGAAAATTGAGTCATTAAAAATTTAATTCATTTTATACATCTCTACTATGTTTAATTATATTCTTATCCTTCTTAAAATATTAATCTAATAGCTATAACTAATTTATTAAAAAATTTAATGAAAAATTTATTAAAAAATTTAATTAAAATTTTTATTAATTACATATAAAATATTTAATAATATAAATAAAATATTATTTTATATTTAATAATTATTATATAATAACTAAAATTACGAAAGAGAGAGTTTTAATTACAGGTTTTCTTCGTCCATTGAGCCTCCATAAATCACAGATTCTTTCACCACTGGATCAGAAAGAAGATTCTTCAATCTCAAAAAATGCTGTTTATTAATTATCCTCGCAATAGTGTTGGATTTTTTTGGACTTTCGCCGAACATATTTTTGATCCAGACCCTCATCAATTCCACCTAAAGAATTAAAGAAACACGAGTAAACGTACCTAAAGATCAAGGATACGTACACAGAGCAATGAAATTGGACAAAAATTATACTTTTGCTTATAGATAAACTTTTAATTTAATTTTTTATTAATTAATTTTAAAAATTTATTATTTTATAAATAAAAGTTTTTGTAATGACACTTTTTAATTAAGTCATTGTCTGATATTAAACTTAATTAATTTTAAAATTATAATTTTATATCATATTTATTTGACTTGATATATAAATTAATATGTATATGATATTTATAAGTAAAATTTTTAAATAAAATTAAATTAATTAAAAAAATTAAGAATTCTATTTATAAATATCATATGAGTGCTAAACCAGATAAATATGACAAAAATTATAATTTTAAAAATAAATTAAATTTGATATCAAATTTTAAATTATAACTTAATTCAGTAGAGACATTATAAATATTTATATTTATAAAATATTAAATTAAAAAAATAATCTATAAAAAATTAAATTAAAATTTCACAATATTTATGGTGAACAAAAATAAAATTTTTCTCCATTGATAACTAGGATCTTGCTCAAGAAACATACCAGTGTTGAAGTGAATCTCTTTTCTACGAGGATATAATCGATTGCTATGCATGCTTGGCCAGCACAAGTCCCAAATTTTCCCACAATGATTCGTTTTATAGCCACCTTGGTTTACCAAGAGAAGCATATCGTTAATAAAAAGCAACAAATAATCAACAGAGTGTAACTTGCCAGTTACTTCTTTATCTGTGTTTTTTGCTCTGTCATTTTAGTTACAGGCTAAGGTTTCATGGGACCAGATTGATGAATCCACCTGTCTGTCCCAAGAAGACGAAAGGGAATCAACAACTGCAGGGCATTTTCCACCCAACTCCAAAGTCACAGGAGTCAGATGCTTCACGGCTGCAGACATCACAATCCGCCCTACACGTGCACTTCCTGCATGCAGCTATTACAATATCTTCAGCAAATAGCTGACAATGACACTGACACAGGTAAAACCGTACAAAGCAGGGGTGTATATAATTCAAAAATGTGATCAAATTTGACTAAATTTATTAAAAAAAATTATATCGGTCAAATTAATTTAAATTAACAGATTTAAACAAATCACATTTTATTAAAATATAATTTTACATGGGTGGATTGGGTGCAAATTTTATGGGTCAACCCAACTCGGTAAAAAAAAAAACAAAAACTTACGAATTTTGAAGCATTTCCATTTCTCTTCGTAGAATTATAATATCTTTCAACTCTACTTAAAGAGATACAACCTATATTTTTAGGTAATCTAAAAATTTGATTGGGATCACGATCATTTACTGTGGAGAGAGGCACATTTTAAAGCTATAACATGAAGGGGAGAGACAAGCCAAGGCGACTGGTGAAAATTATCCGTCGACTGGTTGGGAACCAAGCTACTGGTCCTTGGCTTGCTTCATTCCAGAAGCAACCACGCCTTGGGTCAGTCTCCTGGCTTGCTTCTGGAATGAGCACCAGTCGACTGGTGAGGGCCTGGATGCATCCAAAAGCTGTACTCTATCATGTTAGACGCTAACAAACATACAATCTCTGCTCCTACTAATAATCTTCTTATCTTTAGTGAGTTGTGAACTTATGAGTAATATATTTTTTTTTTTTTGTTAGACAGATGTTAAGAGGTGGCTTGGGGATTTGAGAGGGAAGGACTTACCAGGAGCTTTTGCTTGGTCATACAAGAGGTTGAATCATACCCTCCTAAATCCAATTCTTTGTCCTACCAGGTTAAGGTATCCCGTTCAAGTATAAGATTTTTCACCAGAATCATCTAGGAAAACCTTCAGAATATTTTAATCAGGGGGGGGGGGAGTATTTGGGGAGAATGTGGAAAGCAAAAAGATTGTTATAGGTCTTGATAATAAGGTTTCTCCAGATATGAGAGAGAGCAGCATTATTTCAAATATATTGTCTTTGGAATTCAATGCATGGGAAGATTCGTTAGATAAGTTGTTGGGCAAAAGTGATGAACAATACACATCCCTGAAAGTACCAACTTTGCGGGAAGTCCAAGACAAGGATCAGTCTATGTTTTGCCCGACATGAAGAGTTCTAGAATGAGGCTTCTAATTTAAAGCATGCATTTTGGATTATTGAGCATGCTCCTAGTAAGTATTTTGCGTCAAATGGTTTAATGGGAAACAAGGATACTCTCAATGGTAAAGACATGCATGTTTTGCCATCAAGCAACTCTGTCAATAACTTTGTTGGTAGCCAGTCTTTTGTTCCATCTATATTTTCTGGTGAGTTCTAAACTACTGAATAATAATATGATTAAATGCTCCTTCATCATATGTGTGTGTGTTTTTTTTGGGAGGGGGTGTTATATTGCTTTTATGGGTTAATGTAATTGAGTGAATTTATATATGTAAATCTTGAAGTCTTGCATTTGGTGGTTCTATTGTATGTTTGTTAAGGCCTTTTCCTTGTTCTTCCTGTGATATAATCTTGAAGTTTTGCATTTTATGGTTCTGAACTATTGGAAGTTTTGCATTTGCTTTTATTAGCTTCAAAAGCTCATGCTTCAACCCCATTAGGATTTTCGTTGTCTAGCAAAATACCTACTGGATTTTCATGTAGGAGAGTGGGGCTGGATGCATCCAGGCTCTCACCAGTCCACTGGTCATAGAACTACTCAACTGGTGCTCATTCCAAAAGCAAGCCAGGCGACTAACCCAAAGCCTGGCTGCTTTTGGAATGAAGCAGACCAAGGACTAGTGTCCTGGTCCCCAACCAAGTGACTGATAATTTTCACCAGTCGCTTGATGTGTTAGCTTGTCTCTCCTCTTCACGTTATAGGCTTATAGCTTTAGAATGCAGCATTTCACTTAATAAAACTCTGCATTCTCCCCACAGCAGAGGATTTTGATCCATTTGATTGGTGATGAGTTTTAAGTTTCTTTATAGTAAATGGTGTTTAATTAAATTGAATTTATAGTTCAACCTGACCAAACCCAACCCAATTTCACTGCTATTACAAAGCATATGTACATATCTATATATTTAAGTTGTATTTGTATTTGGTACGGATATGATATTAGTCCTCTTGGAGTACTTTTAGATATTCTAAAATATATATCATGCGGTATTTTTCTATAAAAAAAAATTAATGTAACACATATTGAGTAAATTATAAATATAACTACAAAATATTAACTTTAAACTTTAGACATACGAAATTATATCTACAAATTCAATAATAATTGAAAAAATTAGTATAGATAGAGTAGCATACATAACTTTGATATCACATATTACTTTAATTTATTTTTAATAAAGTTATATGAAGTTTGAGACTATATTAAAGTATATATATAATTTTATTATATATTATAAAATATTTTTCATTTATATAATATATACTGCTGTACTTATACCTTATGTTTTAAAAAAAATTATTGAATCCTGCACTTATAATTGTGCAACAAAGGTAGGGCCAAGTATCATCATCATCAGAAGAAGAAGAAGAAGTTGAACCTGTAAAGAAGATTTTGTCCCATCTTTGGTGGAGTAGTTGTTGGGCAACTTCAGGTCCTCCTTGGATAACCGTAATGGCTTTACTGTCTAGGTAGTTGGTGAGGGAAGAGGCTAGTAGAGAAGCACACGCAGAAGACAACTCTGAAGGCTTTAGGACCACAGTGTTTCCAGAAGCTACTGCTCCTATCAATGGCTCCAACGACAGTCCTGATTTTTTATTTTATTTTAATTATTACTATTTTAACAAAGACATCTTATAGAATATTGCCTAAATTAATTAAGTAGCTCATGGGGTGATGGGTAACTCACCTATGGGAAAATTCCAAGATGAGATAATGAGGATCAGACCCAAAGGCTCTGGAACAACTTCTGCACTAGTAAGTAGCGCTATTTGTGGCAATTTAGCCTATTATCAGCCACAATATTATTAAAATAAAAAATAAATATAGAAAATTGTTTTGCAAAATACACTTTCTGTCGAAGTTTTACTATGAAAGTATCACTTAAGTAAGTTAATCTTTAAAAAATATAGAATTATTATAAAGTACTGACCCCATAACATTTTTTGTTCTAAAAAAGATAACTAGAGACATTACAAGGCCACTTAATAAATAGTAGAGAGCGAATCAAGATAAAACACAACGTTTTAAAATTGTATAATAAAACATTATGTTTAAAGATTTTAAAACAGTGAGGCCAAAATTAGAGGATTTTGTGTTGTACACTTTTAAAACACTATATTTTCTCTAAATTTACTATCACGTGACCGCCTGATGTCTATCATTTGGTCTTCTAATCTCTATTATCAGTTTTTTTTAGACAAAATTGTGAAACAATTAATAGAGATTAATTTATAACCATTATATCTTTTTTGAAATTAACTTGTTTAAAATAATATTTTTTAAATATATTAAAACTTCATGTAGTGTAATTTTTTAGAAAACATTTTGTATATTTACTCAAAAAAAATCAGTCAATTAATTAGTATAACACTTCGCATGTATGCTCATATTACCCAGCAAAATTGCTATGCATTTCTTTCGTATGCTCATATTATATCTCTTGAATCTCACCTTGTTTCCTGACATCCAGTCTTTCAGATTCTTCAATGCGAAATTTAAGGACTTTAGCAGCGTTCCTACCTGCAAGTTTATATGGATCAATTACACAATGGGATAACCCTTAGTAAAGGTGAGCATTACCTGTATTTAATCAAATTGAATTATAAATTCAATCTGATCAAACAATATTTAAATAAAAAATTAACATCTATAATTGACTAAAATTTTGAATTATCTAAAAAATATATAAATTATGTCAAGCCGAACTATAAAAAATACACCCAACTCCTCCATATAAACTCAATTTTTTTAATGAAATGTAATATATTTAAACTCGTTTATTTGAATTGATGATGCCAATATGACTTCTTCTTTTTCAAAGATCAAATTTTATTGGATTATCAAAGTATGCGTATTCTTATTTTATAGTATAGCCTCTGCATATCTTTGAATATTATATTACTTAAATATGCTATTCCCCAATAACAATTAATGTCGTACCCATGAAACGTATGCAGGACTGTATATATATATATATATATATATATATATATATATATATATAGTTTTAACTAAAAGTTGTAACTTACCTCGTCTCTGAAAGCTTCAACATGATGTTTTCCTAAATCTTGCATGAGAGCTTTCAAGATTTCTTCTTCTTTTTCCATGAGGAAACTACGCAACCCTATTAGCTGTGATTTTCTCCAAGATGCTTCCCTGGTCTTTCCCCGCCCATAATACTTCCTCATGCTATCTAGATCTCTCTCCAAATCGCTCTTGCTCTCCATGACGCTAGCGAACGCTGAGTCTCAGATGCTCCTCTACCTCTCTGCAAGTGCACACCAGTATTTATTTATTTCTATTCAACTAATAACCATATTTTGACACAGGTTATAGCTTGTCCTTTCAAGAAGGAAGTGACAGCTTTCTTTGGGAAGGCACCCTACTACATTAAATTATTATATAGCGACACTCTTGGCCCTTTTACTCGCAAACAAATTTGGCCAAAACTTGATGCCGTGAACCCCTTTTTTTTTATTTTTATCTTTTTTTGACTTATCAATTTAGAGTAAACTGCATCCATTTCTCTTGAAGTTAAAGATAAATTACTTTCAATTTTTTCTTTTGTTTTAGAAATATTATCCCACTTTCTAAACTTTGAAGCTACATTACAAAAACTATTTGCTATTAATTTGCAGTTAACAGAGTTACTTTTAGACCACCATTCTAAATTTAAAAATACATTTTGTCCCTACTAATCTTACTTTCAACGAGAGGACCGATTCGGTTTAATTCTTAATTTCTTGCTGGCCCAGGCGATGCTTATCACAAAAACGATTCTACGTAAATGTCCCTATCAACACGGTTGTGGTGCTCAAATGAAATAATGAAGGTTAGGTGTAAGAGGAGAGACATGACTACTCAAATTGAATTTTGTCTAGTAGGTGCAAAATCAAGTTCAAGTTAACACCCGCTGATAAGAGATTTAGAACAAATTTTCGTCTTTAATGTCATCATTTATTAAAGCAGAAAAAATTGCTTTTGAATTATCATATTCACGTGAATTTTTTGCTACAAATTAAAGGTCTTAAAACCACTTTTAAATAATTATATATAAATATCTTGAGTTACAATTTTCTTTTTTTCTTAACATAAGTATTTTTACACAAAAAAATAATTTAATCTACTATCAGTAGACAATTTTTTGTCTACAAACAGTAATACATAGTAAAAATAATTTTAAAAAATACTATTTTTATTACGTATCATGATATGAATACCGCTGGTAGACAAAAAATTATCTACCGACGATGGACTAAATACCAATTCTTTTTACACACTTTTAATTATCAATTTGTTCTATCAAATGTAAGGAGGAATTAGTTGACATTGATTATTGGCAATAGATAGTTGACATTGCCGTAAGATTTGCTATACTTCTACCAATTAAAAGACAAGTAACTAATAATTGTGTAAGACATAATTTGATTTGCACTTATGTTATAAGAAATTGTTAACTTCAAACTATTTAAAGGTTTGTGAATTAAAAATTAAGTAAATTTAAATTTAATAGTTGAAAATTTTTATAATGTCAGAAATTTGAATTTGGACAAATTGAGTAATCAAAAGTCGAATTTGAACTATTTATATGCAATATATTTCTAAACCAAACTCTACAACAGAATCTGACCAATGACATTAGGTGTTAAACTCCTATCTGCCAAGGCCATGCCCATCAACCAACATGCTTACAATCTTACTTTCCAAGCACATGCAAGATTACGGCATTCTGTGCATACAATGGGTTCTCTGCCTGTGAGAAGACAATTGGATTTGGAGTTTCAATAACTTCATCCGTCACCTCCACCCGTCTTTCCGCTGTTAAGCAATGCATGAAAAACGCTTTGGGGCTTGCCAAATTCACAAGACTTTGGTCCACCTGCAAAATGCAATTCCCATTTCATGTAGTATTTTTTGATCTATCTAACAATTCAAGCATGTCGCAGCATTTCATATACCAATTTATAGGGGCAAAAGTAAAAATAAAAAATAATTGTTTATCGAAATATGTAACTTTTAGTTTTTTTTTGGGCTAAAATATAACGTAATGTACCTGAAATCCTTTAAAAACTTGGCGGCGGTAAGCATCCTCTTCCTTTTGACCCATGCTGGCCCAGACATATGAATACACAATATTAGCTCCTTTGACAGCTTCTTTCGGATCATTATTTATCTCAATTTTGCCGATTCCAGCCTTTCGTGCCTTCTCAACGATTTTCTCATCAGGTTCAAAACTTTTTGGACACGCACAAATGAAGTTAAATGGTGTGACAGATGCCAACAACAGCCATGAGTGAACAATATTATTTCCATCTCCAACATAAACAACCTGACGCACATTGTGCAATATGATTAGACAATCATTCACTTAGCATTGCCACCGAAATTTAGGAAGAATAAAACTATTTAAACTAACAAAAAAATCTAAACCTCGGTCCCTTCCAACTGACCGATGTGCTCAATTACAGTGAGGGCATCAGCCATTATCTAGCAAGGGTGGTTGTAGTCTGTCAGCCATTGATGACTGGCACAGTTGCATACTTTGCAAGATCAAGTATGTCCTGCAATAAAACAGGTAAAGCTAAGTAAATTTCCAAGGGACAATGCAATTCATTGCACAACCATGAAAGATACTAAGGCCGACATTGACAAAGCAGCTTCTTTTATTTTATTCCTTTCCCACTGAGATTGTAAGAAACTATCATCAGAACATTGGTAATGGATTGCTAATCATCAGAATATTCCTGTCAGACACTACTTTACATATTCTCCAAGTCCCATATTTGCATTAGATCTAGTGAACCATTATATATAATCATTAGGAGAGGCCAAAAATAGTAGAGGCATATGAGGTTCTTCTAAAAGCCCACACATCGAATATTATAGTTGTATGTAAACAGTATTCCAATTTGGAAAGAGCACCAATGTCTACCATGAAACTCCTTTCCATAAGATATAACAACAACTAGGCTTTATGCATATTTCCATTCATTCTATGTATTTTACATATGCATATGTTACAACCTTTTACGTAGAACTCACCCTCAAAAGTTAGCCATTGGGGGGAAGGTGCCTAAAGGATTATAAAACCCCCACCAAGTGCTCATACACTTGATGTGGACTTGAGTCCCATATCTCACCAATGAATCATAACATAGCTCCCCCATTAGAGCCGGACACGCATAAACGACTAACACTCCAGGCGGCTAACACTTTTATTTTTTATGTAACTGGGTAGTCATTTTCTACAAACGTCACAACCACTGAGCAAAACCAATTCTGATACCATTGTTACAACCCTTTAGGTAGAATTCACCTCCAAAATCTAGTTGTTGGGGGGAGGGTGCCTAAGGGGTTATAAAATCCCCCACCAAGTGCCCAAACACTCGGTGTGGGACTTAAGTCCCATACCTCACCAATGAATTGTAACAACATAAAAATCCTATAGGATCTTAAGGAATGATAACAATATAAAATATAATCTTTCCAAAACCTCAAACCACTCAGCATAGAAGAATACTTTATTGTGGTGCTTTGACTACCAGGTAAAACTAGTCTAGTTGACTTGATATAGTCATCAGCTATGAAGTTTTATGTATGCATAAGAATCCTAATAGACCACGAGGAATAATAACATCTTAAAATCAATAGATTAAATATTATTGTCCAGAAACTCAACATAGAAGGATACTCACTGTGAATAAGAAGTATGATTCTTTTGATCCACAACTACCTTGGTTTATTTATTAATCATAGTAATCAGCTATGTGGACTTAATAGAAACATATAACATTTATATATAAGTAAATGTTGTGATTTCAAATCATTTAACTTGAACTCTGTTATCAGATATTTCTGCCAATGTATTATGAAGACTATGCATCTAATGTTTAAATTAGTTTTAATCCCTATTCTTGGTTTTTCAATTTTCTTTCTGTATTTCTAAATGTAATATGTAAATTTAGATAAACAAAAAGTAAATCACAAACACAATTCTTGTGGACCAAAAGCCACACACAAAATATAACCATATAAGTAACTCCCCAGCATACCTAAAGAGCAAAAACTCAAGCCATAATTATGTCATCAGAGCAAGACAAAACGCGGGCAATATCACGAGTCTCCTCCTACTTATCCATTTGAATATCATCAGGTCCTAAATATATAGCATGCCCACCTAACAATTAAAAGCTAACCTCAAATGAAACTCATGTTCCCATGGATAGCTTAGTAAAGATCATTGCCATTGTCCTCCCTTTAAATGGTGATAAATGGATCTACAAGATCATGCAAGACAACAATGATCAAGTAGGACAATTTCATGCAAGATTGATGGTGAAAGGCTACTATCAAAAAGAAGACATCGATTTCAATGAGATATTTTTTTCCTGTGGTTCGATGTACAACAATAAGAATAATCTTGATAATGTGTGCTATGTTTGATCTACATCTAGTAGAACTGAATGTGAAGACCACTTTTTTTATGGTGATCTAATCTTGAAGAAGAGATTTATATGCACCAAAAAGGTTTTATAGAAGGAGATAAAAAGAAATTGGTTTACAAGTTAAAGAAATCTCTATATAGTCTGAAATAGGTATCGAAATGTTGGCATAAAAGATTTTATTCTTTCATTGTTAGCCTTGAGTACAACAAGCCCAATTCAAACCCCTGTGCTTCTTTCAAGAGGTTTGTTGATGAAGACTTCATCATACTATTGTTGTACGTGGATGACATGTTAGTTATAGGCCCCAACAAAGATCGAATCCAAGAGTTAAAGGCACAGTTGGCCAGGGAATTTGATATAAAGGATTTAGACTAGTAAACAAAATTATACGGATACAAATTCACCAAGACAAAAATAATAGGAAGACTTGACTTTCTCAAAAGAACTATTTAATGAAGATCTTGCGGCGTTTCAAGATGTAAGATTGTAAGACAACTTTTATCCCATTTCTTGTTAATTTCAAATTATCATCAAGTATGAGTTTTATCAATAAAGTAAAGAGAAAGAAGATGTCTCGAGTACTATATATGCACCAACAATGGAAGCCTAATGTTTGCTATGATATGCACAAAACTAAACATTTTATAGGCAGTGGAAGTAGTTAGTAGATACATGAAAAAATTTGGTAAAGAGTATTGGAATTATGTGAAAAGGATCTTGAGATATGTCAAGAGTACCTCAAATGCTACATTATGTTATGTAGGATTAGAGTTTATTGTTAGAAGATATGTGAATTCAAATTTTGCAAGAGATCTAGATAAAAGAAAATTTACTACTAATTATGTATTTACACTTGCAAGTGAAGTTGTAAACTGAGCTTTTAAACTGTATAATGTTGTAGCAATATCTACTACAGAAGCAAAATACATGGCATCTACACAAGCTTGCAAAGAAGTAATTTGGATTCAAAGGTTATTGGAGGAACTTCGGCGCAAAAAAGAGAAAATTTCATTGTTTTGTGATAGTGAATGTGCCTTACATATTGCAAGAGGCATCCAACCTTTCATTCACAAACAAAGCACATCAGAGTTCAATATCACTTCATTTAACTAGTAAAGGATGGATGTGTTGAAATGCTAAAGATATACACCAAAGAGGACTTAGCATATTTAATGACAAAGCCTATAAATGCTGACAAGTTCATATGGTGTAGATCTTCTGGCCTAACAAAAACATAAGCAACATTGAAATGGCAAGTGCAGAATGGATAGCAGGAATGAAGAGTGTGAAAACATGATTAAAAAATAGTCTTTAAGTGAGAGAAATGTTAGCCTAAGGGACCCACCATCATTAACAAAAAGCAAAAAGAGATGGAATAAAGATTCAATAATTGCTACAAGATTGGGTGGAATAGTATAGCCACCATTTTAGTAACAAAATTGAACCCAAATTTGCAAAAATTTAGCTACAGTTTTTTGAGACTTTAGGCAAGGAAGCCAAAGGTGAAAGGGATCATAAGCAAATAAGCTTAAAGCATTTGCATTCTATCTTATTTTTCACTTTTCTTCTATAACTTCTCTACAGAAAAAATTAAGAGGTATTTATTGAGAGTAATAGTTGTTCTTTCAGAGTAGTTGTAATAGCCATATTCTTTCTATTGTGATCATTCTTTCACTTGCTTATGGACGTAGCCTTTATTGAGTGAATCACGTAAATCTTTGTGTTCTTTTATCTTCCATTTTCTCATTTTAAATTTTAGTTGCAAGTTTATTATGATCCTCTATTTCCTAAGGCTAAGGCGAAATGCTAGAGAACTGATGGCAAAGGAAATAGTAATGTCAAATAAGTGAGCACATTAACAGAGATTTTGACTCGAAAAAGAAGGAAGCATAGGGGAGGGATCAGGATCCTCTGTCGTGGCAAGAAACACATCATGCAATGTTGTGGTGTAAAACGCACCATATCATTGAAACAATGCATATTGCATCACAACACCAGAAGAAAAAAAAATTGGACAATAGGATAGGCAATTGGTAAAAAAATATCAGTCCTCTGGTTGGGAATCAGGCCACTAGTTCAAGGGCTACTTCACTTCAAAAGCAGCCAGGCCTTTGGCCAGGCGCTAGTCCGAAGGCCTATTTGCCTCTAGGCTTATTCTCAGTCGCTTGACTAAAGGCTTGGTTGCTTATAGAGTAATCACCAATCAATTAGTTTTATTACCAGTCAACTGGTCAATCCCTAACCAAAATTCTAAAGCAGCTAGGCCCTTAGCCAGGATTCTATCTAAGACCCTATTTGCTTCTAGGCTTATCCTTAATCAATTGGTGTTATAACCAATCAATTGATGGTTGTAAAAGAAGCAACCAAGCACCTGGTTGATTTTGTAACATGCAATCAGTCAACTAGTTGTATCACAAATCGACTATTTTACTTTAGCATTGAGGTTACCAGTCGATTAATATGCACGACAGTCGATTGGTGTTCAATTTTAAACCCAAAATCCCCCAAATTTATGTCATTTTTATTTGGCATAATTTTCGCTTGTCTCTCAAATCCCCAAATCTGACATCCTCATTTTTCAATTTTCGGTCAAAAACCACCGATTAAGTGTTCTTTTACATCATCTATACCAAAACCCACAGCCAAAATTCATCATAATATCCCTAAATTTGTCGAGAATCCAAGAAATTTTTCAAAATTGTAGGTAGGGTTTCCTTGATCCAATTTCTTTGAAATATCCCTATATTTTGCTACAAATGGCTCCAAAGATATCTTTCAAGAAATCAAGGGCACCCGACGGGGGGTCTAGTTTATCTCAACCCCCTCAACCACTACTCACCTTAGTTAAGCAAGAGCAAAGGTATCAAAAAACTTTCATGGAATGAACCATGGTGCCAAGTATATATCTCAATATAGATTTTTTGGCTAGGAAAATATTAGAATTAAGCCATATAATGAAATTTCAAACAATGAAACAGTACATTAACTTTGATACACCGTATTCACCATATTTAATTACAGGGTTCGGTCCATGAAAGTCTTATTATACCTTCGCTCTTACTCAGCCGAGGTGAGTAGTGGTTGAGGAGGTTAAGATGAACTACACCCCACTCCAGGTGCCCTGGGTCTCTTGAATGATGTTTCTAGAGCCATTTTATAACAATATTTGAGGATCTTTCAAAGAAATCGGACCGAGGAAACCCTACTTGCGATTTTGAGAAATTTATTGGATTCTCGGCAAATCTAGGGATTTTATGATGGATTTTGGATGTGAGTTTTTGGTATAGATGATGTAAAACAACACTTAATTGGTGGTTTTAGTCTAAATTTGAAAAATGGGGATGTGAGATTCGAGGATTCGAGAGACAAGCTGAAGTTTTTTCAAAGAGAAATTATAGAAATTTAGGAGATTCTGTATTTAAAGGTGAACAACAGTCGACTAGTAACTTCAATACTAAAGTAAAACAATCAATTAGTGACACAACCAGTTGACTGATTCTGAGTTACATAAGCAACTAGGTGCTTGGTCAGAGGCATGGTTGCTTCTTTTCCAACCATTAGTCGACTGATTACAAAACCAGTCGACTGAGGATAAGCCCAAAAGCAAACAGGCCCTTGGACAGCGCTTGACCAACGGCCTGGTTACTTCTAGATTTTGGCCAAGGCTTAACAAGTCTATTAGTAATAAAATCAATCAATTGGTGATCACTCTAGAAGCAACCAAGCCTTTGGCTAGGCGTTTACCCAAGGCTTGGCTACTTTTGGAACGAGGAAGCCCTTGAACCAGTGGTCTGGTTTCCAATCAAGCAATTGATATTTTTTACTAGTCGCATGTCCTGTTGTCTTGACTTTTTTGTTTGTTTCTGGTGCTGTGATGCAATACACATCATTTTAGTGATATAGTGCATTTTGCACCACAGCACTGCGTGTTGTATTTCTTGCTACAACAAAGGATCCTGATTCACAGGGGGGATAGACTACATGCTACGTTTTGAGCTTTAACTTAAATACAATATATTATTTTTAAAATAAAAAATTCTATTTAAATTTTTTTTTAATTTTAAAAATAAATTATTTTTAAAATAGAAACGTAAAAATAAAAGAGAGTTGTTTTAATTTTTATTTTTGTTATCAGAACACTCAAAAAGTATAAAATAATATGTTTTAAAAACATTTTATCAATTAGATTTTTTTTATTTTATAAAACAATTTTTAAACATAATTTTTTAAAAAAAATTTAAAATAAAATAAAAATAAAATCAAACAAGCCTAATATCTTTTTTTCTCACTTAAACATATCATGTCTTCATGTTTGGTATGGCTCTTCATTTTCACTGAAAATAGGAAATAGAAATAAAAATGTGTTTGATTAATATTTTTTGTTTCAATTTTTAAGAAATATTTTTTGAATTTTAAATATTGTAATACACTGTAACGGTGATATTTTTGTAATTATTTCGAACTCATTACAACATGTTTAAATAGTATTTCACTGTTTATATAATTAGAAAATTATAAAAATAAAAATACAACCATAAAATTAAAAATTAATAAAAACAAAAAAAATTAATATAGAAATCAAATACACTTGAAGTCATTGGATCCTTTTCCTAATTTGAGAATCTCCATATTTCTTCTACTTCACCTCGAAGAGTAACTATGATCAATTCAGTCACATTTTCATGTTCTAATTGAACGCTTTTGTCACGGCCCCAAATGATAGAACACATGACCGGCACGACATAAGGGTTTCCCCCTAGCCGCAAGCCTAACACATAGCATGCACAAACATCCAGCATACAATCCAGAGTACATAATAAATATAACTGGCCACATATGCCACATCCAATATCAGAAAATACTGTATATATGTATATATATATACCTCATGATATCTCATGAATCCAACATTCTGATTCAACTTGGCCCATGGCCTCATAATATTCATGTGATTCAACTTGGCCCAAGGCCTCATAATACCAACATTATTGTAAAATATAAAACCATTTTTCAAACAACACATCAAAATACGCAAGAAGCGAGGATCCTGCCTGTATGTTCATGGAGATACTCTAGACATAACTAAACTAAACAAACAGTACAAAAGAGCCTTGCCCAAACTGGGGCTCACCAACACTATCTTCAGCCTCCTACGAAGCTGTAGCTAGATCAAAGTCTCTTTGACTATCTGTGGGGAGGAAACAAAAGAGGGGTGAGATTACCACATCTCAGTGAATGAATAAATCATACTATAACTGAAACAGGGCAAACCAAGCACGAGTGTTTCGCAATGGGTTTAATAATTGAAATCCAAATGTAAAGATAACAATAGAAACATTAAGCATTTAACCATAATTTATTGAAAGAATGCTAAACAGTTCAAATGTGTGTTCAAAAGATAAAACATGATTAAATCAATAACCGTAAGCAAATCAATTATGCATGGTAAGTAATACATGAAGATATTTATGCAATAACAATGATGAACGAGCTTGTTTAGAAATATTTAATCTTTAAAAAAAATGCATCAGTTTATTGGAGGTCTTTCCTAACAGATCTATCATCTCCCCCAAGCACACAGCAAGGGTAGGGTAATCACTGTAGGCGTAGACATAAGTCCACCCTAAATTTCCCCAAGCACATAGCAATGGGTATGGCAATCACTGTAGGCGAAAACATAAGTCAACCCTAAATCCCTGTGTCTTAGGCAGTCATATGCCCGTCACAGTATCCTAGGCCGAAGCCTTAACATGATCATGGTGCACCAGGGCTAGCACTACCTGCGGCTAGCTAACAGTGATCTAAAAGGGTCCCTCCAATATAAAACATTTGAAATATGCTATTCAAAGAGTTTAAAGTAAAACATTTCAATAACATTACAATAAAGCTATAATTCTCCATCTAACTCTTTTCATGCATAAAACTTCGTTCAAAAATATATTTCATCCATGTATTCCCATGGAGACCTTTATCATCATAAACTTTTCCTTTAAACATAGATCGTCCGTAGACGTCGTATAGATGCTCATCATGCATCAAATCATTTTAAACATAGATCGTCCGTAGACGTCGCATAAATGCTCATCATGCATCAAATCATTTCATGGCCAATTTAGTTCATTTCTATGACTAAGTTCGCATTTCTATAAATCTAGGTCAAATGGAGAATTATCAGTCTAGATGTTTGCCCTGCATACCTAGGGTTCAACTAGGATTGAAATTTATAATTTCTAACATGGTTGGAACATATTGGTTTTCAAAGCGGTAAAACAACTTAGCATACATTCCAACTAGTTAAAATCATACGAGAGAGTTATAAACTGAATTCATAAAACATGCGCTATAGTATGAAAAACCCACTCACAGGTAAGGGCTCCAAATTGGACAGCCCTAAAATCCTAGTTCCTGGTCTAAATTCGGTAAAACAGACCCCAAAATCGAGTCCGGAAGGTTCAAAAGCCTTAAATGAGCTTGGTTACTGTTCACGCCGGAAAATACTATTCACTGTTACAAAAATTTTACCGAATCAACAAAACAATTTCATATCCTAATATTTATCTAATTTCTGAATCCATCTACGGAGTCAGATTTCTAATTAGAAGTCCCTAAGTAAGGTTTTTCAGAACTTACCTTTTACCAAGATTTTCTACTTCAGATCTACGGCGATTCAACGGTTGATTTGAAAAACTGATCGGTCAAAACTGAAGTACTCTTCGTCCTGAATCCAATAACACTTTCAGTTTTGATACTGGAAGCCAATTGATACTCCAAATCGAGAGAAAAGATTTGAAATTACTATTCACTCACTATGTAACACTATGCATTTTTTCCGTTTTCTCTTCTTCGAATTCGTCGCCCCCGATTTTTGTTTATGGTTTAGTTTTTTTTTTTTAAATATAATAATATTATTAAAAAATTAATAATAGGATTTTCTTTTATAAAAATTCATATAAATTCCATTTTTCATCATAAAATATCCCAAAAATTTCTAAAAATTTCCTTTCTCATAAATCTTTAGTTAAACTCTTAAATCATAATTTTTCTTAATAAATATCATAATAAAATAAATTTTAAAACAAATATCTTAATTCATATTAAAAGAAAGAATATTTCTAAAAATACCATAAAAATTCAATAGAGGCCGGTATAATTATTTTAAGCAATACAATACTTCTTTTACTTAAAAGTCTACTTACTTTTAGCAAAACATAATCATTTTTAAACAAATAAAAATATATTTGCTTATAGCGCGCCAAAACATAAATTCTCATATTTCTTTTGTAATTCTTTAATCCATGTAATAAATATACATATTTTCTACGGTTCTTATCTCAATTTTCAAAATTCTCTCTTTTATTCTAAATTTCTTTTAATTGGAATTTTTGTTAAATTTTACGGTTATTACAGCTTTCTTTTCTTGATTATTCTCAAAGGAACAAATTATTCTTTTTACCAAATATATGTAGATCCAATCACGATCTTTTAATAAACATAAAAAAAAATTTCAATCAATCCGTTTGCCCTTCATTCTTCGATAATTAAAAATATGATTTTTAATCAAGTTTGAATTTATTCGTTTGGAATCAAGACTCTTCTACTTCATTTTTGTTTACTTATTTCTTATTATTATTATTTTATTTCTTTTTTATTTCATTCCATCATTACAGTTTTTAAGATTTGTAGCCTCTTCTTTGTTTTGCTTGTCTCTCTACCTTAGAAAAGGAAAATAGAATCTAAGGTTAGCTTAAGGTAGCAGTACTTTGAAAAAAAAAAAGTTATAACTCATGAGTTCAAAATTTAATCTTTCATTCTTTAAGTGAGAAAAAATATTTGATAAATTGTATAAAAAAAAATACGTTAAATTGTAACAAAAAGAAAAACGAGATGCTAAATAACTTTATTTTTTGAATTTTTGGTTTTACTTATCTGAGTTTTGATGTATCCATATTATCATCTTAATATAATGAAAGAAAGAAAAAAGGGTTCGCAAAAAGTAAATCTATTTATTCTTCTTCTTTTTTATACTTAATTTAGTATTGTTATTTATTATGCTATATAATTAAAATTTGACTTACGGGTGTTTCATTTTCTCTTACCATAATTATGAAAATGTTTCAATTGAAAATTTCTTGTAAATAATTGTTCTTCATAAAATCTCTAAATCATAGGTTTGAAGATAATTATGGACTAATTTTTTTTAATGGGTCGAATTTTTGTTATAATTATGATATGTTTGTAGAGTTCAATATTTCTATATTATAATTTTGTCCCAAAAAATATTCTACATTTGAAGCCAAAGAATCCAAGTCCAAATTTAATAGTCGCAATTATTATGCATGCATGTGATTTATAGGATAGTTCCATAATTGCATTGTACAAAATGAAATTAGTTGTAAAAATAAATTTAAATTATAATACTGTTGTATATATATATCGTAGACACGTGAGTGGTGACGCAAGTAAAGGCTTCATCTGTTCCATCGCGACGGCCTTGTCTTTGTACAACGCTGCAATAGCTTTGGTATGTGGGTAAGATTGTCAGGTGACAGTGAGAATGGTGATAAATGGATCTACTCCTCTTCTCTTTTTTAGGGAATCTGCAATGATGAACCATGAGGTGAATCAAGAGGAAGTGGAGGATGCTGATGACGATGAGGTTATCTTGCTATTTGATGATAGGGACATCGATCAAGGATTGCATGACTACGGCAATAGCTTGATAGGAAGATTAATCAAAGGGCCTTAGAGGCTGGCATGAAGAGCATTTGGGAGTTTCCTCAGGGATTTCGGGTTACCGAAATTGGAGGAAAAAATTTTCAATTCTATTTTGATGATGCTTCTGCTATGGATAGGATTTTGAAAGGAAGCCCATGGTTCTACTGCCATTGTTGGCTAATTCTTCAAAAATAGGAACGTAATACGGAAGTTCAAGAAAAGACCTTCTCCCAAGTTCATATCTAGGTCTAATTCTAGGGTCTCCCACCTCAATGCAAAACGAGTCAAATGGGCAGAAAAATTGTTGATTAGGTGGGTAGAGTAGTTAATGTCACAGTCTTCTTGGTTCAAGGAAGCACAACAAATGCAAAAGCTCGTATTGAGTTCAACCTTAACCACCCTTTCAAGAATGGTATTCACATAAGGAATAAGGATGAAGATATCTTCTGAGTTGATTTTAAATATGAGAAATTTCCCCTTGACCTGCTTCTATTGTGGCTTAGCGGGACATGAGGAACGGATATGTGGGTTGGCGTTAGAAGTAAAAAAAGAAGGGCCTCAACCGTTCCTAAAAGCTAGGTATTAGGTTAAAAGCAAATCATTCGAGACATAGGATTGATGAATCCTCTAATAAAGGGGACAATAGCAAAGGATTGATGAATCCAATTTATTCCATCTTGCTTTTTGTGCTTGCTGTATGGTTTTCGGTCTTGTGTCTGTTTTACCAAACCTTACTAGTTTGTTTTGAGCTGTTCTGTTGACTTGGCTGTGTGCTTTTAGTCTCATGTGGTCCCTCTCTTGTTTGTTCATAGGAACTTGTGCTATCCCTTTCTATTTCCTTGAAATAAAATTTCCCACCTTCACTCAATAAAATCCTATCTTCAGGTGAAAAAATACGGACACGTACTAAAATCAATTTAGAAATTGAAAGCGCGGTTAAAATTAGAAAGTGTAACATTGAGATTGACCCTAATTCAAAGGATGCTTTATTTTTAAGTGTATCATTCTATCATCGATCCTAAAATGTGACTGCTAAATGGACATGTAGCAAACCCTTGTATTGTTTCTGTTGTCAAGGATGCAAACATGGTAGTAACGCCATTATTATGTCACAGTTGCACGCATCATCATCAACAACAACAACCACCAAACCTGTTGTCAAGGATGCATGTACGATTATTGCCTCTGCTTATGGACAAAATAAAAATTTGCAGCTGCTTAGCAAAAAAGTATTATCTGAAATTCTAATCCTTGTAAGACCTGAAAACTGAGTGATACTAACAGAGAACGACCAACAAATTAAACTCGAACTCAACATTTTTATGAATGCAGTTCGATATTACCAACTCTTGTTGGCTACAACTTTGAGACTGAATAAAGCATATATCAGAAATCCAAGATCGTGTAATTCATTTTATAACTAACTGCTCTATATTGTCCAAAAAAAAACTGCTCTATACATAAATTTACAATGTAGCTATTGACATGAATATGCTGGAACCGTACATATTCAGAGTGCGTAATCAAAATTACAGAACCATCAAAACCCCTGTAAATGACAGAATTCTTATCCAAAATTAAGGCACGAATCCAGACTTTGCGGAGCTTTTACTACCCCTTGTTGATTCCGTTGAGCTACTAAACTGCATTATGTATTCATTAAGTAGCCTCTAAAAATGGACCACTTCTCTTCCAATAATTCAATACAAATAGAACTCCAGTCAGTTCTGCTATGACAAAATGTCTGATCCTACAATTTAGTTGATATCAATTTTCGATCACGAGATGGAAGATTCACTTGGGTCCTTGTTTCTGCTTTGCCTGTGAGCAAATCAATTAAAGAAAATTCTTCCATTTTTTTGGCCAACAAGGAAATCTCTAAGGAACCAGATTTGGGGGCAGGGGAAACATAAAATATAAAAAAATTTATGGAAATAGGCTGGCATATTAAAAATATTTATACTGCAAACACTGACCTCCATCTTTTTCTATTTTCCTTCTGCTGCGCCACAGAAGCCTTATGGGTGTACCAGAAAACCCTGCATCCGATCGCAGTTGCTTCTCCATATAGCGGCGGTAAGTCTCAGGAAAAAGTTTTGCATCATTGACAAAGAAAACAAATGTAGGTGGCCTTATAGCAGCCTGCAAGAGCACAAGATAAAGAATGTATGATATACCCTGTAGTTCAATGTATTACGAGTAAGTGAAGTGTAATTAAAGGAGTTAATGAGTAGACTGTATTATGCAGCACTAATTATTTCCTTGATAAGATTTTTTCCAGTAAAATTAATTATATTATGTCTTTAACATCTTGAAAGCTGTGACAGGTGAGTCTCTAACATGAACCATAAAATGACAGAAGAATGAATCCAAAAATCCACAAAAATTTAAGATATAGTATTAATTTTATTGTGGCACGATACAACTACCTGAGTGCAATAGTAAACTCGTCCTCTTTTTCCACCTCGTGTCCTGGGAGGTGGCTTAAAAGCTACCGCTTCCTGCAATACTTGATTCAATATTGAAGTACTTAGTCTTCTCGATCTCTCCTTTTCAACTGCACTAGCAGCAACAATAATCCTTCATCCAAAAGAACAATAAGCAATCAGCTATTCACTTAGGATAAACTGCAATGAAACATATTAAACTGGATGATTTTGATGACAAATGACAATTAATAAACCCTTGCTATTCTTTAAATCTGAGAAACTTATCTACCATATTTATAAAAACTAATAACGCACAACAGCCAAAATGACGGAATTAGAGTATTGCCAAGAACTTTCTAAGAGCCCTATAATCCATTTCCATGGGCATCACTCTTGAGGTCTCAGAAGTGATTGAAAAAAATTATTTAGTATATCAAAAAAATGCAGGGCCAGATAATATGTGACTACTACATGAAATCTATGAACAATTATTGGTAACAGATAATTTCAACACTACATAAAAAGTTTTTGCCTCATTCACCATGTGAGGTTCAAGTTAAATATATATCAATCCCTCAGATCAGAACGATTCTTTCAAGGCAACAGTGAAGGATTCAAAGAGAGCATAAATTAGTAAACTGTGCACCCTAACTGTCAATAACTTTCAGGCTAGAACATACTTGTCAACACTATCACCAGCAATTGCAGTAGAAAAAACAATTGGAGCCCAGCCAAGTAAACGGATCTTCTCCCTGACATCTTGCTCATAGTATGTTGCAGTCTGCTGGTTTTTATTCGGTATTGTATCCCACTTGTTTACAACTATTACACAACCTTTCCCTTCTCTTTCTATCCTTTCAGCTATCTTGCAGTCCTTGACCAAACATGCAAAACAAAATTTATTAAAAAAAGATGAAAAAGTTTATAGAAAATTTTAAAAAAACTGGCATCCCATTTAATTTATCAAGAAAAAAAGGAAGCAGAAAAAGATATGAAACTCTTCATATCATAAACATGCCTTCCCTTGCAGAATTCTTCAAGGAAATTGGAAAGTAAAAGGTGACAGCATTTATGAGAGGAAAGGCATTATTACAAGAAACAACTTTGCTACCATGTGCAGCTCTAGTTTACAACGAGGCATCACTAAGCACAATGCTGACAGAACTACAAAGAGATCCAACATGCATCATTATTTCAGTTCTCATTTAACACATAAGTACAACACTGTGCAATCTTGCTGACATAAATTTGAGCATGATAAGAGTGAGCACCATTATTTAAGTTCTGAAACACCAAACCAAGATATCACACATATATTTGACCTAATCATAACACATATTGACTAAAGCAAATCGAACCGAGGATTCAATGACTATGGGCTTCATCCATTTAAAGGAGCAACTTCAAACTTAAAGAGTGTTAGTTCCTATGGATATATAAATTCAAGCACTTTAACTTGCAAGTGAAGAGCATCAATCAACATACAGAAAAATCAGTCTCCAAATTCTTCAAGTTCACACCTAACCTGATATAATATATAAAAGTGAAAAAAATATGAAAGGGAACTAAGAGTTGGTTGCCTTTCTCCCTTTATTTGTTTAAACACCTTTGTCATTTACCAATGCAATCCCTTAAACATTCCCATTCACATCATATGGCTACAGCCACAAAATTCACCTGCTGGATCACCACGGATTGTGCAGGGTTAAGCTTCCCACTATTTAGCAGAAAATTAAATCTCAATTTTCAGGGTTAAATTATTGCTAACATGGAAGATTTGTCTGAAAATATATGACCAGCGTTTGAAATTTCAAAAGAAAAATACAGTGTTTATCAGGATTTGTCTTGAATATCATATATTTAATAGCTATTTACTCCCACATAATACCCAATGTACTCTTCTCAACCATAGCCTTAGACATCAGTCTGGCAAGTCAAAGCCCATTACCTTCTTGGGGTCCTCCAATGGCCAAATTTTAAACCAGTGCTCGCAGAATTTCAAGCATAAGAAAATTCACGAACATATCCCTTCTTATATTCAAGAGAAGCTCACTACCATCAGTATTGTGAAAACCAAACCAAACCACAAAACTAGGGGGAGGACCAGTCCGGTTTAACTCTTAAAAATATTTAGTAAAAAACCAGTCAAAGAACCAAAAAAACTGGTCAAATCAGCCAAAAACTAGTGAACCGTAGCAGTTTGAACATTTTGCTTTATTTACTTTTATTTTTTTCAATTATTAAAATGACACCATTTTGACTATTTAAAGACAGATTAATTCAAAATAATGTCATTTTAGCTAATTTCTTATATTAATAATAATTAAACATGTATTTTTTTTGTGATTAAAAATGATACTGTAATGACTACTATTCACTATTGAGTACTATATTAGGTAAAAATATGAACTTCTTTCATATATAATATAGTTATTAATAAAATTTCAAATAAATTAGTATGCATTATTTGATTATTTTTATCTTAAATGACCTATTTAATTTATTTTATATATTTAATTTTTAATATATCATAATTTACAATATAAAAATAAAAGATATATTATACATTTTACTAATAGTTTGACTGCTGTTCAACCACGGTTAGACTAGTGAATCGTGAACTACTTGCTTCACTAGTTCAAAGACCGGTCTAGTTTTTAAGACATTGCTACCATCTAAAATTTTTTCAAACACCAAGCAAACAAACTTAAGCATCTTCATTCCATGTAGTAAG
The DNA here is from genome assembly GCA_037074535.1 of Gleditsia sinensis. NCBI lineage: Eukaryota > Viridiplantae > Streptophyta > Magnoliopsida > Fabales > Fabaceae > Gleditsia > Gleditsia sinensis. Next base: position 16,567,974 of record CM073466.1, on the reverse strand, counting down.
TAAATTATAAAGAAGAAAACATAAAACTATCTTAAATGTACCTGTTCTGTGATACAAGCCATGGCCTCAATGACAAGAGCAACAACATCAGAACGGCGAATAGCACGAAATGCTCTATTCACCGACAAAGCCTCAGTCATTTTACCTGCTGAGGCTATGGCTGCCCTTTTCCTGATTCCAGCAGTATCAATAAGGCGAAACTTCTGGAGAAAGAAATAAACAAGTAGTTATTGTGTATCTTAGATTTCTAGAAGCCTTTACTTTTCTATCAATCTAGTACTGTTCCACAAGATATCCGTCCATGTAAACCAACAAAGCTGAAAATCCCATCACTATGCAAGCAGACTTCTACTTATATTTCATTCAAAAAAGATAGCAGATGAACAAGAGCAAGAAAATATTGTCAAAAGAAAAACTCCAGGCACTGTTAGTTTTAAAAGAGTCAAACCTGGCCATCTGCTCCAGTAAATTCAGTATCGATAGCATCACGGGTAGTGCCACTGACGGGGCTGACAATTGTTCTGTCCTCACCAACTAATGCATTCAAAATGCTACTTTTACCGACATTAGGTCTACCAACAATTGAAATTGCAGGAACGTAATCTTCTTCCTCATCAAGAATCTCTGATTCCTATGGATTAGCATCAATAATATATAATGAATTTGAAACTCAAAGGTATCAAAACACAAGACAATATGGATATCTCTGATTGCACAGTGATTAAGAAGCTTAATTTGTTAAAAAGGCAGCATGCTTTCAAGTGAATATAATGCCTTATCATTGATGCATGCATAATTTAGTCAATGCAACTTACTTATCACAATAAATACCACCTAAATTATTCATCCAGAAGAGAATTCAACTTCTGAGGCTCACAAACCTCAATTTTCTCCAGCCCTGAACAAACAAGGTCAAGAAGCACTCCAGTTCCTGTCCCTGATATAGCCGACACAGGAATTGGTTCAAGCCTGAACAGTAATTAAAGAAACCATTCTGTTAACTACAAAATATGACACTTTAGAAACAATCATATTTCATATATGCTAAAAACATTCTTTAAATAGGCAGGAATTAAAATTTTAAATTTCATACAGAGTCTTGTTTATTCCTATACTTTTAACCTTTCTTCATTGGGTGCAACCCAATGCAAATGCTAAATAAGTTCATGACTCCTGAAAGACCCAAATCAGCAAGCTTCATAAGAAGTAAGAGTAAGGAGATTCTGGAGCCATAAGCCATTGTCATTAGAACATAGGATGAAAATTAAGGTTTTTTTATATAATATGTAAACACTATGAAGTCTTGATCACATGTATAAATAGGACTAAATAATTTTATATATATTATGCCTGGCCAAAATCATTTCCCTCCCCTTAATTACAAATAGGATAGGAACATAGTAAGAGGAGGAAACATGAAGTTGCATATAGTGTAAAACTAAGGGAAAAACACACAATTCATGCACAATGAGGAACATTTAATATCAGAACCATGAATTCAACATCAAAACCAAACAAAACATATTATAGATCAATGCATAGTCCTAGATATGCTATGCATGTCAAGAAAATATCAGAGTAAGCGCATATTTATTAAACTGGTTAACTGTCAGATCGTGTTGGATTGAGTTTAGCCCCATCTCAGGCATGTCCTAAGAAATCTAAGGCAGCTTACCCAAGGGACCAAAATTCAGATGCTTGCATAATTCCTTTCCGCGGGGATTCGCACTTGTTAACTGCAAGAATGACACATTTATTCGAGTAGGTCTTACGTAACCAATCTGCAATCTCCACATCAGCTGCCATTAGACCTGCCTGTTCAGCATAATTAGTGTTAATGTCTTCAGGTCTTGGAAAAAAATTTCTTATTGTTTGGTCAAACTTAATAAATCAATAAATCATATGTTTTTAAGTATAAAAAATTGATATATTTAGTGGTTTACAACTATGTTAACTCTATCCAGATGGTACCATATACAACTCAGTGCCGATGGCTAAAATCAAAAGTTTCCAAGATTCAGTCAGATTTCAGATTTACCAAAAATTTCCCATTATACTGGACACCTAGGGCAGCCAATACAAACAAACACAACTCTCTTAAACATCTTGTTATCCATTTAGTATGTTGATTCATATAGAATAAAAGCAAGACACAGATTTGGAGAAGAAAAAGGGAAAAATAATATGCAACCATATGGACAATACCTGACCATCAACCAGGAAAATAATGACAGATGATTCTTCCACAGCTGCAGTGGCTTGTCTTTCAATCATTGAGGGCATCCTGGCAACAGCAGCCTCTCTAGACGCAAGTGGAATACCATCCATACCAATGGTAGTAGTAATAGCCAGCTCCTCCATAACACTAGCTTGTGATTTTGAAATAGTGATAACTCCACCTGTGTCCACTACCATGAATTCATGGTCTCCCCAAAAGGATCTACCATATAAGCGATCCCTAGTAACCCCAGGTTCATCCACAACAATTGCCTTGTTTCCCTACAAGTTAAGGAGAAAGAAGACAACTTCCATAATGAGTCAATTCATAAAGCTGAAATTCCAATTTTATTTCCTTAGAAATGGAAAGCCTTCATATTGTAGAAAAATAAAAGCCTGAACAAACGTTTATACCCCAACAAGACGATTGAATAATGCTGATTTGCCAACATTTGGCCTTCCAACAATTGCAACCCTTGGGAGAAGGTTGTCGGGGACCTGCCAGTCAAAATAGACAAGGATCAGCAAGTGGCCCCATTTTAATTCAATCTCTTCAAATGATAAATTTCCTAACTTACAACCAATTAAAAATACCTATTTCATTTAGGTCTTTCCAGCAAATTTTCAGTATATTGAGTTCTTTCACTTCTTCTTTTTTGTAAGGTATAGACCACTTTATATACACATCATACTAGATTCAGGATATTATCTCTCTAACTCTCTCATTTTAATATTTAATCATTTTTTTAGCGATCTGATTGTCCATCTTTTACCAATTTTCCCACGTAACATCCCCAAGAAAACTGAACTTTTGGTACGCTTAAAATGAAAATTTGCCCACTAACGTTGCTCGTTCTACTTTTATTCCTCTTCTGCGTTTGAGATGTTTCCTTGTGGTCATTTTTCTCGTCTTCTGAAATTGGTAAACATTCAAGATGGTTATTGTATACAGAATAAAAACATTTAAAAAAAAAAACGTAATCAGGTAAGGATAACTGAGCAATAAACAGTAGTAAAAAATAAGTATCCTTTCAGGCAAACCGACAAAAATTATGAGAATTTATTGTTCCAAGCTTAATCTTAGTAGTAGTATTAATGACCATTTGAAATTGCAAATGAAACCGAAAATTCAACGACTTGGGTCTAAATACTCACCAATGCTCAATATGCGAGACAAAGAGCTTGTATACTCTCGAACAGCGTCCTTCGCTTCTTCCTCAAGAGCGACGACATCGACATCATAATTGTCACTGTCAATATAATCAATTTCGGTTTTGTCTTCAGATTCCTCGAATCCTTCTTCTTCCTCTTCAGAGTCGACCCTGCCTAATTCACTGGCACAAAACCGTGGGGTGAAGCGGGAAAAAATCCGCCGAGTCGTTAGGAAGGAATTGTGTTGAGGAAGTGAGAGGTTTGACTGCGACGGAGCACGAAGAATCGGGGGAGAGAGAGGATGAATGCTCGGGATTGGGAAAATGAGGTTAAGGGTTCTAGAGAGAGTATAGGAGATGGCCATGGGAGGATGCAGGGGATAGAGAGCTGGCATTGCAGAAACGGCACTGTGTCCGTCTGTCCCTGAACTGAAGATAGGGAGAATTGGCGGCAAATCAGAGGGAGGGGTTTATCTTCTATCCTATTCGCCGGTGCCCGTAAATGGCTTTTATTCGCTTCAAACATATATAGCACGTCTTCTTCTTTTCTTCTTCTTTTTTTGGCTTAAAATTCGCGTTTCAGTCAGGAGATTAATTTTCTTTAATTTAATTTTTTTTAAAATAAAAATATTTATAATATTAATCTTTAATTAAAATATTATCTAAAATTTTGATGTCAAATTTAATTTAATATTAAAATTATATTTTTTATTATATTTATTTAAATTAATATATAGATTGATATTCACATAATATTTTTAAGTAAAAATTTTAAATAAAATAATTTAATATTAAATAAATGTGGTAAAATAATGTAATTTTATTAAAAAAATTAAATTTGATGTCAAATTTTGAATAATAACTTAATTATGAGACAACAAGTATTTTTATTTTTTAAATATTAAACTGAAAATTTTAATTTATAAAAGATCAAATTAAAAAAAATTTATCTAGACTAAAATATATTTTTTCTTAAAATAAAACAATATTATTTGAATTAGGGTCAATCTCTGAATTGCTTCTTCTAAATTTTTTTATAATAAAATAATTTATTAAAAATAAGAAAGGAAACAAGTATAGAAGACATGGAATCTTCACAAATAAAAAATAAATGAGAGTTATGTATTATTATTTTTTATTTCGTGTATTTTATATTATATATAGATTTCTCTTATATTTTACAATAAATACACTTACTCTTCTCTATTTTTTAAAATTAATATACATAAATATTTTTTATATTTTAAAAATATTATCATTTAATCTTTTGTAATATAATATTTAATATATCTATTATTTAAAAACATGATAAGTAGAGTTAATCGTGAGTTAAGTAGCTTGCTCGGTCCAAATAGCACATTATTTGATATATATATATATATATATATATATATATATATATATATATATATATATATATATATATATATATATATATATATATATATATATATAAGTGAGGTAAGTATGTTAAAAATTCAGAGAGGGCTTTATTCTCCTTATTGGTTCCAAAATCAAGTTTTTTTAAAAAAAATTTGTAACGACTCTTTTAACATATAAATTGATTTTATTATGTACTTATAGGAACTATATGTGCTGCATAATTTAACTAAACACAAACATAATTAGTTGGCTCAAGTGGTTATAACATACATAGGTTATTTTTGGTAAAAATAACTGATAAGTTAGCTGAAAGTTAAAAAATTAATTTTTAGCTGAAATCTGTTAACTGAAAGCTGTTAAACTAATTTATTGAATTAAAAGTGTTTGGTAAAATTAGCTATTGAATTAGCTGATAAATGTAAAATGATATAAAAAAATATACTTATATAAAATTTATTATTTTGTGTTAGTAATTACATTTTATTATATAATTCTAAAAAATATAAAATAAATATATCATGTAAAGTCTTACAATAAATTAATAATATTATTGTGAATCTCTTTTATCTCAGTATATGCCTTTAAATTTTTATTCTTGGTGTTATTATCAACAATATTTAGAAATTCATCATGGGGTATGTAATTTGAATGTTGCTCGAGTATAGTAAAAATAATGTCATCTTGTAAATATAATAGTGTTGAAATTTAAATAAAATAATAAGGATAAAAAAAGAATAAAATTATAAAAGCTATGAGCTAAAAACTATACCCTACTTCAAGTAGCATATAATAAAAAGCTATAAGCTACTCAAATAACATTGTTTACCAAACACCTCTAATTTGGTCAAACAAGCTTATAAGCTAGTCAAATAAACTATAAGCTAACTTATTTGACTTGCCAAACATACTCATAGTAAGGGTCTTCACTTCTTCGAGGTGAAGGATTAATTCGAATCCCCATGTTGCCACTAGTTTCACTTAATATGCATCCCTTAGTTACGGATCCTTTATTGTCCTAAAGGCACAACACGCGATGCAATACTAGAATGCAATGTTTCAGGAGTGAAACGGTGCATTTTTAGCCTTGCACGTCTTTTGTGACACCCTCATTAAATCAGTCGATTGATAATGTTCAAGGGCTAGACCAAGCGCCTAGTTCAATCCCTGCAAATGTAAGCGCCTGAAAATGTCCAAAGGCAACCAAGCATTTAATCCATTGCCTCTACAAATGACTAAACCCCTAAGCATTTTCAGGGGTAACAGGCGCTGGATCAAGCGTCTGGTTCACACTGTAGAAATGCCCAGGGACAACTAGGTAGAAATACTAGGTGATTAGTACTTTAACCAATCACTTGGTGCTCCTCCCTTGCCTAAAGACTAGGCGACTTACAATCGCCTAGTTTCTTCCCATAAACTCAGAATCCCCAAATTCTCTCAACTATTTTTCATCATTTGCAAATCTAACCAAAATTACACTTATTACTCGTGTCTAGACACTAACTGAATCAAAACCATCTACCAAAATCCGAATTTCCTCTCTATCAAACTAGAGAAATCCAAGAATTTCTAGTTAGAGTTCCTCCAACACTGAAAATCCAAAGTTCTAAATTCTATCACATTCTAAGTTTAATGACACCGAAGACTTTATTCAAGAGGCCCAAGGTATCAGGAGGCTCCACCCTTGCTCAAGCTTCTCAGACATTACTCACCACATCAGAGAAGCAACGAAGATATCAAAAAATGCTTATAGACCGAACTGTAGTGCAGGGTATGTGTTTGAATTTAGAATTATTGGCTAGAGAAAGATTTGATTGATTCATTTAATCAAATATCAGAAAATGGAGCAATTCCTTACCTCCAACACCCTATATTCCCTAACAAGTATAAGACATTTTTTCACGAATTTAGTATATAATGAGGAGTCATTAGAATTCAACTCTGTGGTCAGAGGAGTCAAGTTTAGTTTTAATAAAAACTTGTTTAGTAGAGTAGTTGGACTCCCAAAGCCAAGTGATAAGGTATGACAACTTGATGAATCTCTATCTAATCTTCCGTAGTATAAGAGAGAAACTGTAGTAGAAAGGGTTTTAGGTTCAACATGCACTAGTAGTAAAATTTACGCCAAAGAATTATGTGTAAACACTAACATAATTTACTATATAGTCAGTCACATGTTATTGCCCAAAACTGGAAATTAATCCTATTTGAGTGAGATTGAACAGGTTTTGGTATACTGTTGGCTACAGGGGAGAGAGTTTGATTATCCTTACATGATGTTGAAGTTTATGATCATTGCACACAAACAATCCAACAAGGGTTTACCATATGCCTCTAGAATAAGAAAACTGATTAATTTCTCTGGCATTGAACCTATTGATAGCCAAATAATTGTACCTAAAGTTTTTAATGAATATAACCTTAACCGAATGGGGTATGATAAGAGAAATGGTCAGTGGTGCAAGAAAAAAGACAATGAAGATAATCTTGATATCCAAACAAAAGCTTTTAGGAATTTAGAGCATTCAATAGAGCACCAAGCTTCATCATGCTTGCTTATATTATAGCACATAGTAGGGATGCTTGAGACTATCAACAATAGGCTAACAACCATTGAATAATCTTTAACTAGTTTAAGCACTCAAGTACAAGGTTTAGAATGTAACATAGATGAGTTTTCTGTTATGCTAGACAGACTTAAGATAGCACAATTAGGAGATAGGTAAGGTAAAGAGTCAGCTAACCATGAACCTTAGGATGGAGAGAAGGATGAGAGTCAGCAAGCTGACCATGAACCTCAGTAAGGGGAGCAGGATAAGAGTCAATAGAGAGAGGATGCACTTGCACATACTTAGCTAATTTATTATATTTGTAGTTTAAATTTATGTTAACCCAAGACATTGTAAAAATATTATTTTCTACTAAATCAAAGTTTATTGCTGTTATATTGAATTATTGTGTCATATCGGTTTATCAATTTATTGTTGTTGATATTGAATTATTGTATCATATTGGTTTATTGCTGATGATACCCCATTGAATGCACCAAACATGCAAGTGTAAAAGTTTCATTGTCGATGAATGATGATGGTAGATTAGCCAAAAAATTTATTCAAATCACAATAATTACTAAAGGTCATAAAAAGACAAATTTCAATAAGCAGTATCTTTCGTTGTCGATATTTACAATGAATAAGTTACATTAGTGGCATGTACACATTATATACTAGGACCATGTAGTAATTCAACCAACAAATTTATGAGCATCAAAAATGGCTCCAAAGAACTCTAATGCATTAAACGACTAGATGTGCTAATCAAGTGGTGCTTAAATTACAGAAGGGCAAGAATCATTAACATTAATTGTAAATAAAATTATGAAAATAAATATCTTTTTAATGCACAAAAAGTGCTCTCACTATCAACATTTTAGTATAACTAATATTACTTTCACTATGTGATTGGGTGTATACAGGAGGTGGTTGAGTTGTAGAAGAAAATATTTTCGATTGATTTACAGATTACAACTCACAATCTTACAAAGATTAGGCCAAATTCAACCAATGCAAAAATATAAGTAAAACTAACAACCCTATAACCAAAAATAGAAATATAAGTATAGTTCAACATACTTGAAAATCATTGCTTGTAAGAGCTCTTCTTTTTCTCTTAGATTAAACCTCAATTGAACTCTTCAATCGTTTCTTACTCTTTATCTCAATTTTCCTTTTTCAAGTCCTTGACTTGTACATTACATTCACTAACTAGTACTGTAGCTGCACCGCTCGCATTGTGTGTGCCTTTCTGTTTTAAACGAAGCTGTATGACTTTTCCTATCAACTCATCTACGGCTTTATTTACCATAAAATATAATTATAGTAAGTCAAACACTTCAGTTGCTAATCTTTTTAGTTTTAGACAAAGTTGTCTATACCATAAGATACTCCTAAGCTTGGGATCTTCCTCAATTTCATTTTAGACTATATCATAGATCACACCGCTCCTAGCTTTTTTGTCCATCTCTTTACTATATATTGATCTAGAAGTGTTTTAATATTCATCATGTTGAATATCTTCAATGCATAACAACACAATATACCAAAAGTTTCAAACTTCCTACAACCACAAGAAATGAACTTATTGATGGAATTAAACGAAACTCGATATTCTCCCTCTTGGTTAACTATACCGACAACATATTCAAAAGTTGATTGACTTTCATTTCTATATTTTATACATTTAGCCGCGTACAGGTCAAAATTTTTATGGAACAAGTCAAATATAATGAAAGTATAAAATTGGGCAAGTTGTTGCAACATAAGTGAATTCTTTATTTTCACTCTGGGTACTCTATAATGTGACTTGAATTCGCACTTCAACTCATTGTACCACTTATCTTCTACAACCTTATCAAATTGCTTGAAGAATTGAACAATGTTTTGCTCTGATTTCATGCAACTCTTAAAGTCAGAATTTAAGCTTTCACTAAGTTGTTTGCTTCGCATGCCAATTATGAAAGCTTTCTTCATGTGACAAGCTACCTATTTCTTTTTCATCTTATACAAAGAACTGAGCCATGTATTCCCATGTACGTTATATTTTGACAACAAGTTGTTCCATACTATCTCAAATTATGATTCCTCTTCGTATCCGTACATGCACTTCTTAAAGTTTGTAAAAAAATGAGTCATATTTTATTAGATTGCCTAAATGATTTATGCCATTTTGCATCACATGCCACATACATAATCTATGGAAAACCTCTGGCATCACTTCACGTAAAGCTTTTGCCAGTACTTGATCTTGGTCTGTAAAGATTATAAGAGGTAATTTTTTTCTATATGCCTTTAAAAAAGTTTCAAATAGCCATTTAAAAGACTCATTTGTCTCGTCATACATCAAGGCTGCCCCAAAAAGCATCGCTCCTCTAAAATGGTTGAATCCACAAAACAAAACGAGTGGTCAGTTTGTTTTGTTCGTACTGTAAGTTATGTCTAGAGATACAACGTCACCAAAATAATTATAATCCATCACCATCCTCGAATCATCCTAGAATATATTAGTTATTTGTTATTCAGTATCCATTTGATAAGTATGAAAAAATTATGAATTTTTTAACAATTGGTGTTGGAAATATTGTAGTAGGCAAGCAACCTTGCCATATGCCATGCTTCTTTACTTTTTCGAACAAATATAATTTTTAGTATCTAACCAAGTAAAAATGAGATTGCCTCTTCCTCTTGCTTGCCTACTCATAAAGTCAAAAGATCCCTCTGTTGGAGCCCATAATCTTTAGCTAAATCAATCTCACGAGCCTGTACTTTTAACAATTTGTGCTAAGAGGCTAACTTATGAACTGTTTCAGGAAGATGCATAAGGTGATTATGTTCTTCAACAAAATCATTTATGGTATATCTTCCATTCTTCAGTAAAATTATCACATTTACTTTACAATTAGTCTTAATCTCTAGCCAAGGATTTGTCATCATTATATCCCTCTTGTCAACTTTTCGACACCCTTCTTTGTAACAAACAAACTTGTAAGACGTTATAGTTTCGTCTTTTTTACTTCGATTGAAATAATATTTTCTGACTCCAAATCTTACTTTTCTGCTATAATCAACCCAAAATTTCTATGCTTATTCTAAAGTATCAAATTCCATACCTAGGTTAAGCTTTGGACAAGAGAGCAATTTTAACTTATTTGCATTAGCTTCATTCCACAACTCGATTTCTTGCTGCTCTATTTTTTTTATGCAACTCCATTTCATTTTGCAACTCCATTTCTCCTTACTTCACCAAAGTTTTTCCCCTACTCTTTAGTTCGCCAACTCTCTTGGCTTTTTTTGCTCTTTTATTCTTCATTGCTTTTGTGATACTTTACTTCCACCAAAACAACGAAACAATGTGTTTAGAAAAAAAAGGAAAATATAGAATGTTAACAAAATAATAACCTCGAATTATAAAAAAATTTAACATAGGTATTTTCAGTTTACAAAGTGTTAAGGAGATTATTTGGTAATGAGAAAATGATTGGCCTTTTTTAAAATTAATTGTGCCATTAATTTTGGAGAGAGAAAAGACCAGGCGATTGTCGTATTCATCAATCACCTAGTCTTTAAGCAAAAGAGGAGCACTAGGTGACTGGTTAAAGTACTAGTTGCCTGGTATCTCTACTTGGTAAATTCCAAGTGTTGAACCAGCCGACCAGTCCAATACCTATTAGCCCTCAAAATTTTCTAAGGGATGGACTAGGCGATTCGGCATTTGTTAGCCCCTAGAAATGCCTAGGGGCTTGGTCATTTACAAGGGCTGAACCAGGCGCTTGGTTCAGCCTATAGACATTATTAGTTGACTGGTGTTTTTTAATAGTCGACTAATTTAACGGAGGTGTGACGAAGGACGTGCATGGCAGAAAACACGTTTCATTAACTCTGAAACAGTGAGTTTCCAGCACCGCACTGCATGCTGTGCCATTAGGCACAAGAGAGGATTCGTTCTCGACATCTCTCACCGGGTGACTCCCTAATGCCCAAAGGTTAATTATGTAGTTTTCATATAAGCCACTAAGGGTGACTTAGAAGTAATCTTCTTCTGTTAGGTCTTGTCCCGTTTGGTTCAAAGTTTAAAAAGAAATGAAAAAAGAATGAAATAAAAATTGACAAAAAAAATAAAAATATTATTAAAAAATAATATTATTTTAACTTAAAACATTATTTTAAATATTATAAATAAAAAATCAAATAAATTATTATTAATATAAAATTTTGAATTAAATATTGTTAAAAAATATTAAAAAATTTAATTTATATATATATATATATATATATAATTATAGAAAAGTTTATAAATAAATAAATTAGTGAAGTGTATTTTAGTCTTTTTATTTTTTTTTCTATTTTACTATTCATTTTCCACCCATTTTTGGAGATAATGTCAATTCTCTTATAGAAAGTAATCAACGTTCCGTAGGACTTATATTTTTCACTAATTTCAACAACCAAATAAGGAATAGAATCCAGATTCTCATTCTATCACTCAAAATTTATCTACCAAATGGAAACTTATATGATCACAAGCATGCCAGTAATGCTACTACCTGTAATTTTAGAGTAACCCTTACTATTGTTTTTGAAAAAAAAATTACGAGTTATTTACTAGTTTTGCTCTAGACTTTAGATGCCCCACCCGGTTATATATATATATATATATATATATATATATATATATATATATATATATATATATATATATATATATATATATATATATATATATATATATATATATATATATATATATATATATCTAGATTTATAATTTTATTAAGAAAAATACTCTTTCATCACCTCTTTATTGTTTTTATTACACGACCTTTTTTTATTTTTAAAATATACATAAATCTCCATTGAAATTAAAATATGCGCTACAACTAAACTCATTTAAAAAATTTTGTTAATTATTATGTTATCTTACTTTTTTCTTATATATGTTTTGACCAAAATACCCTCATATAATGTTATATTATTATATTTCTATTTCAAAAAAAGTGCAATTATATAGTAGTTTTATGATTTTTTTTTCTTCATTTCTATTAAAAATAATGTTATTGATTAGTTGTTTTTAAATATATTCCAATTAATTTCAATAGTTTAACAATATAAATATTATTTTCAATAAAAATAAAATAACACATTTGTTTCTAGTAAAAAAAAAGTATAAACAATAAAAATACTTAAATTACAATTTGATTGCATTAAAAGTAATCGGAATATATTTTTAAAACATAAAGTGTTTGGTATATGTGTTAAACTATTTTATAAAAATTATCTGTATATTTTAAGATATACAAATATTTGAAAATACTATTAACTAGTACAATTAAAGATTTCAAGAATTTTAAATGTAAGGAAGGGTATAATGGAGTTTTAAATCCCAAAAGAAAATTAGCAAAACATATCTCTTACTTCATAGACATTCAAACCCTAAATAATAAATTTCAAAATTCACAATCCAAACATAACACCAAAACCTAAATTCCTAATCTTAAATTTAAACCGCAAATCTCAAGCACCAAATTCCAAATCCTAAAACTCTAAATTCTAAATCCCAACCCCAAGTCTTCAAACTCAAAAACCCTAAACATATAAACTCTAAAATCCAAAAAATCAAACCCTAAATTTCAAACTCTAAAATCCCAAACCTTAGACCCTAAAAATTAAACTACAAACCCTAAACCTCAAACACTAAAACCCTAAATCTTAATTCCTAAACCTTTATCCCTAAACTCTAAATCTAAAAACTTCAAATGCCAAATCCCAAACCCCTAAACCCTATATGCCAAACACCAAAACCTTTAACCCACAACCCTTAAATCCTAAACACGAAACACCAAAACTATAAAATATCAAACTTTAAATCCAAAACATCCAAACTTGAACCCCACAAACCAGAACAGCCAAAACGCTAAGCCTCATGCCCTAAATATCAAACTCTTATGCTTGCAAACCTCATAAACTCAAACTCTAACCCCTAAAGTTTCAAACCCCAAATAACAAACTCCAAGCCCAAAAAGTCCAAATGCCAAATGTCAAACCTTTAAACCCCAAATGCTAAACACTAAAATTCTAAGCCCCCAAATATTAAACCCTAAACCCCAAAGACCAAAACATAAAAAACGAAACTTCAAACCCAAAATATTCAAACTTGAAACACTAAACCATAAAAGTCAAAATGTCAAACCTCAAACCCCAAATACCAAAACCTTATATCGTCAAACCCCAAAAATTCAAACTCTAAATCAAAAAATTCAAAACCTCTAAACCTTAAACCACAACCCTTAAACCCCTAAACTCAAAATTCTAAACTCTAAATTTTAAACCTTAAAACACAAAATTTTAGGGTTAGTGTTTAGAGTTAGGGTTTAAGGTTTGAGCTTGAGGGTTTGGAGTTTAGAGGTTTAGGATTTGGAGTTTAGAGGTTTAAGTTTTAGGGTTTGTAGATTATGGTTTGGGATTTAGGGTTTTATTTTTTGGGATTTGATGCTTAGAATTTTAGTTTTTGGGTTTAAAGTTTGAGCTTTTAAGGTCTTCATATTTAGGGTTTAAAGTTGGGGCTTAAATTTTGGGTTTTAAAGTTTAGAGTTTGGAGATTTAGGGTTTAGTGTTGAGTTTGAGTTTTTAAAATTTAGAGTTTGTAATTTTTGGTTTAGGGTTTAGGGTTTAGAATTTAGAGTTTAGAACTTTTGAGTTAAAGATTTGGGGTTTAAAGTTTTAAATTTTAAGGTCTTGATATTTGGAGTTTATAGTTAGGGTTTAGGAGTTTGGAGTTTGTAATTTGTGGTTTAAGATTTATGATATTTGGGTTTAAAGCTTAGGGTTTGGGATATAAAATTTTGGGGTTTGAGATTTTGAATTTAGAGTATGGGGCTTTAAATTTTAGTTTTTTGAGTAGGTTTAGAATTTGGAGTTTAAAGTATTGAGTGTTGGGATTTGGGGTTTTAGAATTTAGAGTTTGAGATTTTAGATTTTAGCATTTGGGATTCAGAGTTTGAGGCATTGAATTTTAGAGTTCGGTGTCAGATTTTTGTGGTTTTAGTGTTTAGAGTTTATAATTTTGACATTTGAGGTTTGGTGTATATATTTTTTGTTTTTATTTTCTATTTTTCACATTTTTTTTAAATTTGTTTGGTTTTTCTTTTTGTTTTATTTTTATTTTAACCATTTTCTAGTTATATAAACAATAAAACACTTTTAGTTATATGAATAGTAAAATACTATTCATATGCATTTTAATGAGTTTGGAATAATGGTAAAAATATCATTGTTATAGTACGCGATAGTACTAAAAATTCTAACAACGCCTTTTTGAAATTTTTAAAATTTTTAAAAACATTTCTTAAAAATAAAAATAGAAAATAATAAATAAACATGTTTTCTGTTAATTAGACTTTTAGGTTTATAATTTAGAGTTTTAGATTTTATAATTTTAGACTTTTAAATTTATGATTTATGATTTTAGAATTTAAAATTTAAGATTATTTCTTTTTTTTAGTTGAATTATGATTTCAGATACAAGTAACATTTTTAAAAAAATTAAGGGATTTAAAAAAATTATAGTTAAAGAATTAAAATAAAATTGAAAAATAAATTAGAAAAGTGAAGAACAATTTGACCAAAATTGTGAGTAAAGAAGAATAAGGAGAATGATATTTATGTCATTTTGAATTCTATTTATAATAACTTCATATATTAGAAGGATATTGTAATGATTATTAGATTAAAAAAATATCTTGTAATTAATAGTATAGATGAGGATAAAAAAGTGTTATTTTACTTTAATTTTTTAAAAATATGACATTAATAAAAAAAATTAATCAAAAAATACCTTTTACTTAACTAACTTGAAATAAAACTTGAGTAGAATTAATACTAATAATAATACTTCCATAAAAAAAAATAACACTACTCGTAAATTTGTTCAAATTAATAGTAAAAATTCACTCACAATTAATTTTTTTTAATTTAAAATACATGGTACATTAAATTTTATGAAACTTAATGAATACAAATATATTATATAAAAATTTATACTATTTCATTATTATACAACTTTAATATTGCAAATATAAACTTGTCATATACAATAAAACTCTATTACTCTTATTTAAAATATATATGTTATACACTTACATATATAAAACTAAAGGTTTAAAAATAATAAAGTTCTATAAAAATAAATTCTGCTTTCGGTCTTTGGCTTAATCAATACACAACTCAAACTGCATAGAGCAATTTGTTGTGGTTTCTATTCGTCTTTTGCCTTTACTTGCCATTGCCCCCCACTATTACCACAGTTGTCCCATTTATTTTCACATTCAAATACACTCTATCTTTAGGGCTCTGAGATTGATACCAAATTAGATCCTTTTCCCTTCATCCCTGATTCCCTGACAGAAACCTTTTCTCGAGTCTCTCTTTTCGTGTAGGGGTGATCATCGGATCGGATAGGTTAAATTTCAGCCAAAATGTCATCTAACTATACAAGATTCAGGTGACAAAAATACTACCCGCAATTGATCAAACTCCTTCGTCACCCAAAATTTTTGGGTGAAGTCGGATTATGGACAATTTAATAGGGTTCATTTGGGTTGTAAACTTTCAAACTGAAATGCAATAATATTTCAAATACAGAAAATGATAAGGAGGAGGTTTACAAAAAAAACTAGATCATAAGCAAGCAAAACTAAAAATTGTAATATAATCAAAATATAAAAGCATTAATTTTTTAACAAAAATATTAGAAATTCTAAATATTTCTACTTAAATTTATGTTTATTGTGAGAGATTAGACTCGATAGTCTTATCTTGGTATCCCTCTACCTTATCTGATGGTAGAACTCAAACTATGGGAGTAGATCTGTTGAATGTTGCTCATATATACATTTCACTTCAACCCCTTCAAGTTGGCCATAGGGCATCTTACAAACTAACTGTAATAACCGTAAAATTTAACGAAAATTTTAATTAAAGGAAATTTAGAATAAAAGAGAGAATTTTGACAATAGAGATAAGAACCGGTGAAAATATGTATATTTATTATATGGATTAAAGAATTACAAAAGAAATATGAGAATTTATGTTTTGGCGCGCTATAAGCAAATATATTTTTATTTATGTAGAAATGATTATAATTGATTAAAAGTAAGTGGACTTTTAAGTAAAAGAAGTATTGTATTGTTTAAAATAATTATACCGGCCTCTATTGAATTTTTATGGTATTTTTAAAAATATTCTTTCTTTTAATATGAATAAAGATATTTGTTTTGAAATTTGTTTTATTATGATTTTTATCAAAAAAAATCATGATTTAAGAGTTTAACTAAAGATTTATGAGAATGGAAATTTTTAAAAAAATTTGGGATATTTTATGGTAAAAAATGAAATTTATATGAATTTTTATAAAAGAAAATCCTATTATTAATTATTTAATAATTATTATTATATTAAAAAAAACAGAATGATAAAATGAAACCGGGGGCGACAAGTATAAAAAAAAAATGAAAAGATGCATAGTAATGAATAGTGAGTGAATAGTGATATCCAATTTTATCTTTTGATTTGAAGTGCTTATGGGCTTCCGATATTAAAACTGAAAGTGTTATTGGATTCAGGATGAAGAGTACTTCAGTTTTGACCGATCAGTTTTTCAAATCAACCGTTGAATCGCCGTAGATCTGAAGTAAAAAATCTCGGTAAAAGGTAAGTTCTAAAAAACCTTACTTAGAGACTTCTAATTAGAAATCTGACTCCGTAGATGGATTCAGAAACTAGATAAACATTAGGATATGAATTTGTTTCGTTGATTCGGTAAAATTTTTGTGATGATGAATAGTATTTTCCGGCGATGAATAGTGGTTGTAAATAGTTTTTTCCGGCAGTGAATAGTAATTTTCGGCGTGAATAGTATTTTCCGGTGATGAACAGTAACCAAACTCCCCCGTAGTCATTTTCAAGGTTTTTGGACCCTCCGGACACATTTTTGAAGTTTATTGGGTCAAATTCAGTTTAGCAAAGGGCATTTTAGGGCTGTCCAATTCGGAGCCCTTACATTGTGAGTAGATAATTCTTCCTATAGCTTGTTTTTACTCTTCTTGAACTTTTCATTGATAAATGAGTATGATTACATGTTATTTATATGTTCATATGTTTCTGAAATGGTTTGGAATATTTGAAATGATTGAGAAATGATATCTAGTTCAAGAAGAGTATAATTTTTGAAATAGATTTTGAAATGCTTTGAATACGTTATTTCTAAATGCATTTCGTATTACATGGCAAAGAAAATATGATATGCATGTGATATTGATTTTTACAGTGTTATGTTTGCCTCGGATATGGGCATGATTATATGATTCCTCTGAATGGAAAATTTATGATAAAAGATTTTGTACTGAGACTGAAAGCTCTGTTTTGAATGATACGTAAAGTGATAAGTTGTCGAATATGATTGTATGGCGAGTTGTTTGATAATTATGCATTGCATTTGATGGATATGCACTTTTAAACATGTTTATATGTATATGTAGTGATGAGTAATGGCGGGATTATATGCTTTGAGACGGTATTGTGAAGGTGGTACTAGTGGTAATGTGAGGAGGCAGTAAGGTGATAAACTCACATTCCCTAATTACCTATTGTGATGATGACAGTGGTAATGTGAGGAGGCAGAAGGGTGATGTACTTACATTCCCTGTTGATCTATTGAAGTTGTAGTCAATGGTAATGTGAGGAAGCAGTAGGGTGATGAACTCACATTCCCTGATTATTTATTGTAATTGTAACTATGATAATGTGAGGAGGCAGAAGGGTGATGAACTCACATTCCATGTTTATCTATTGAGTATATTAAAAGTTGTGACATACTTGAGCATTATATAAAAGAATTTATTTTTAATACATATCATATTTGATGTAAGATCAATTTGTATCATATGGGGTTACAGATATTCAAATGTGATTTGAACTGAGAAAATTTGAAAATGCGGATCCTATATCGATGTATCTCTGAATTGTGATTTTCAATGTGATAAGTTTAAAAAAAAAAGAGTACATCCATATGTTGACTTGAGAGATTATAGGAGGTATTGTCTGCTCACTGAGTTGTAAAACTCACTACATGATGTGGATTTATTTTTCAGATAAAGACATAGAGTTTGGTCCAACAGCTACGTGATCGACTAGGGGTCGTACTCCAGTGGTGAGCCTATATTGTTTCTAGGCTCTCAATGTTTTATATTGTAATATATTTGTACTCTAGAGTTGCTCTGAACGTCACAGGCAGGATCTTTGCTTTTACTGTTACTCTGGTGTTTATAGACGTAAACTGTATATTGTATATGTGTATAGGAACATATATGTATTGGTTTATATGATAAAGAATGACATTATGTACATTTATGAAAAATATATGTGTATGGTATATGGATTTCACGTGCTCTAAAATTAGGGATGTAACACTAACACCACAAACTATTGTGACTAGAGAAGAAGAACATTATGCATCGTGAGATGAGGATGAAGATCAAAGAGGAATGATAAGGACGAAGTCTCAAAGAGAACAATAGAAGGAGAACGAACATTGGTGTTTTCTCAAAGACTTCCAAAAGACCGAGGAGGATGAGGGAGACAAAGACACAAGTAAGAATGGCAAAACAAAGGTTTGGTGTGAAGGATGAGGGTTTCATTCAATATATAACCAAGGAAACGATGTTGTTTTATTTTTTTAATAGAAAATAACAAAACAACATCGGTTTATGAAAAACATAGAGATAAAGCTATAAGATGCACGCTTCCTACCAATACGCTAAAGCTTATTGGTCAAGTCGAGTTACATTGAATTTAAGTGTGCCAAACTTGACCCGAATCGATAACTCGATTTAAAATAAATAAATTCACTTGAATCAACCCATCAACTCAATTTAATTTATCCAAAATAATTATTTTTCATCAGATTTATGCGGGTTAATTTTTTGTTGTTGCTCAGTTTATGCTCACCTCTATTTCTGCGCTAGGTGGTCGTTCCAGCATAAATCTCTTCGTCCTTCTGTCTCTGCCCCTCAACCTTGGTGATTCGATTGAGGTATTTCTTTGTTGAATTAATTTTGTTTCTGCACCCTTTTGCTACTTAAAAGTTATCATTTTGATATTCTAAAATGTCGGGGTTTAATATTATTCGAAATTAGATTCATAATCAAATTGGGGTTTTGTTGTGCTCCGAAACTATGGTTTTAGGCTTGTGTACGTAATTATATTCGAAATCATGTTTGGGCTTCTGGGTTTTACAGTATGTCTGCGCAACTAGCTTTCGCATGTTCGATATTTTAAGTGATGGTGCTAATCCACCAACAAGCATCGTGCATTAGGACGAAACTCTTTCGCATCAACCATTATACCTTGCATCAGTTTAAGCTAACTCAGCCCTTATGTGATGGCTCCGTGTGTGTATGCGTACGTGAGGGGTTGAAAATCCAAGATTAGCCTGTTCTTATTACCCTAACAGAGTTTGTCTTCTCAGTCCTTTTCCCTCTTTCTACATGCCACTGTTCTTCTCACTACCCACTGCCAACTCCCTTCCAATATATATGTGTGTGTGTGTTTGTTTCTTTTTCTCTGGTCCGTTGTTTGATTAAGTTTCAACACAATATAAATATGCAATAGAATAAACAATTGCCTTCTCTTAGAACAAAAACCAACTATTGTGCAACTCATCTTGACTATACGGTGTGCTTTACTATACGGTGTGCTTTACATACAACAGCTTGAACGAATTAGTATATTTCAAGATTTCAATACCTTTTTTTTTTAGTCCTGTTTGGTTCAAAAATTATGAAGAAATGAGAATAGAAATTAAGAATAAAATAGAATAAAATAAAATATTATGATTAAAATTATATTTGATAGGATAATAAAATAAAATAGAATAAAAATTGATAAAAAAAAACATCATTAAAAAATTAAATTATTATAATAATAATATTTTAAATATTATAAATAAAAAATAAAATAAATTATTATTAATATAAAAATTTAAATTAAATTTTGTTAAACAATATTAAAAATTTTAATTTAAATATATATATATATATATATATATATATATATATATATATATATATATATATATATATATATTATAAATAAATAAAATAATAAAAGATATTTTAAT
The DNA here is from genome assembly GCA_037074535.1 of Gleditsia sinensis. Lineage (NCBI taxonomy): Eukaryota > Viridiplantae > Streptophyta > Magnoliopsida > Fabales > Fabaceae > Gleditsia > Gleditsia sinensis. Next base: position 16,547,500 of record CM073466.1, on the reverse strand, counting down.
TTTTTTTTGTACAGTTTATTTTTTACTTTTTTAAAAAAATAATTCAGATTCTCTTATAAAAAATAATCAGTATTCCATAAAATTTATTTCTATCAATCAAACAAAAAAATGAAATCCACGTTTGATTCCTCCTATCAAGCGGGACGAAAGTTTTGTTCTTAGGATAAAAGGCAAGTCAGCAGAAATTTGAGATTTGCCCAATGCGAGGCAGACAGGAAAATAAGGGCTCCGGAACTTTCTTTTAATGTTGTTAACAAATGGTAGATGGGTCTATTTTGAGAACATTCTGGAAAGGGGACAATTCATTTTTGTTTAACTGAGGAATTTATTCTACCTTAGCTTCATTTATTTGCAATGGAAGCATATATTTGAGCTATGCCTTTACTTTGAATTAATGGCGGAATATATAAATTCCCTTTCTTTGAATGTGTTTGTAGCTTGTTTATTTTCAATTTTTTTTAGTGGTTGCAGATCTTATTCTTAGCTTCCTTGTTTTTAAACAAGTTTTATTAAATTCTTTATTTTTTAAGAGACGGTTATTGTGAGTTTTGACTGCACAGCTTTATATTTATCTGTCACAAATATTTGGGATAAGTGCCTTGGATACTTTTTTCCTCTGTCTCGCTGTTGGAAAGAATGTCCTTATGAAGTTGAAGCATACATTAGCCTTCATGTACTAATTTTTCTTCTCATCATATTTGCCTTCCTTATGCATGTATTAAATGAATAACTTGAGATGTGTTTGATAACAGTGGGAAGGAGATAATTCATATCTAGATACATCATTTTTATTCCTCTTCCATTTCTCTCATTTTGCTTCATACTAACTACATCCTTAGTACTATAACAGTATGCCTGTGTTATTATACTTGCTTGTCCAGCAGATTAATTTTGATGTTCAGTTGCATAATATATTCTTCCACAAAATTTTGTGCTATACGTTATATATATATATATATATATATATATATATATATATATATATATATATATATATATATATATATATATAAATGCAATGCAAGGGCAAAAGAATTCTTACAATGACATGAGAGACTTCAAATTCAACTCCACGGGTATATACTTGCATACAAACCCCCAAAAATAAAACAATTAGGGGAAAAAAGAATAACCAATAGGCAAACAACACAATAAATGCCATAGCAACTAATCCAAAAGTAAACATAAGCAACATCTTACTTGCCAGTATTTTGAAACATAGTGGTGAATGCAACTATTTTCACCAATGTTTAGCTCAGATTCCTTGTACCCAAGAAAATTAAGCGATAAAAGTTATTACTGTTCATATTAAACCATTATCCCAACAATGCAGTAGCAGATAACAAATTGACAATTCCTTTTAAGGACACGAAACACTATGTTTCAAAAAACAAAGATTATGGAATTTGAAGTTAGGCAATTACAAGAATTTTCTTACCCGTTTTCAACACACTTACTGAAACAGGTATGGCTCAGCCTGATCAGGGAAAACAACACAGGATTAACCGTAGGAAATATTATGGCAATGATGCAAGCAAATTAAACTTTCAAAAGCTTGCCAAAATAAATCAAGTCATGAAAAGAATCCACGTCCATATGCAGTCATTTGTACATTATACTTGCAAAAAAAAAAAAAAAAACTGTCAAAATATATAGTCTGCTGCTACTGAGAACCTCCTTTAAAGTGGTATGGCCTATACAACGAAATTCATCAACTGAGTTCATATGAGAATTGTTTAAAAGGAAAATAAGTAACGTGAGAGCTGGTTCAGTGGTATTAAAATCTATTAAAATCGTCCTGAGAGATAAGGATTAAGTTTGAATTCTAGTTGAACCGAAAAAAAAAAGTGAGAGAAAAATATGTATGAGAGTTTTAGAGCAGAAAACCTACATGTTGAATAATTCGATCCTATACTCCATCTCCTTTTCAGCAATTACAAATAACTGCACCATTATCACATAATTCCAACAAATCCAATAACAACAAAAAGTAAAGCAAATTAATCAAACACAAAACTTCAAATTGTATGGCGCTGATAAACTAACAGCATCTTTAGATTAGCGTCCATAGACACAGAACACGAGATCAACATTCAGGTCAGTTTCCAAGGTAAATTCCCAGTTGCACAAAAAAAATGCTTATTGATGCATTTCCAGCAATGGCTCCAAATTGTGAATGAGGACAATCGAAAATGCTAAGAAGGAACCAAAGGGAGCATTGGATTTCCTTCTTCACAGTCCAATATCAGAGAAACCAAAAGAAGACCCACCTGTTCTTTATCCACAGTTGAAGGCGTATTATTGTTGGAAGCCATTACACCCTAAAAACTCATAAATGAAGAAAACGTAATATGAATCCAGTCAATAAAAATCAAGGGTAATACCATGCCAGAAGAATTCCGAGGATTTATATGCAGACACACCCAATTCAAAAACAAAGACGCCAAATTTATAAACGAGAATTAGATCTATCTCAGAGAGATGAAATTTGTGTCTACGATTCCCAATTTGATAGCAGAAGTTGAATTGAAGCGTAATGGAGTCCTATTTGATTCACAAGGGTTTAGGAATAAATTACAGTGTAGATAATAACATACTTGTAAATGGATGAGAGTTGATGATAATGGTTTGATCACCGTCTTTGGAGGACTATTTTGAGCTGGGCTTGGTAGACCGGTCAGAGAATGACACGTATCATTCTAGTAGAGTATAGTCTTCTGTGAGTGATTGCAGTGGATCCCACCCACTACCAAGTAAACCTCTTCTGGTTCCTATGGTTTTGGGAGAGGATTATTTGAGAGGAAACAATTGAAGCAGGTGGGTGGCCTCGAACTCTTCCCCCGGTAAGTGAAGTTTGATTCTTTGTCTTAAAACGTCAATTAACTTGAACTCAAGCAATATCTTAGCATCAATGGTGACAGAAACCTACGAACTTGGCTATTCTTTTTTATTTTTTGCCCTGAAAACCAATTTCTGTGGTAAATTTTCGTTCTGATTAATATGAGTTGTTTATGAAGGTTGTGGCTAAATCGTATAATATCGGCTTGCACAATTATTGATAGTGATGGAACTTGGATCGTATTCAGATCAGAGCAAATCAACATTTTCACTAGCAGACGAGGATCATACGCTTGCAAATGCTGTCAGATTCACGTTAAACCAAGAGTGAGTAGTGTGGAAAATCTTATATGGTTCTCTGCGTTACTCTGTTCTGTCCTTTGATTAAACCTTGAAGTTGCTATTGATATTGATTTCATGGTTTCATCCTATCCCATTTGTTCTTAATATCTTGATTTTGTGATGCAGTCCAAGAGTCACATTTTGTGGGTACAGCATTCCTCATCCTTCAGATAATCGAGTTAATATTAGAGTCCAGACAACAGGTAACACATGCACAGTCTTCTTCAACTTCTAGCAATGGTTTGCAAATTTCTCCCCCAATCTTGTGCGAGAATTGTTTAATTTTGTATTGTGACGATCACAAATGCGTGCACTTTTACCACCAATTTCATATTCTGTTAGAACAATCTTATATACCCCGCTGAACCTGATTTAGAAATGGTTTATGTATGTCACTTTGCCAATTGGAAAATTATTGAAACAAGTTCAACTGATCACTACATCACGATATTAACATTTTTCACACAATTTTCTGCTACACCAACCGAGTTTCTGTTCAACGGGTGTAAAAAAGATGAAAGTCTGTTTCAAACACATTTTGAGGTGAAAGTAGTGCACCTATTAATATCTTATAAAATCATAACGTGCATTGTATTTAAGCTTTTCATTTATTTTCTGTATAACGTCTGTGTGCGTTAGATTTTCAATAACTTAAGTGCATGCAGGCAGTTAGTTTGCACAAAATTATTCTGGTTCGAAATTATTCCTTTTACGCTTTGGATCTCAGTCTGCGGTGATATTGCTCCAACAACTTGTCTTGTTCACAGTATTTGCCATCTCTGTGCATCTGTAGGGGATCCAGCACGTGAGGTGTTAAAAGATGGATGCCAGGATTTGATGCTTATGTGCCAGCATGTTAGGAGCACTTTTGATAAGGCTGTTAGTGATGTTAACTCTAGTAAGACGGTGAAGGATATGGATATGAAATAAATATTAAATAGTGTACTAGTTGTAAATTCAGTGTCTAGTTGTTATTGACTTAGCTGCGTAACTTTGGTCTTGAGTCTTAATTATAAATGTAATTTTAGTATATTTATGTTTCAGACTACCACTAGTATATTTGGCTTGTTGCCTATCCAGCTACACTGAAGAATAATCGGATATTCTGAAATTTTTAAAGAACTTTATAGGGTAAATTTGGAAAGAGAAAGACACAATTGATGAAATCTGTATTTGAATTAGTGTCTTTCTCTCTTTGAAATTTATCTTGTTAAGTTTTTTAAAGTTTTTTAAAGTTTTTTAAAAACTTTAGAGGATTCAAATTCAAGAATAACGTGCGTGAATGGACTACTATCTGAATTTAATTTTTAAGTGAGGTTTTATTTAAATGTTTGCTATCAGATTTTTTTAATAAAAACATAAAACATGTATATATTTTTTTATAACTAGGTATTATATAATTGACTTTTTGAATCAAATTAATTCATGTTATTTTTTTATTAAATAACTTAATAAAATCACACCCAAAGAAATATAATAATGGATACAACTACCTAGATAAGTTAACTTAAAACCAGCAACTTAATTTTAAAAAATCATAAAGGTGAATTGTGCATTTAAGCTTTTCTGCATTTATTTTGTGCCAAGGAACCATGATTTTTTTTAAAACCCTTAAATTGATAACATGACCTGATTTTCTAACTTTCTTATTTGAATTTCTTTATATAAGTTATGAGTGGATTGTTATTAGAGATTTTAATTCATTTAGTTTCAAAAATATTGAAAGAAGAAATTAGACAAAAAATTATATATTATATTTTGGTCATTTTGACTTAATTAATGATGTCTTTTAGTCTTGATCTATATCTGAATTAATTTTAATGACATAAACTATTCTTTACTCACTTAACTTTCCGAATTAAACCATTAAATATTTTTTAAAATATTTTATCATAAACTTTTATAATAAATTCAAATAAAATTTTAAGTAAGTTTATATTCTGTTTTCATTCGTTAATACTGACTTCGCTTTCATCAGCCTGAATCTCATGCCGAAGAACCCTGAGTGATACATAGAAACCAAGGTTCCATAAGAAAATACTTCGATTTGATATTTCCCTAGATCACAGAAATCTTGTCTTCATAAGTGGTTGAGCCAAGCAAAATGTATGGAGTACCAGAATATCATGCGATGCCTAAAAAGTAGTTATACACTCTTTCAATTTAAGCATAATTGCAGGTTCAATGGAAAAAGAGAGCCTTCCACTATAGTCTCTAACGCAAAAGCAAGGCAAATTAGTGGAGAAAAGCACTCCTGCCATTTCACATGTCATAGAATTTTATAATTGTGTTGGATTGATATACTAACACCACTTTCCACCAGCACGATGTAACCTTTTATGAATTTGGGTCCTCTAAAGCTTTTAAAGAAATAAAAAATTTGAAGACAGAAAAATAATTTGATAAAATTAATATTTAATGAATAAGTAAAATCCACTTATTCAAATATAAGTCCTACAAATTATGTCTTTCTCTCTTTAAATTTACTTTATAAAGTTTTTTAAGAGCTTTGGAGGATCCCAACTCAAGTGTATGCCAAAATTGACCCATTCTCTTTCTACACAACCACCTATACCTTGAAAATCGAAAACTACAATTTACAAGACTGAAACAAAAAACACACCAATGATCACCCTAACTACTAAACTGCTGAATATATAAACCTGTCAGGACAAAAATTCAGGGGGAAGAGCTGTAGTAAATCGTTCGAATTCAATCTCTCATAAGTCATAACATGACAAATACATGATCAAGAGTTCATTTAATGAGAAAAACGCAAGAACCTTGCATGATTGCATGAGATGTATTCAACTGTTAATTTGAAAACTACTACTGCATTTAAAACATAACAAAAACTAACTCTAAACCACAGCACTATGTCAATAACCAGAAACCTCAAGTCAACAGCAAGCATCAACTTGCTTGGGTTTCAACTTTTACACCACTATCTGTTGAACTTGTCAATTTTGGTGAGCTTTCTGATGATTTTACTAAATTTGTGATGTATCTCCAGCAGCGCTTGTGAACCCCACTAATTTTCTTTGGAGCATCTGCTGCTGCCAAACCTGCAATATGTTGTATTATATCAAAACAAGCCCAAAGACAAGAACTAAGAACTGTTTTAGCACTTGTGCAAATAAAGATAGCACAAACTACACATGCAAAATCATCAGTGTCTATGTCTTTTTTCCTCAACGAAACCTATGGTAAGATGTGCCTGCATATTAGCATGCGTAGCCTTACTCATAGTTGACATGGGACATAAATGAGACAGAGAGATTGCTGACCTAATTTACTGACCTAATTTAGAAGAGAAAAAAAAAAAACTCAACTAATTATCCCACACATGAACATTGGGCGTTTTTAAAGAAAAGGTTATAGTGACTAACAAGAAGCACACAAAATCATAACTTGTTCACACTTCCAACTTCAGTATTCTACCAACAGTCTCAGAAATTGAATATTACAGTAACAGACACTTGAACAAAATTAACACCACTTATATGCAATACCATCATTGAATAATTAAAGCTGTTACTTTTCATCTTCTCATATTAAATTACTTTTCAGTCTCAGAAATTGTTTTGCAACCTTCACATGATAGACTGAGTACTAGAAAAATATCTCCTACAAACCCCTTAGTTGAACACTTAAACAGAAACCAACTCGACTAAGCATCAGTTTAACCATCAAAACAACATAAATAAATTATAAAATTAAATCCAGACGAAAAGTTCATAAGAAGTATCTTAGTAGCTCAGAATGCAAAAGCACATTAAAAAAATTATTAGCCAAAAAGTATTAAAAAGTCATTTACTGACTGATGATCCCTTTAGTGATTTTTCTGTGGTTCATAGATTCAACTAAGGACTCTCTAAAGAGATTGGTTGGAGATAATGCTAGTAGTTCAGATTGCAAAAGCTTCTGTTGAGTAAAGAATACCATTTAGCATGAAAAATACATTAAGGAATGAAGGCTATCTTATACATTTTGACAAACGTGAAAGTTATACAAATTAGAACCAACAGCCACCAAAAAAGCATGTGAAAGAAACTCCCTAAATATCTGTTTTAAGATTCTGTTTGGAATGCCCAAATGCAAATCCACATCAAGAAAGTAATTTTGGAGTTAATTCTGCTTCTAAGTAGAAGAATTATATTTGGGCAATCCCAACAGAAATCTTAACATGGTTTGAGTTGATAACTCAATACTTTGCAGTTTCGTGAAACATGAATACCTTAGAAATAATCCCTATTAATGTGAGACCAGATTTTTATATATCCAAAGAATTTGAAATACTCCATACTCCTCATAATAACTCCAAGAAACAGAGACAAGTGTAGATCATAAAAAATTCCACAATCATGTTAATGTTTCTAGTAGAACATAACTGATGGAAGCAAACTAAATAAAATTATAACACTTAAACAAAATGAAGCCCGTCTGATCTGATGAAACTTAATCAACTCATTGACCCTTACTGACATATTTCCCCACACTCTTCATTTATCCACATTTTATTTGTCATGAAAATATCCATTTATCATCTAATAGTCATAATATCCCAAAAGGACAATGAGGCAATTCATCCATCATGAAGGCATTCTTGACCTGAAGTCCCATTGAAGAATACCATTGCAGCACAATCATCACTGCCTTCAACAATAGCAGATCCACTTACATACTAGCAAAGACAATTTTTAATCAAGTACTCTTGGCATTGAAACTTTTCACAGTATGATAGCCCCAACCAAAATGATAATAGCGCAGGAACAAGAGGGAAAAATAAAAAACTAAAACTATGATACAACATAAAAAAATTATGCTTATAGCAATTTGAAGACTGACCATTCTTATGAACTATTCCCCATGCCTTGCCATGCCTTCCATCCTGCAAAAACGATATATGAATAAAATGTACCCTTTTTCAGCAAACCAATGCAAAAAGGCTATTTGCTGGATAAGAATACAATCAAAGGGAGAGGAAGACCTTGTAAAGATTTATTTTTGTGATTTCGTAAGAAACGTCAGTCCAGTGAGTCTTGGCCATGTGATATCCGATTCCCCAGTTGGGCAAGAACTGAGCCACTTCGAATAAGTTCTTCTTCTTTCTTCTCTTTGATTTTTTAGAGGGGCTAGGATTCTGAGAAGCAGAAGCCGAAGACGAAGCAGAGCTCAAATTTCGGAAGAAGTTGAAAGAGAATCTGAATAAGTTAGAGTTTCGAATACATTCAGCTCTGTTAGTGAGAGCAGTCGCCATTTCCTCTCCCAGATGGTGATGCTTCCCTTTCTGTGAAACTGAAATCTCTCCTCTCCCTCTCTTGTTGCAGGTGTCTACCCAAACTAAATATGAATCTGCATGGACAAATGCTAACGAACATGACGCACGAACCAAAAAAGAAAAAGAAATGAATAGTAAGACACCATTAAAATTCCAGGCTAATAATCATATGATGAACTTGCAATTACACCGAACATGAATATAGATAAAAAAAATACAGTAAATATTCAATCAGATACTGAGCTTTCAGATTCAAAGGCACAAAATGAAAGGGGCAATAGATGAAAAAACAACAATTACAACACAAAGCTAGTGAAAGATATGTCATGAATGGAACTGGTGGCGCTACCTTGAGATTGGCGGAATGTAGTTGAATTAAAGATCTTCGTATGATGCTTTTGCTGGCTGCAAGAGTTTGTAGGTTATTAAGTATAAACTACAAAGCTATAGTTACTGATTTCAACTAAAGAGAAGGAGACAGAGGTTGGAGGTGGCAGCGCTCTCCAAACACCAGCTCCCCAAATATTTGAGATAGATAAACATAAAACTGTGCAGTCAAAACCCCACAATAACCCTCTTTTGGAAAATAAACAATCTAATAAAACTTGTTTCAAAGCAAGGAAGCTAAGATCTGCAACCACCAAAAAAAATTGAAAATAACAAGCTACAAACACATTCAAAGTAAGGGACTTTATCTCTTCCAACACTAATTCAAAGTGAAGGCATAACTCAGACATATGCTTCCATTGCAAATAAATGAAGCTATGGCAGAATCACTTATGCAACTAAACAAAAACGAATTGTCACCCTTCAAGAATGTTCTCAAATTGCCCATCAAACAGACCCATCTACCATTTGTTAATGACATTAAAAGAATTTCTTGAGCCCTTATTTTTCTGTCTGTCTCTCATTTGGCCAAATCTAAAATTTCCGCTGCATTGCCTTTTTACCATAAGAACTAAACTAAGAGAAAATGGTATTGAAATATTGAAATATGCTAGCTCCTTCACGCTTATATATGTAAAGCACACTGTATGGTCAAGATGAGTTGCAAAATGCATGCAAGGTAGTTGGTTTTTTTTCTAAGAGAAGGAAATTGTTTATTCTATTGCATGCATATTTATATTGTGTCGAAACTTGATCAAATGATGGAACAGAGAAAAAGAAGGAAGGGTGGGAAGAGGGCAGTTGGCAGTGGGTAGTGAGAGGAACAGTAGCATGTAGATGGGGAAAAAGGACAAAGAAAACCAGGTCTGTTGGGGTAATAAGAACAGGCTAATCTTGGGTTTTCAAAACCTCAAATATGCGCACGCACACACAGAGAAATCACATAAGGACTGAGCTAGCTAAAACTGATTCGAGGGATAATGTTTGATGCGGAAGAGCTTCACACGATGCTTGTTGGTGGATTAGCACCATGATGTAAAATTTCAAACTTGCAAAGGCTAGTTACATAGACATACTGTAAAACCCAGAAGCCCAAACATGATTTCGATCATAATTACACACCACAACAACAAAACCTCAATTTGATTATGTAAATCTAATTTCCAAGAACATCAAATCCCAACATTTGAGAATATAAAAATGATAAATTTTTAAGCAGCAAAAGGGTACAGAAATAAGATTAATTCATTAAAGTAATACCTCAATCAAATCACCAAGGTTGAGTTGCAGAGAGAGAAGAGCAAAGAGGTTTATGCTAGAATGACCACCCAAAGCACAAATCAGTAGGGGTGTTCGCGGTGCGGTTTGGTTCGGTTTTGAATGTTCAACCGAACCGAACCGCCCATACAAGATTCAATAAAAAATGGACCTATTCGGTTTGGTTTAAATTTATCAAACCGAACCAGACCAAACCAAACCAATAAAAAGCGGTTCGGTTTGGTTCGGTTTGGCGGTTTTTGTTGGCTCATTTCAACAATTTTTTTAGCCCATTTCAACAGATTTTTTTGCTTTGAAAGGAAATTCAGCACGCTTACTGCATATATGAGAATCTGTTGGAGGAAAAAAAAATTTTAAGGGGGGGGAGGTGGGGATTAATAAGTGGCAGTATGAACTATGAAGTACATATGAAGAAGATCAAATATTCTTTTTCTAAAAAAATAGTGATTTGTCAACCATGATAATCATTTCAACCACAACAATATGTTATGTCTCCAGCGTCTAAATGTTAAAACATTAGCTATCTAAAAGAGTTTGTATGACCACTCTTAGGGTAACTTCTAGACCATTATTTGGAAACACATTTTCGTCAATCCATGAGATTATATCCCGGACAGGCACCCTGCCTTTAACCATGTTGTTGAGTTCACCAGAAAGTACATGTTCAGTGTTTTCTTTATCAACTTCTGCCCCAAAACTGAAGTTTGGTCCACCCTTTGGAGGAAGCAACTCTTCTAACCCAGAATGCTCTATGCAAAATATCGTGAAGTAAATATACCATAAAAACTTTAAATCTCAAGCTATAAAGAAAAAAAATTCCAATTAATTCAACTGCCAAGAAAGCTGTAAACATGCAGATGAGGTAGAAAGAGAGCACGTTGACAACAAAAATGGAGAACAAAGTTTCCCATTTCCTTCTGCTGTAAGAGGCACAACACAACCATAAAAAAGTCTACCACAGCCACAATGCAGTTTAGCAATGCCACATTGAGAACATGTACAAGAAAAAAGAAATCTCTACCATGGTCCACATCAAGCACAAATTAGTACCTGCTTAACTTTGTCCCAATACGACAAGCGAACTTCCCTCTCCAAAACTTCCTGAACAAACACACGTTGTGGGGCCCACTTTGGGAGGTCTAGGACATAAGCCCACTCTTCCCATGGCCAGATAAATTTGACCCTTAACATCATGGGAAAAATAACCAACAAAATCATAAATCTAAAATACGAAGCTACCATGGCTAAGCCCATACAAAGCTACCACACATTTCTACCGTGTTTCTTTCAAGTCCAACTTTTTCCCCCTCAGCAAACCCACCAAGCACTCAACTGAATTAGTGAATTATCATTATGACATTATCGAAAAACTAGTTCATTCTTGCGTGAGTTTGCCTTAGAAACCATCAACCTTAAACACTCAAATCCGTAGGCACCATTCATGGTACCCAAACAACCTCCAGTTGACCTCTTGAACTTGTTGCTTGCAAGCCACTCTTGCCTTTACCCACCTATAATAATCCTGCAATCCACCTCTTTCCTACAATAAACCCACCTAGCTTAACCTTAACCTATAAATCCTTAATCATCCTGTCCTACATCACTTATACACTAAGACAGAGAGAGAAGGCAAAATAAGCCAGTCAATTTTATAAAAATTCTGAAAATGCTAAGTCTGGTTTTAAGTACACATCCTAAACAGACAGAACTAATAGTCACATGGCAGACACCAGCTTATCCATCAAACGAAATAATGCAGGCAACCAAGGAGTCAAAATTTGGCAGAAACCACATTGCAGACACCAACCGAGGATTCAAAATTTGCAAAGGAAGTCTCTAGAAATATGTGAAGAGATGAAGATTAAGCAAACCCAAAAAAAAAATTACCTGAGAAATTTCTAGATTACAGAAATAATGCAGGCCGAAAATGTGTGAAGAGCACGAAACTGAGGGCCGGGTCGTTGCTTGGGCTCACAGGGGGAGGTGATCGGCGGCCGGAAAGGAAGCAGAGGGAGAGCCAGGGTGATCTGAGGCACAGGGCAGCAGCTCTGTCGATTGTCGAAGAACACGAAAGGGGGCCGAGTGTTTACCTTGTCGAGCAACGAGTACCAGAGAGAGAGGGGAGAACTCAAGGCCTGTCACCGGAATCCAGACGGCGACACTTTGCGGCAGGCGAGTGGCGGAGCTGGGGGTGGCTAGGGCAAGGGCACGACGCAAGCAGCCAAGCACAAATCGCACGAGTGGCGGAGCTAGGAGCAAGCACGATGAAACTGGCCGGAAGAACCTGGAAATGAATTACAGGCAATTAGCTGGGCTGGGCTGGGCTGGGCACGTGGGCATGACTGGAGTCTGGGCCTGAACACAGAGGGCTGAATGGAACTGGGTCTGGGTCACTTAAAGCACTGGGCCCGAAAGAAAGATGGGCCAGAAGAAAAATTGGACTTAAAAGACAGTCGGTTCGGTCCGATTATTTTCAACCGCAAATTGAACCGAACCGCTCGGTTCCTTCAAAAAGAAAACCAAACTAAATCATTCAAATTTGATTTTTTTTTGTTTTTGTATGGTTCTGCTTGATTCGATCGATTTTGTTCAATTTTGTACAGCCCTACAAATCAAAGACTCAGGGAAGGTAGCAACATTGGCCGTCGGAACCCGGGTATGAGGGGAAGGGAATCTGATCTGATGTCCATAAAAAAACCCTAAAGGGTAAAGCTGGAGTTATTTACATTTTTATTCTTTTACTCCTTTTATTATTTTTAAACTTCTAGTTTTATATATATAAAAGTATAACATATATTCTTTAAGTTAGAGTAATAGAGTTTATGTCTCTAATTTTAAAGTTGTATAATAATTAAATAATTTTTTTATTAATAGTTTATAATTTTATACAAATAAATTTTTATATAATATATTTATCTTCATTTAATTTTGTAAACCTCAATGTACCATGGATTTTAAGTAAAAAAAAAATTTAATTGCTAGTGAATTTTTACTATTAATTGGAATAATTTTATAATTAGTGTTATTATTATTTTTAAGATTAATTCTAATAAATTTGTATCTCAAGATAGTTGAGTTATAAGGTAAGATGAATTGATATATCTACCTTTTAGGTATTTATTGATTAAATAACTAGTCTTGTGCTCGTGTATAACAAGGGATATCTAAAATTTTAAATTATTTTAATGTAATTTTTACATTATAAATTTTAAAAAAATTAATAATTTTATAATATATAATTATTTTGTATTGTTGTGCCAACTTGTGGGTCAATCGAGATTAGATCCCTCCCCTGGTGATCTTAAGGAAGCACCCCGCACATAGGGGTGGTGCATTTGGTAATGGTCCCAATGCTTGAACCCAAGTAATCAAGGCAGAAAGTACACCTTCTTAACCATTATGCTAACCCCGCAGGCTTAACAAAATTAAATATCAAATCTCATAATTCAAAACATCTCAAAACATTCTACAAAAAAAATCTCAAGAAACAATATAAAATTTAATGTTATAAAATCTTGTAATACAATTGTATAAGATTAGAGATGGCAATGGGGTGGGAGCGGGGGCGGGGAGACCCTCCCTGCACTCCATCCCTGCCTCCGCTACCCATGGTGGGGAACAGATTTCCCTGGTCCCTGTTCTCAGTGGAGACCCCGAATGGCACTAAAAATATACTATAAAAATAAAATAAAATCTGGTAAAAAATTTTAAAAAAAATTAGCTACGAATTTAAGAAACACATCTTAAATCTAAAAGGAAAATAACAAACATAAGAATCTATCCAACCAACTAAGAAAACCAATAACAATGTCAACTCATTTGTTTAATGTTTAGAGAAGAAAATCAATACCAAACAGAATCCAATTTCATAATTCCAGCTTCATTTGTTCTAAACAACCTACTAAGAAGACCTATGAGAACCACCCACAAATTTTTCAAGTTTTCCTAAAACTGCATCAATGAACTGAAATTTATGTCAAGCTAAAAAAGTTGTAATCCATTTTTATAATTTCAACCCTATAGAGTGCAGCTCTAACCAGGAGATATTTCTATGCTTCTGACAACTACTATATTATGTAATCCATTTCCAAAGCCATGACAAATTTAAAGTTTTCTTTTATTACATAAGACCAGTCCACTTCTTCAAGCTATTGTGCAGTTGACGTCTGATAACCTTAATTACCTTGTAAAACTAATACAAAATTGAAAATTCTCAACCTATATTGATAGAGTCCACACAAGGTCCCCTACATTTGCAATTACCACATACACTTCCCTATCAAATACTCAACTCATTACATCAACCCTACTTTATATACTCTCTTTTATTCCCATTCCTTGGCTCAAAAGGACTCATTTCCAAGTCCCTACCCAGAGAGATGGCATCTCCAACACAGATTTGGAGTCCTCAGAAACTCAAAATATTGCTATTCCTTTTCTGCATTGCATTGCCAATATTTCCTAACACTGAATCCACACCTCCTAAGAAATTGAACCAGAGAAGAGACTTCAACTTTGATTCTAAATCATTTCCATTATTTTCTATCACGCCCCTTGGTTCAACCAAGAAGAAAAAGCGAAATTTCATTCATAGTGGACGATGAGTGGAGGATTAACGAAAGCACGTTAATTATTTACATATACTCAGTAGAACACAAAGAAACCCCAAATTTATGTCAAATCTCTGTTTCTGATCATTATACATACTATATTTATTTAATATAACAAAACCAACGCCCCAGCGATACTGCATAAATCTACTTCCAAATAACTAAATTCAAGAGAGAAGAGGAACATTACTTGAGAATTCAAACAGAGTAGCACGATCTAAATGGCAGTAGTGTTCCTCCTCTTCTTGGTCGCAGGGAGAGCGCGGCCCTCTGCAAAGCCGTATGTGGACCAAGAATGTGTTGCCGGTGGTGTTCGTCTATTTCCTCTGGCTCAGGGACGGGGTCGAACGTGTCGAGAGTGGAGAGAGAAAGGAAGCTCTTGAGGTTTTTTCTTTTTCTTTTTCTTTTTTGGGCCAATGAGGCTCTAGGGTTTGTGTGTGTGTGTTTTTTTCAAAAAATAATTATAAAATTATTAAAATAGACAGATATATTTATCATATTAATACAATATATTAAGGGTAACTTAGTAAAGGGGATAAATTAGTAATTTTATATAGTTGAGACTTGCCACGTTAGCGGTATAGGGTTTAGTAATTGTTTTTGTATAGGGTTTAGTAGTATAGGATTCGGTAGTTGTTTTTAAAAGTATTTTTTTAATTTTTTTTAAAATAAAAACAAGTTTATTTTTATTTCCGTAATATTTAAAAAGTAAATATATATATTTTTTAAATAATTTATCAAATTAATTTTTTTTTATTTTTTAAAATAATATTTAAACATAACTTTTAAAAATAATTTTTAAAAATAAAATCAAACAAACTCATATTGTCTGACAAAAATTTTACATCTCTAATCCATATACAAAATATCATTCTTTTAATTTTCACTTGTTTATTATTTTGTTTTTTAAGTATTGAGGAGTAAAGAATTTAAATTATAATTTTTTTCTGATTTTTTTTCAAAAGTTTAGTTCGGAAGAATTAGTATTGCATGATGAGAAAATTTTAATGTTGGTATTGTATATAAGTACAAAAAAAAAAAACGTTTGCATGCATTTCATAATAAAAATAATAAAATCAATATTTCATGTCTTATTCTATATAAAACTGCATATGTTTTGAAAAGAAATATTTTAGACAATAAAAAAAGAGTTGTAACCTTAAAATATTTCACTGAGTAAAATGTTTCTTTTTAAAATATTTTTTATTTTAAATTTAGATGATTTTATTTTGTTTAAAACTTTATTCATTTCATGAGTAAAATAATCACCTTCTCTTACCTTTATGCGATAATAATTGATAATAGTTGAAAAAGATACAATAATTTAAAATTAAAAGTATCAACTTAATTTTAAAAAAATTGATTATTTTTATTGAAGTTTTTTATTAAAAAATTATTACATTAAGGAAAGGTTAGTTTGATCCAAAATCAATTTGTCACCCTTTGATTTAAAAGTGCATAATTCAACTTTCATGTAACTTATTTTATTAACATCTAACTACTGTGTGATATTTTTTACGAAAAACTTTGACAAAAATAATCTCCTGAATATCTATCCTTAGAGAAACAATTAGTAACTCTAATGATCCTTTGTTGTGAATATTAGAAAATAAGAGCATCTTTACAGTTCAATCAAATTATGAGGCGGCACGCAGTGGACTTTTGCTATTCCTCTCAAGCTAAGAACTCATATCATAAGATAAAAAAGAATATGAAAAAGGCTATAGAAACCTCACATTCTAATGAAGATAAATTTTTTCATATGACGCATCTTGCATTCTAAGTTGGCTACGAAAGAAAATCTGGGTCAGCGAAGATTTTGCATGGAGAACTCAAACTATACTCACTGTGGTTTTAGGATGCAGAGAAGTTCAATCCATTTTTTCTTCTCTTGTTCTTTGCTTAGATCTTCTTCTATAAGACTCTTCTACGATATGGTGGTAAATTCTTGCTGATACTCTGTCATTCACTTTTTTTTTTTTTATTTGTCCAAATTAGAATTGGCTTGTTTTCTTATGGAAGTGCATAGACTTCACAGTGTTTGACAATTGCTATATTCCCATGAATTAAACTATCTTGATATGATAATTTTTTGCTTTACAAATCACACTACAACAAAACCGCGGTATTACGGCAGTTTTTTAGTAGGTTTAACGACGGTTCCGACCGTCGTTAAGCCCATTGACGACGGTTTGTAAACCGTCGTGGAACTCTAGGTCTAACGACAATTTTATCAACCGTGGGAATAACCGTCGCTATGTCTGATTTAACGACGGTTATAAAAACCGTCGTTAAACCAGACATAACGACGGTTATAAACCGCCGTTAATAATTATTTTTTATTTTTAATTTTAAATATAACGACAGTTTTTTACAAAACCGTCGTTATATCTTTTTTATTTTCAATTATAACGACGGTTTTTAACAAAAAAACCGTCGTTATTTCGTTTTTTTTTAATTATAACGACGGTTTTGAGCAAAAACCGTCGTTATTTCTATTTATTTTTTAATTTTTTATTAATAAAATTAATTAAAATTTTTATAACAATTTTATTTGTAATTTAAAATATAATATTTTATACTATTCATAAAACTGCTAATGCTGTTTTGATTATTAAATTTTTATGTAAAATAAAAATTAATTTATATTTTTAATATTTTCTAAATTAAATTTTATATATTTTATTTTATTATATAATAATTAAACGTTTGAATTATTAACTAAATACTAAAGATGTATAAATTATTGAATTATAATGAATCTGTATATAAAAAAAATTTATATACAGAAAATTAATAGTAACAAAAGTGACGAAATTACATATACAAATATAATAACTAAATCAAGTTTCTGGACCCTACGAATGCTGATCACGCTGATGCCCACTACCACGATCGCTGGGGTCCTGAAAAATCAATTTTGTTCGTTAAAATTTTAAATATTATTAAAATAAACAAAATTATACCAACAATTTTTATGTATTAAAATGTTACCCTAGGTCCGGGACTATGAAGTCCTGAAATTTCAGGTGGCAGCTGACCCTGAAATTTTTGTAGCAGGAACGTCATAGCAGCCTCCATCTGTGCTTGGCGTGCTGCGAGCTCAGCATCTCGTCGCTGGAGCTCAGCGTCTCGCTCCTGCATAGCTATCTTCAGGCGCTGCTGCTCGACGTCCCGCTCCTGCATAGCTGTCTTCAGGCGCTCCACCTCAGTCTGTAAGTCGTGGTATGACGGCCCAGACTGTGAGTTCGACCCAGACGAACTACGACCGAAGACTTGAGTTGGGCAAACACCCAACCCAAATCCTCGAACGCGGCCGGAGTGCTCC
The DNA here is from genome assembly GCA_037074535.1 of Gleditsia sinensis. Taxonomy (NCBI): domain Eukaryota; kingdom Viridiplantae; phylum Streptophyta; class Magnoliopsida; order Fabales; family Fabaceae; genus Gleditsia; species Gleditsia sinensis. Next base: position 16,529,436 of record CM073466.1, on the reverse strand, counting down.
TTAGTGCCAAGAGCTCTCGCAAGTGAATCGGCCGTCGAGAGCTCTTGGGACGAGCTGTCCTCCTGCTGGATCGAAGCAATTTTCTCCTAACATTCAATAACAAGAAATTAATAATATTAAACATTATTAAAAATTAAATAATTATCCACTTAAGGTTGATAAGATTTTATTACTCACCGCAACAGCCCAAGTTTCGTCGTTGATGTACGATCCGTCAGCTTTTTTATGAGCTGCCGTCCATACATCACCACGAGTCACTGGACCCTGAAGCTCAATCTCCTGAATATTAAAATGATTAATCAATCAATTTATGATTATAGTCTTATAAACATTTAAAAAAACAAAATATTTATAGATTTAAACTTACCATCTCCGCTTTTTGCGTGCAAGGCTCTTCGATCCAGTAGTGTGTGGCATTGTCAGCTGTCTTCTGTTCCGTTTATTCTTCGCAGCCACATCCTAATTAATCACATAGGAAAAATAATTATTGACAATATTTAAAAGTTAAATTTTAAAAATATATATATTAACAACTTACCCTAGACTTCGCGTCTAGGCGATAGTCTACGAAAGTTGCCCACTGATCAGGTGGGATGCCTGTCGGGACTTCACTCCGCAACTGATCTCTGGTCTTCGTACCATCGTACGCCAGGCGAAATATATTGTATCGTGCTGCTCTCCATTTCGCTCCTAGCGACTGCATGATCAGTTTCTTGTGTTGATCCGTCACAATAAAATGTGTCTGCAAACGAAATTAAAAAATTAGTTACACATAAATAATATATAAATTACGAATAAATATAATTAATTACAAAAGATATATGTTTTCATACCTGAATATTATTTACGAAAACATTCGTCTTCGACTGTTGAGGAATGCTCCTCCAATCCCTGTAAGAGATCGGGAATAACCGAAAGTTATCCCCGATGGTGCCGAGAAAGACACCGAGCAAACCGCCACTGTCTCCGATAGGCTGGTGGTTGTCGTTGAATTGGACAACCACCTTTGACTGCTCAGGCAGGGCCCATACGTCGTGGACAGTCAACTGTCTGGACGTCGTGTGCCCGGTCCCGTCTATCAAAATAATTAGTAACAATTATATATTATATTACTAAGACAAAATTATTAAGCGCATAAAGTGTACATGATTACAATACTCACCAACTACATCAACTGTCCAACTCCTCCTGCGTCTGCGCTCCTGCTCACCGGGCTGATGCTCCGCCTCTACACTGCCAAAGATAGCCTCAAAATCGAACGAATAATCGTCATCCGGTGCCTGAGCGTCGGGTGGGGGCAGTGTGCAGGGGACAGCCTGTGAATCCAATGGCTGGGAGTCGCTAAGAGGGACTGATGATGCGGCAGCCTCCGACTCCATAATGGGCTCTCCGCCCTCACTGATCGCCCCACGGGGCGTGGGAGTCTGAGAACTGGACGCCCCTGCCATGTCTGATCTAGCCTTCTTCATCGTCACCGCTACTGGCAAAATGAAAGTAATAAAACAATTATAAAATAAATTTTGCCTAATAAAAGTGATGGAAATAAATAAAATAGTACAATAATTATAAGTAGTCTAAAATATATATAAATAGGCGGCAACAACAAAACTAATACCGTAACAAGCATAAATTAACTTCTTCTTCTGGAAACAATCTTTCTAAATTTTGCGTGTGTAACGGATCGCTCTCGTATATAAGATTTTCATCTTCATCGCCCATCTCGTATAAGTCACGGGGTTTTAAATGCATCACTATACTCCAGTTCTTGTCCAACTCATCTTGTACATAGTATACTTGATGAGCCTCAGATGCCTGGATGTATGGTTCGTCATCATCATTTTCACCAGTGTGAATCAACCGAGAAAAATCAACCGATGTCACCCCGAAGTCATCAATTGCAATTCCTCTCGTTGTAGTTGTGTTGGCCCACATACACTTAAATAATACGACTGTAAAATGGCCATGGTAGTTTAACTCGACAATGTCCAATAGTTTTCCATAATACGGGACGCCACCAAATTGCATATTCGTATCACTAGTACTTGCATAACTCCTCGTCCCGAAAGTACCGTAAACTCCACTATTTTGAGATGTCATCCCTTGGTCTCGCTCTAAAGTTCGAAATTTGAATCCATTGACATTGTAAGCACTGTATCGACGTGCTCTATCTAGTGGACCAAGTGCGAGATATTTTAAATCAGCACACTGCGATCCATCGGCATCATTTGCGATCTGGAAAACGAATACAGGATGAGTTGTACTCATATTTAACATATGAATTAAATGTGATCATGTTGAAATACTTACACGACGCGAAAACCAAGAGACAAATTCTCTGTGGACTTTTTTGTCTATCTCGGTAGATGATCGCGTCCGACTTCTTAAACTATGACGTACATAGTCTCTAAATTCCCTGTTGAGAAAACATTGTCTAAACACTTAATGCTACACAGGAAGAAAAATTGTATAATCATGTAGCTAAGTGTGAGTTAACTTACTGTAAGTAAGGATCAACTTCTTTGCAGTTTGTTAAGACATGCCGATGAGCCTGCAATTTTTCCCGGGGAGAAATGGTGAAATAATCAAATCCACCAAATGGTTTTCTTATTGGTGGGAACAAACTCCTGTCAGACGTCCCAACATCGGGTCGATCATCCACACAAGGAGGACGATTGAAGACAGTGTCAACACCATCTATGTATCTGGAACAGAATAACAAAACTTCTCCTGCAATATACGACTCTGCTATTGAGCCTTCTGACCTTGCTCTATTCCGCACGAAAGATTTAAGTTTACCCAAGTATCTAGAGAACATAGATTAAATGAATAAAATTGGATTAACAATAATGCAAGAAATTGGACAGACTGTGTTTTTAATGTTTTACCTTTCAACGGGATACATCCAACGATATTGGACTGGTCCTCCTAACTTCGCTTCCATGACCAAATGTACAGTCAAGTGCACCATGACTGTAAAGAAAGACGGCGGAAATAACATTTCAAGATGGCACAGCGTCATAATGATTCGATTTTGAAGTTGATCAAGTTCATTAACATTCAAAAATCTGGAGCACAGTTGCCGGAAGAATGAACAAAACTCGATCAAAACTGCAGATACCGGCTTCGGCAGTGTCTTTCTTATGGCTAATGGTAACACTTGTTCCATAAGGATATGACAGTCGTGACTTTTTAGTCCTCCGATCTTACGTTGTCTTACATCAATACATCTGGAGATATTACTGCAATAACCGTCAGGCACAGATACATTCTTAAGTGTTTTCAGAAATACTTCCTTGCCTGCATTTGTCAACGTGAACAAAGCAGGTGGATATTTACCGCCATCATCAGGCCACAGCTCAGGCCTCACACCAAACTCCTTTAAGTCTTTCCGCGCGTTTACGTGATCCTTTGAACGGCCGGAATCATTAAGTAAAGTGTAAATGATGTTATCGCAGACATTTTTCTCAATATGCATTACGTCAAGATTATGACGCAACATATTATTTATCCAATACGGAAGTTTGAAAAATATACTTTTCTTACGCCATTGTTGAGTTCCAGCATCAACCGAACCCTGACTTCGGGAACGCCGTTGTTGAGTCCCAACATCAGTTTCCACATTTTTTCCAAAGACAACTTCAATATCATTGACTTGTCGGAAAATGTCTACACCACTCAGTTGCGGAGGAGGGTTTCTTCTTTCCTCTTTTCCGTCAAACCTATTGCGGGCCAGCCTGAATTTGTGACCCGGAGATAAGAAGCGGCGATGTCCCGTAAAACACCACTTCCGACTGTGAGGGAGACGGACTGGAGTAGAGTCAAAGTTACAATACGGACAGGCTAATCCAGTATGAGTATTCCAGCCTGATAAACATCCAAGGCCAGGAAAATCACTGATTGTCCACAAAAGAGCTGCATGCATATTGAACATTTCTTTGCCAAATGCATCGTACGTCTTAACACCTTTAACCCACAACTCCTTCAGCTCTTCAATTAGTGGCTGTAAAAACACATCTATATCATTCCCCGGTGCTTTTTTCCCTGGAATTATCATTGACAACATGAATGAACTCTGTTTCATAGACATCCAAGGAGGAAGATTGTACGGAATCAGCAGAACTGGCCATATACTGTAACTTGTAGATAGGTTTCCAAATGGATTGAAACCATCTGTTGCAAGGCCCAAACGAACATTTCTCGGATCTGATGCAAATTGAGGATTCAGAAGATCAAATCTCTTCCATGCCTCTGAATCCTTTGGATGCCTCATGATGCCGTCAGAAATTTTGGCTTTAGAATGCCATCTCATAAATTCAGCAGTTTTATAAGACATGAACAACCTCTGCAATCTTGGTTTAACTGGAAAGTATCTAAGAATTTTATTAGGCACCTTTTTTCGCTTCTCCCCCTTTTGTTTCGGTTTCCACCTTGGTGCTGAGCACTTACAACAAGTTTCTCTACTTTCATGCTCACCCCAGTATAACATACAATCATTCTGACATGCGTGAATTTTTTTGTAGTTCAACCCCAACTTATTAATGATTTTTTTAGCCTCGTAAAATGAAGGCGGAATCTTGGTATCTGGGAACACATCGACAAGCAACTCAAGTACCATCGACATTGCTTTGTCGCTTAGGCCGCACAAACACTTGATGTGATACAACTTCACCAAGAAAGACAGTTTTGAATACTTTTCACACCTTTCATAGAGCGGTTGTTCACCATCTATCATCCATCCTTTCTGCTGACTGCAGATCTGGCATATCCACAGAAGCGATGCTCTCATTTTCGGGGTGAATCCCGAATGCATCACGGACTATGTTCTGGACAGGGTCATCTCGAACTATGGGTTCTGAGACCTCAATTGGCATTATAACATGTCCTATAGCAGGTTCTTCTGTAATCATTTATCCGTGCAAACTCCAAAAAGTGTATCCCTCCGGAAATGGTTTGACTATCAAATGTTGGCGCACGACCTCGATGAGTTGCCATTTTTTGAATCTACACTTTGGGCATGGGCATATTATTCTACCTTCGACCCCAGAGTTAGCATTTGCGAATTCCAAAAATCCGTCTAAACCATTTAGGTACTCTATTGAATGTCGAGGTTTATTGATCCAAGATTTATCCATTTCTGAAATATTTATGAATTTAGATATCAATTAACTTAAATAACTCTTAATCTGAACTAAAAGAAAACATGACTATTTTACATGAGAAGGGATTTGCAATTGATTGTGCATAAAACACAACACATTTTGAAGAGGTGTAAAATGTTTTACATGTAAAACATTTTTGACAAATTTTATGATAATAGACATTTAATGAAGCACTAAATAAAAAATCTTCGTTATTGTCATTAATTAAAAGGATGAGTTTAATGATCAAATCTCTACGAATCTGAATTTTTTGGAAAAGACAGCCACTAGCAGGAAAAAAATTGAATTATGATTTTACATCTGCCGTTACAATTTTAATTATAGTATTTACACAATAAAATTTCTAACGAACTCTTATAGGGAATTGAAATTTCCAATTCCCTATCTGAAAAAGTAAAATTAGTGGCCCATACAAGTGCCATATATTGAATAATAATTCTACTCAATTACATTTAAGATCTTGTTTGTTCTTTAATAGAGAATCTAGTGTAATTAATTAAAATAATGAGTTTCATGATCGAATTTCTACGAATGTAAATTTTTTGGAAAGAAAAAACTACTAGCAGCAAAAAATTATAATATTATTTTACATCTGCCGCAAAGATTTCAATTATAGTATTTACATGGTAAAAATTCTAACGAATTCAGATAAGGAATTGAAATTTCAATTCCCTATTTAAAAAAAAAAATCTGTGGCCCATATAAGGGCCATATATTCAAGAATAATTCTACTCAATTACATATAAAATCTTGTTAGTTCTTTAATAGAGAATCTAGTGTAACAATAAAGTGCATTCAAAATTATTACACTACTAGTATACATATTAAAATTATGTTATTATAAATTTATTTCCCTTTTTTAAAAATTATATGTTTTTTTAAATGAGTTTTATTTTTTTAAAACTAATTCATAATACTAATTTTGTCTATTTATTAACATTTATTATTTTATCTCATCACCTGAATAAATATTTTAATATTTTATTAACAACTGTAATATAATTTGACTATTATTAATTTATGAATATTAATTAAATACGTTTATCAATATAATAACTACTTTCAATTTATGTTATTATTAATTCATTAAAAATTATTACACTACTAGCATACATATTAAAATTATGTTATTGTAAATTTGTTTTCATGTTTTAAAAATTATGTGTATTTTTAAATGAGTTTTATTTTTTTAAAACTAATTCCTAATACTAATTTTGTCTATTTATTAATATTTATTATTTTATCTGATCACCTGAATAAATATTTTACTATTTTATTAACAACTGTAATATAATTTGACTATTATTAATTGATGTATATTATTTAAATACGTTTATCAATATAATAACTACTTTCAATTTTTTTACATTAATTTTAATAATATTTAAAAAATAGTAAATAACTTGTATTTAAAACAAAATTCACTATCATTTTATACTAAATTAATAATATTATATATATTTCTTAAATTTTTATTAAAATATACGTATATTTTTAAATTAGTGTCACAATTTTTAAAAAATTGTTTTCAATACTTACTCTATTTATTTATTAAAATTAATTATTTTATCTAATCAATTACACACTTCAATTTATATACTAAATTTATGTTATTCTATAAATGTATTTCTCCTTACATATTTTCAACGAACATGCTATATATTATAATATTAAACATCATAAATATCACAAAAATAACACAAATTTTAAAATTGATTCATATAATAATGTACATCACAATGACAAATATATTTATAACAAAAGTAGTAAGTAAATAAAATATCTAATATTATCTCAATCTAACATATAATAATTTGAAATAAATTCATTCAAAATCTAATTAATTAAATTACATACATTAAAAATGATTCTAAATAAATAACGCACAAAAATCAAAAATTAAAGTGTCGTCCCAACGTCACAATATCTTCACAAAATAAAATAAAAAATAATATAAGAAAATATTTTGAACATACAATATAAAAAAAAATTAATCAAATACAATTAAAAAATTAAATGACATACCTTGAGAGTAAATAAAACACGTCGGAGAGAACACCACAGTAAAAAAACTTGAAAAGCACAACAAATAATTTCAGAGAGTATATTATGAACAAACTACTATCAAGAAACTGTTGTAAGGAAAATAAAGGGGACCTTCCAATTTATAGACGAAGGCGCGGTTTAACGACGGTTATTAACCGTCGTTAAACCGAACAAAAACCGTCGCTAAATGGGTTTAGCGACGGTTTCTAAAAAGAACCGTCGTAACGTGTAATTTTAACGACGGTTTTTCCTAAACCGTCGTTAAACTACACAAACATCGACTAACGGTCCGAATTCCGAACGTTATAACTTTACGACGGTTTTAATTAAACCGTCGTGAAATAACGACGGTTGTTACGAAAACCGCCGTTAAATCACGACGGTTTTATGTCTAACCGTCGTAATTTTACGACGGTTTTATAAAAACCGTCGTAATGTCCATCAAATATTTCCCTTCGGCGCAGATGACCACGGTTGGATCTTAACCGTCCGTATTTCATGATGATTTTTTGGAAAACCGTCGTTAGGTGTCTAACTTTAACGACAGTTAATAAACCGTCGTTAAACTTGGATTTAGAGACGATTTTTTATGACCGTTGTTAAACGCCCGTCGCCATTTTCCGTTTTTCTTGTAGTGTCAAAACGTATTAAGTACATAAATGTGTTTTCATTGGATTTTCTTCTCATTTGTTAATTATTTTTTTATGTGATTTGTCATTTTCGAAATTGGTGGTGTACTTTAAACTCTGCATTGATCCTTGATTTTGATGGCTAATGAAACAAGTTTTTTTTGGTAAATAATTAAATATTTTTTTATTTTAGAAGGTGGATTATATAAATTAAATAATATTATAGTGACTGATTATAAAAAAAAAATTAATAAAAAAATTATTAATAGTTAAATTATTTTTAATAATTTTATTTATTATTATTTTTTACCTTTTTTTAACTTTAAGAATCAGTCTCCATTTAATATATTTTTCGCATTAAAACTTTTATAAGTCTTTTTTATATATTATCAAATTATTTTTAATAAAATTTTACACACAATAATAGCTACACCAACTTTTACTCTAATGCATTTATTTTTAATTATATGTTTTTTAATGTATTAACACATCTAATACAATATTTTTATTTATACGACATTGAATTTATTTTTATATTATCTTTTAATTGTACAATATTTAATACCATATAATATTATTAATCTTATAACTATATAGTAAAATTTTTTAAAAATTTTGATATGAATTTTTCTATCATAAATAATACACGGATTTTTTTTCTCAATTTTACCAAATTTTTTTTTTGCAAAAAAAAAAAATCATATGAAAAACAGTTTCATTTTTGAATATTTGTTTTCTTGATCATGAACCGTTTTTTATATTGTTTAGAAGTTATTATTGAATTTAAGCAAACAATTTCATTTTTCATTCAAACAATGGACTCAAAACACTATAAAATATTTATTGTATAAATGAAAAACATTTTTAGCAATAAAGATATTAATTTTTTTTAACAATTACTTTTATTAAAATTAATATAAAAAAATAGCACAAGGCGTTTCAATGATAATAAAACAAACCACATAGAATTAATTAACACATTTAAACCACACGTGGCTAAATTGTACAAATCAAACCACATCAATGTGAGTCAATTGGATTGATAAGTTTCAATCAACCCGTTTGATCAAAACCTATTTAGAACCCGCTTTTCTTATTTCTTTTTATTTAGTTTCAAGATATTTTTTATTTCAAATTTTCTGTTATAGATATAGTATTTATTTAGTGACAGAATTTAACCAACGTTTATTTTGTAGCGAAAATATCCTAACTTAATTATTTTTTTCTGTCGCTACTATTACTCAAATATTAAATTTCTTATCAGGTAGCTAGTGCTAGATTATTATTTATTGATTAATTCATTGTAAGTAAATACTTAATACTCGTAAAAAAATTTATATAATCTATAAAATCAAACTAAAAAAAATTATTTTAATTTTATTGTTTCGTACAAATATTTTCATATCTTTTAAATATATGACTAATTTCATATGAAATATTGAATAATTTTTCATTCATTTTTAGAAAAAATATTCTACGGCAATATATCTTTTGTTTTGTGGCCATGATTTCTCAAATTTTAAATTCCATATGAAGTACCTAATGTTAGATTGTTATATATTGTTTATAGTAAATTATGTTTATCATTATTTAAATTTGTTAAAATTATTCTTACACTCTCTTTAATTTTAAATTAAAAAAAAAATTTCATCTAAAATTTATAAAACCTATATTCACACTTCCTCAAGTTTAAAAAATATATACTAGTTTCTTTTATTTAAATTTTTATAAATATTAATTTAATTTTTTTTATACTGCATTAAATTAGATCATATATGAATTTTAAAAATATAAAGTATAAATTTTATTAACAATTTTGTAGATAAAAAACTATATAATTTAAAATAGAAATATATAATATTTTTCACAAATTTTAAAGAAAGTAAATATAATTTATTTTCATTTAATTTTTTATTAGTTAAGTAAATCCTCACAAAATTTTTATATAGTCGAGAAAAACAAATTTATAGAATTTTTAGTCTAATTTTTAGTCTCTCTCACTTTATTTTTCAATAAAATACTAATATATATTTTGAAGTTAAACCTTTTTGGGTTTCAAAACATTTTTGGTACGTTCGACAGTCTATAACAATACACGTTTGAGACATGCATTAGATTATGGGACAGTCTTCCTCCACCTTCAAGATTATTTGGTCACTCAAAATTTAAATTCCTTCCCATTAGAGCAAGCCTAAACTCTTAAAAATTAGACAAAAATCATAGATAAAGAACAGCGCACTACTCGAACCAATCGGCCTACTCGACTGCCTGTATTGACAGTGATTGGTGTATATATTCTAATAATACTATTGTTCCGTACTATTATAGAAGAAATTCTGGTAAAATATGCACCACAAGACCCTCTTATCTTTTGAATCCGTTTCATTGAAATAAATTTTAATAAAAAAAAAGAGAAAATTTAAAAAAATATTATTATCTTATTTAACGGGCGATAACAAAAATGAGATAATATAATATTTTATTATTTGATTAATAAATAAATTTAAAAAATAAAAAATAAAATAAATAAAATGATTAAATTAATTTTAATATAAAATAAATTAATTAATTTTTTTAAATAAAAAAATTTAAAAAATAAATTTTCTTTAAAAAGAAATTTTTACAAAATATAATTAAATTAATTTTTTTAATAATTAAATTAAAATTTTTAATAAAAAAAATATAAAATTAACATTAATTTAGATAGAATCTTAAATTCCATTCATTATGAGAAAGAATCTTCTTTTCATAAGAGGATAGAATATAACATTTTATGAAATGCTTTGTTCCATCAAATCAAACAATAAAATTTTATTTTTTGTCTTAGATTCTTTTTCATTTATATAAACCAAACACGCCCAGCTAGAATTATGGAAGAAGGAATTGAAACAACTGGTTTTATAGTATGAACAACTCATAATGTTCATATCAATTTATTATACGTTTTTGCATATAGCATTTGGTAGACCTCATATAATAATTGTCATAGCTCTACTATATTTTTTATTTTATTTCTTCTGCAATAATCACAAGCATTTTTTGAATTATGTATACACTGATCAAAATTCAATGCATAATTTTTTCTTGAATAATCTTATTTTTCAGTTATTGAACCACTCCTAATTAAGTTCAACCAATTTTCTTACCATTCTCCAATTTAAACTGTTGATCCTACGCTAGAAAGAAGGAGAGGGCCCATCGAAACATGGCTTGGGTTATAGTAATGGAAAAATGGGCTGGGATCAGCGGCCCAATCCTGGCAATATGAATATAAATTAACACTAAATTACAATTAATTATTGCTCTGATTAGGTTTTCATGAGGCAAGCAAGACAAGTAGGACAATAGGGAACAAACAAAGCCATTGTTACAGTCTCCAAAACCAAATATCCAAATTTGGTTAACAAAACTCCATCTGTTGTTCTTAACAAAACACAATTCAAAGGGAGGGGATAATATTGTATAAATATAAATTATTTTATCACACATCAATATATATATTACTTTTTAATGTCGGTCAATTAATTAATTGGCCTTTCCATCGTAGGTTTCAATTAAAAATTGGGACTTGATAAAATTAAGTTATTCACATAGTTTTAAATTTTGAATGGTGACTAGTTTCAACTAGTAACTCAATAAATCAATTATTAAATTGATTTAATTATAATAATTGAGTCAATTAAATTAGTAATTTAAAACAATTGAATCGGATAAAAATAATAATTTATATAATTATCTTTTATAAATTTGATAATAATTTTTTTATAAATTTATATTTACATATTATTTATCAAAATGATATATATATTATTTATTAATATCACTTTTTCAAATATATATTATATTTAATTTAATTTTAAAATATATATTATATTAATATTTAATTATAAATAATCAATTCAATCAATTTAATTAATATCATATTAATTAAATAAGTTATCTGATGATTTAATCTCTTTAGTTCAATATACAATCCAAATACTGAAAACTATAGTTATTCAAATAAATATTTGATGTATGAGTGTTTCTATAACGGTCAAAGGGTGATTTTATAAGTTAGTAGAGTTATGGTTGAAAATTCAACTAATTTCCTAAATCTTAACCAAACCAAATTGAGGGGTGAGTTTCCCTTTGTATCAGCCTGTTTGGTTTCGCGGTAGGTTGTCCTAAAAATCCGTTTACAGTGCTTGTAAACGTGATTTTTAGGGAAGCTTCATTTTAAAGCTTCTGCGCAAACGTGATTTTTTAATAAAATCACGTTTGCAAACGCAAAAGCAAACACAGCCTATATAGGGTGGGTAGACTGTTCGCCGTTGTTAGATTGTGTTTGTGTCATTTGTTGTAGTATTGCATTTCGTTTGTAAAGTAAGTTTAGGAGAGGCCACGTCATTTTGGTGTGAATTCTGGTAAACTATTTTAACGGTCTGATATGATTGCAAATCAAGACAAAGGGAAACAACTCCAAGGACCACAACCACTTGCTTAGGAGAAAATAATCAACGACGAACACAAGATGATGCATACCCACTCAGTTTGCGTGTGCGTTGCCAAATTGTACTTTCTCTCCAACCATTTTAAAACCACGTCATTTATATCAATGGATAAATATTTGGTCCGATGTTTTAAAATGTATACAAATAAAATATTAAAAAATTATTATTTATTTATTTAAATAATTTGTTTTAATTAAATTAAATACAGGAATAAATTGGCCATACATCAAATACTTATTTTTATATTAATTTGACGTATTTTAAAAAAATAAATTAATTAAATTTTGTCAAAAAATATAAAATTGTTTGATTGTGTAAAAATTGTGAAATAGTTCATAGATTTTTTTATTGGAGATATTGCATTAAAAGGAGATAATGAAAATCGAACTCACATTTATTAAAAATTTTAATTCTTATTGTTAGAAAAGTACCATTCTAAATAAGTTGGAGGTTGATATCGTAGTTTTCAAAATCTAAATTTAGTGCTTTAAATCTTTGAATAAATTTGTAGATGTTTGATAGAGTTATTAAATTTTAAGACTTTGACACTATTATAGAATAAATTTTTTTGTTTTAATTAAATTGAATTCATGTGAAAATAAATTATTTCAACTGATTTATAAAAAATTCTAATTTTTGGAATCTATTTAACAATTGTGATTTACAAATAAATTGTATTGTTCAAAACATTCATAAGGTATATGAAATTTAATTAAAAATTATACTTGTACTTTAACGTAAAATTATCATTCTCATAACCTCAATTTAAATCAATTTCAGAAAATTCCTATTAAAATTAATTGTTTTTCTAAATTTATAATTTCAAACAGAATTTGATCTCACAAATTAATTTAATTTTGTCATGTTTCTGTGTTTTTTTTAGAACACTAGTAAAATAATATTTTAGTTACTTTATATATATATATATATATATATATATATATATATATATATATATATATATATATATATATATATATATATTAATAATTAAAAATTGGACATCAAAGAAGGAGTACATTCAAATTAATGGTAATAATAATAAAATAACTCAAACAATGCAATTTTCTCTTCTTTTTTTATGGCGAATTTGATAATTTAATGATTTTTTTTGTTTATACCAGTATTTTTTATATTTTTTATTTATAATATTAATTTCATCTAAAATATTAAAATTTGAACTCTTAACATTATATATATATATATATATATATATATATATATATATATTAATTACTGAATTTAAATTTATTTACTACTGGAATTAAAAATTATTTAACTCCAATTAAAAATTTAATTATAAATTTCAATTTTTAATACATCTCTAGTATTATTGAGTTAGTAAATTTATTGGTTCGATTGTATTTCAATAAAAATAATTTAGATAAAAGTATATTTAATCTTTAATTTCTAATAAATAGAATTTTTTTCAAAAGTGAAAATTACAAAAAGTTAAAGTAGTAATTTATATCTGTTTTCAATCTTTGAAATACATAGTTACTTTAAGAATTTTATTTCCAATATTTAAATAGATATATTTGCTAATTATATTGTAATGTGATTTAAATTTAATTTATGATTGAATTGGACGTTAATGTTTAAAAAATTATTTATTTGTCAAACTGTTATGACAAAAATTCTAAAAATATTTCTATTTTAAATTTTAATTACAAGCAATAAAAAATAAAAAAGGAAAGTTCATGGTGAGATCCAGCCCGAGACATAGATTTTGTCGCAATAATGGTTGATTTTTATGATAATGAAAACCAATTATTAAATATTAATTACCTTTCTTTAAGGGCATGCACGCGATCGAAGAGCGCGTGAAAGCTGGTAAGAGGGGGCCATGGCTTCTTTGATTCTTTTCCTCGCCTGCTACTCCACCCTTCGTGCCTTCCTTCTCCTCATTTTATTCTCACTCCTCCCTTTCTCTCTCTAAAAGTTTCCTTCGAATGGAAACAGAAGCCAAAAGGAACAAACACAAAAATAATTATATATAAAAAAAAATCAAAACCAAGCAAGAGAGAAAGGGAATAAGTCCCTACTTCTCTCTCTCAGAGAGTTTCTGTTTGTGCTCTTCTATCTCTCTCTCTCTGCTATTGTTCTGAGGATTTCAGGTTCATTTGAATCCCAGTCTTTCTCTAATTTACTGTTTGTTTATATGGTTCAATTTCACTGTGGGAATTACTTTTCTGTTTTCTTCCTACTAAGACTAGTGCTATGTGCCTATGTGTATGTTTGTTTTCATTTGTATGCATAGATTGCTTGCTATGCTAGTGCTGATAGTGAAATTATTGCCAATTCTGCGCTTGTTGTCAGTTTTTATTGCATTTCTTGATGTTTATTTGGTTTTGGCAATGTGGATACTTTGCCAATTTTTAGCTAGCTGAAGTTCAGAGCGATGTAGTACCAAAATTAGGGTTCTTGATGTTGATAGTGTGATTTGATTGTTGTTTGGTCATGATTTATGGATTCAAATTTATGAGTCTTGAGTAATAATGTTGATATGCGGATGTTAAGGTTTTCCCCTCATTCTCTCTTATTAATGCGTGCATTCTGAGGGTTTTTTTTTCTTATCCATCTGCATTCTTCATGAACTGCAGGACTGTTAAGGATGTGATTTTGCAACAAGCTCAGTGAATTGAACTGAAAGACTCTTTTTGGTCTGATGATTGTATTGTATATCACGGATTAGATTGTCCACATAATACTGTTTGATTATCATTTGTTGGTTATGTCATCAATACAATTTAACTTGTGTCCAGATATCTTTGTCATATGCAGAAGCGAATAACTTTTTAGAGAATTATTTTTTCTTTTTGTTATGGTGTTTAATCTTGTTGAAGAATTTGGAAAAATAACCAGCATAGTGGAATAACTGAGTTTTGTTGGATGGGTAATAAACTTGGGAGGAGGAGACAAGTGGTAGATGAAAAGTATACAAGGCCACAGGGATTGTATAATCATAAAGATGTGGATCATAAGAAGCTGAGAAAGCTAATACTCGAATCAAAGCTAGCACCCTGCTATCCTGGAGATGAAGAATGCGCCTATGATCTCGAAGAGTGCCCGATATGCTTTCTGGTCAGTCTGATTTGTATTATGTACCGTCAATCTTTGCTCCTTTGTGCTCATTATTCTTTTACCGTACTTTTTTCCATGAATTAACAAAGAAGTCATTTCAATGGGTCAAGCTAATCTATCAACTGCAAATTAGAACTACTTTCTTTTATGGAAGAAAATTTATGGAAATTGTGACATTTGAAGTGGGTTTCAAAAATATTTAACAAGAAACCCAAAGTATATGCACTAGCTTGCATTTTTTGTTGTTGAAGTCTGCTCCAAATTGTAAACTTTGTGTATGACTTTTCTAATAATCCTGTTTCATTTTTTTCTTCTTAATTTAGTATTATCCAAGTTTGAACCGATCAAGATGTTGCACAAAGAGCATTTGTACAGGTGATTATTTTCTTATCTTCAGAAGTAATATATGTGGTCATAATCATTTTTATCAATCTGATTTACTTCCTTTTACCAGAGTGCTTTTTGCAGATGAAAGTTCCGAATTCGACTCGGCCTACTCAGTATCCTCCATTACTACCAAGATATATTACTCATAATTGTTTACCTGAAAATTTCCATCTTTTGTTGATTACAATTTTATGATAATTGCTTTCCTTAATTATATTAGATGTCCGTTCTGCAAAACAGCAAATTATGCTGTGGAGTATCGTGGTGTGAAATCAAAGGAAGAAAAGGGATTGGAGCAGATTGTAAGTTGGTATCTGCCATAGATATTGTCTTTAAGGAATGTAGTTGCTGAAATATTTGCACAATGAATTAATTTTTACTGACATGCTCTTAATTGTTCAGGAAGAACAACGTGTTATTGAAGCAAAAATTAGGATGAGGCAGCAGCAACTTCATGATGAAGAGGAAAGAATGCATAAAAGACCTGAAATGAACTTGTCAGATGGAAATATGGCACCTGCAGATGTTGAATACAGCTTGAATTCTGGTAGTCTTTCATTAAAATTCTGGATTTTATCTGTTTGACTGATTCTGGTTGTATAAATTATTCTTTTGCTTCAATTTGTAGTGGCTGCATCTTCAATTTCTGTTGTTGAAGGTGAGGAGATTGTTTCCACTCAAGATTCATGTGTCACGCCAATGGTTAGACCACTTCCAACCACTAGGAACAATAGGTATGCCAGTCTTCATAGCTGTTCTTTTTCATTTTTGTGGATTTTCCATTTTTCTTCCAATATATTGCCTGATATTTTTCTTTCCAGTCTGTTCTCACTAAAAAAATGAATTGAAATATGTAATTTCTGGAAACTTGTATAAGGACTTAACATAGGTTCTTGATTCTTCCATGTGTTTTGTTTCCCATTAATTTTCTAACTTTTAAGATTATACTATATCCATTGTGTCATCAAGTATTGAGTTCATTATAAATATAGACATTAGACACATTAAACTTGTCGATCAAGTCTGAATTCTGTGCTTGAGTCAATAATCTATGCCTCAGGCTGGATGGTGCTTCTAACAATCAAGGTTGTGAGGAGCATGCTTATTTTGTGTCACTTTGGTCATCAAAAGTTGACTGAATTTAAATATGTCGACGGCATTAGTCCATATATATACTTCTAAGAAGTGATTTTGTCTTACTGACATCAAATCATAAATTAATGAAAGACTAGTTTTTCAAGTAAGCATTGTGCTATTATTGGCCACTGCTTGCATTAGATATAGATACAAAATCTATACCCAAAAGATTTTGGGCCCAGGCAATTCTTTAAGCAGTTTAAGCACAGCTGAGCTGTATTTGTGACCATACTCATTGTTTAAGCTTGTTCGTTTGGACAATTGCATCACCTTCCAAGCTGTTTGAGCTTGTGCCTTGAGATGTGTTGAAATGTATACTTGTCTGATTTTGGTCGAAAATAGGAACTTTAAATTCCAAATTGATACAGTTGACATCTACTTGTTTATCATTTTGTCAAACATTATTAACAAAATTTTGATTTTTTTTCAATTTAAATATTTAGAAAACCGCCACAGATGTTTCACATTTTCAGGAGATATATGACTAATATGTGTCCTATTCCTATAGCAATAAATATACCTATCATTGCATTGGAATCCGTAAGTTGGTCATTTGGGCACATGGGCTGAGTATGAAGGAGAGAGCTGGCAGCTGATTTGTCAACAAGTCTGATGCCAGCATTGAGTTTGGCTCATCAATTAAATAAGCCATCCAATCCTTGCCAATGTGAGAGGTGTGCACAGATAATTCAATCACACACTACCTAGTTGCATTGCCTGTGATCCTAGTTATATTTAGGCAACTATTAGGACATACTTATATTGAACAACAAAGGAAGTAGTAGGTATTCAAAATTTATACTTCCATAATTCTTTCTTTATTCTTGTTGAACTATCAATTATGTGCTTGTTGCTTTTACTTCTTCACACTAAAGCCATTCCTTCAATCTCAAGCCAGGTTTACTCCCACTGGAATTTGATTGGTTTTAATGAAAGTTTTTTAAGGTCGGAATTACTTACATAAAGAATAGCCTACTGAACAGAGTAGTTGATGTGAGAAGTTTCTGATCATTTTTTTTTTCTATTCAGTAGCTAATCTTGAATCAATGCTTGTCTTGAAGTCTTACCTATATGGATGGATATGGGTAGAAAGTAGGAAGAAAGGATGGGCTGCAAAGATGTACAGATGTTACAACTGACTAGCTTCAGGAAAATGAGGATTCAAGAGACAGACTAGTAAATGGTCATTCCAAAGATTTGGTCTTTTGGATTAAGACTTAATCAATTGCTATGATGGTTTCATATGCCTATGTACTAATAAGAGTTTTGAAGAATTTAGTGAACTGTAGATTTATTTATACAAAAGAGATCAGAAGAGTTCTTTTTTTAAAGTAAATAACTTTTACACTTGTCCTTGTCTTGCATTTATCACTGTCCTGTTTCCATATGCATTAATTGAGTTGAAAATCTTATGTATATGTAACAAGAGGACTCTTTAAGAAGTAAAATATTAAAGTGCTGGTTATAATAAATGGGAGAAAATGAACGAGGTTTGCAATATTTTTTAGTGACGCAATCAACAAACTATGGAGCTGACTCCAATGCTATACCATGCATGTTTTATCTGTTCATATCTTATGGTAGATATTTAATAGTATGGATGACTGAAGATGTACACTTTGATTTTGTGGTATGGTATTGGTGTCTCAAAAGCATATATGAATACTTATGAATTCATCTTCATGGTGACATGTGTGATCCACTAGTGGAGCCCCATAAAGATCTTTGGCCATTTAGGTTGATGTCTTTTATTAACCAAACATTCAAATGCTAGGGTCGGGTCATGTACACATGTATGAATGCTTTCAAGCCTTATTTAGGAAAACTTGATACTTACCTTAATTGTTTTTTCAAACACTTAAAATTGCAGGGATGATGAATTTGACCTTGACCTTGAGGACATTATGGTAATGGAAGCAATCTGGCTTTCCATCCAGGTGAGAGACTAGCTTTTGAAATATGCTTACCTAAAACAATTGAGCATGGAATTTATTATTAAAATTGAAGATCATCACTCCTCTTCAGAAAAAATAGTTCTCAATTTCTTTTTTTCAGAAAATCTTCTAACCTCACATTATAATTGTTTTATTTGGTGCCTGGTCAATCAAATGTAGAACTGTTCTATATTGTTTGTTTTGCTTTATTACTTTTAGACAATGGTGAGAATAAAGTTCAAGTAGGCCCTTTAGTAGGTGTGTAATAATTTGTTCTGTCTTTGTTGTATCTCATCAATTTTTTGTTCTCTGCTTCTGGAAAGTGATTATAGGATAAATTACACATTTGAATATTCAGAATTGACCCATGGTCCACAGCTTTTGAGTATTAAATGTAAATGATCTCTTTACAGAATAGTAAAACTGTACATTGAAATATCTTTAAAATGGTCCATAGTTTTAAAGCCTTTGGAGTTCAGAGTATTGACATTTTTTCCTCTCAATTTTTATATGCTTTTATACTGAATTCTAGGTTATATTCTACTCTAAATGTGGCTTGTATATATTTATTTTCTTTCATATACAAAGATAATGCTAGATTTAGTTGGCTAGTTTAGAGACTCTAGAGATATAGGCTATTGTTTTAGCAGTAAAAGAACATGCTGTCAATATGGGTATTAAGTAAAGGGGCTCTATGCATCACTGCACCATGTGGCCCAATTATTTATTTTTATGAGTTATGTGATTGCTACGTTAAGATTGATGGCTGGGCTAAAAGGTATTTGACCTGATCCTATAGATCTGGATCTAAAAATGTAAAATGCAAAATGCTAAAATCAATATCATGCAATCCAGCTCTTACCATTGAAAAAACAAGCTGTGCACTTATACTATGAAGCATACTTAAACAAAGAAGCCTTATCAATGTTTAATACATTGGAAACACCAAGGTGAAAGACAGTTCAACACCTCTAAATAGTATTCTTCAAAAAAGTGAAATAAAAAGCCAAATTCTAATATTTTGCACTTTTGAAAATGCTTTCTAAACATCTTTGGCTTTTAACACATTTTAGGTGTAGACATACACCTTCTTAGTAATGCTACCTACGCAACTGTAGAAGTTGCTCCACTAGAGTTAAGGTGGCCCTGTTTAAAGTATTTCCTATCAAACATAGATGAAACTACCTGTGCAATTGTGTATAGTTGTGAACATTAGTTTGGTAGTTAGCATTATTCATGCTTTTTGGTGTTTTCGTGCTTGCATATTTCAATACTTACATATACACATATTTTTTTAATAAAAATGCCTATTCCATGTGCTTATATTTTGGCTTTTGTTGTGTCACTTTGTCCATGTCAGGTTGTGCTCCATGTTTGTGTCTATGCTTCATACTTATAACCTAACCTTCATTAATAGGGGAAGAAAAAACAACTTCATGTATACAGATCAAAGTTTCATACTCTGAATTAATCAGTGATCATTACCTTAAATCCGATGTATTTATGTAATGTTTAATAACATAGACACATCTTTGTCTGTATATAACATGCTCAACTATGTAACTCAAGCTTCATTTAATTACAATTAATCTTTATCCATCCAAGTTTGAATACAAGTCAGCATTTTGTCAGCTTACAATGACACTCAATAGCTGATCTTTTATTCCTCACAAAATGGATATTATCATGAAGGCCTGCTTATTTATTTATTTATTTTTGACTTTTTCCCCCTTTGTACTGTTGGAAAGTTTTCTGCATGTCTAACAAATTCAATACACTCCAGTTGATTTGATGGTTCTGATTGACTGAAAATAGATATGTATGTTATATGTTGCATAACAGGAGAGGGGCAGGCAGAGAAATTTATCTTATCCTAATACTGCTTCTGGACAATACGTATTGGATGATCACTGTGTTTCATCTGCAATGGGTCCACAGACTGGATCATCATCTTCACCCTCTGGAGGCCTTGCTTGTGCAATTGCTGCTCTTGCAGAGCGTCAGCAAACAGGGGGAGAATCATCTGCAAGCTCCACCGATGGAATTATATCATCATTCAACATGCAGCAAGGTGGCAGCAGGTTTTATAATCAGCTGAGTAGCGAATCGGTTAGTTATCCCCCTACAGACAACATCAATGAGGTACCACCAGATGGCACTATGGCCATGAGTAGGGGCCATGGTGATTGGGACATGAACCCTGGACCACAAGTGGCTGAAGCAGAAAACAGCTACAGAAGCTCAGTTGCTGTAGATGGTAGCAGATTATCTTCTTTTCCACAGCCTGATGACATTGAAGGAAGCCTTGAAAATGCCACAGACCCCATTGTTCCTGAGAGTTTTGAGGAGCAGATGATGCTAGCTATGGCTGTCTCTTTAGCCGAGGCTCGGGCCATGTCAAATGGACACGGTGCTTGTTGGCTGTAGTTTTTGGTCAAGGTAATGGTTTAGTATTTCTTGAATTGATCATGCTTGCCATGACTGTTGAGCCGGCTGAGTCTTGGTTTGTGAGTTTGGGCAAAGTTCACACTTTGTGTGCAATTTGGTCAAGGATCAGGTAGTGATTCTCTTTGCACACATATTCTCAATTATATAAAGATGTCAACGGAAAAAAGATGATTCTAATTGGTCAAAAGTTGCTGCTTGATGCCTCCTGTGTTTGATGTCTTTCCCCCTGGCCCCTTCATTGGTTTTATGTAAATAGTGTTCCAAAGTTTAACCATAGGGCGTGATAGATTTCTTTCCGTTCTTATAGTAATGTATGGCACATTTTAGACATAAACTGAACAAGGAAGGAAATGAAAATTCCATTTGAGTGAAATTTCTGTCTCTGGTTCTATCAGTTGAGATCTGAGCATATTGAAGTTATGCCTGTAGGGTTTAGCACGTGAAGAATCTGGAAATTTTCATTGTTGCCTTAGTTGATGAATATAGAGTAGCAGTAGCACTGATTTTGGATATTGAAAAAATGTATTACTGAATTTATAGTGTGTGGAGGAGATGCATGAGGAAAAAAATTCTTAAGTAGACTAAGTTTACAAATAGGTAGATTGAGTCAATTATAAGTAGATATATAAGCATAGTAAACATATTTTTCTGTGATCATCACATATGATATGTTTATTTTTTTATAATTAATTTGATCTATCTATTTTTATAGATTGAATCTACTTAAATCTCATGCATGGATGGATTTAGTAGCTGTTAGGACCTAGGATGGGAATAAGTGGAATCAAAATGAGTTTTGTCGATGAAGCTCTCCACCTCTCAAATCAAATATTTGTTATTTCGTTTGCAATTGTAGGTCAATCCAACAATACTTTTAATCCTCATTAAACCTTTTTTAGATAGAAAAAAGAATTTATTATTGAAAAGAGAATAAAACATCACAATCGGCAGACCAACATGACAAGTTGGAGCAGGGATTTCGGATATCTAATTATATGTTGCCGAAAGAAATATATGATTTCCTCTTAATAATGAGTAGTGGGTAGGATTTGGATATTGAATTTAGATATTCCAATTGATTTTAGAAAAATTTGGATTTAGCCTTTGAGTATTCGATATTTGTTTGATATTAATGAGCTATTTAAGGTTTGATATTCAATATTAGTATTTTATATATAATAAATGAAATTAATAAAAATAAAATATATTATGAATTATATTTGTTACTTATTTTTATGTTAAATTCATACATCATTTAGAGTGACTAACAATCACAAAATAAAATTTTAAATAATTTTATAAATTGTATTTTGAAAGGTAAAAAGGGTATCAGGTGTCTCGGATATCACTACACATTCAATATTTACTATTCAATATCTATTATCCAGTTATTGTTATAAAATTGTTTAGATATCTTGGATATTTAGAAGATTTCAAATATTGGGTATTTTGGATGCAGATGCTAAAAATGTAAAACTTTTTCGAATTTAGGTAAGGATTGAATAATGAATATGTGTTTTAGATTCAGATATTGAAAACATGAATGGATACTCGTCTATTGACATTCCTATAGCAAAGGACAAGGCGCTCGAAAAAGAAAAAGAAAACAAACAATTAAAGAGTTTGTATTTAATTTAGTGTTAGTGGATTTTTTTTTGTTTATTAGCGATATTTAGATCATGACATGTGATAAAAATAATTTTAAAAAATATTATATCATGTGTTATAATTTAAACACTATTGATGAACAAAAAAATTATCTATTGATGATCAACTTATTTTTTAAAAGAAAACTCATGAAAAAGTAGAAAAAGTAACCCTACGAGAAAAACTCATAATGCAGACTTAAAAAGCCAAACAAATTATTTTAAATTTGTCAAGCCACTTCACAATGTAGGAAAAGGTCATTGTTTGTCATTAAACTCCGATGACATATCACACAAATATCCAGTGATATATCTTATTTTGTAAACTATAAAATTGTATAAGTACAATAAATTAAAAGCAGAAGTCTAAAGAACATACCTCCAGCTATAGTAATTAAATTTTTTAAAAACACAATCACCAAATATAAATTAGAATAAAGAAATTTTGTTTAGTCTATCCAAGATCTTTATCCATATATGTGTTGGAGAATCACAAGCTTTTTTGTAGATCAGAGACCTTTATATCAGAAAAATATTTTGAGTGTTTCACTATGTCTTTCTTTCCATCAAAGAAAGGGTATTTATAATTGATGAATAGTTTTTATAACCATCCTATATCTTTTCACATAGAGACACATTTTTACATAGAGATACCTTTTCATATAGGGACATATTTTGACATAAGGATACCTTTTCATATAGGGGTATGTTTTCACATAGAGTCGTCTCTTTACATAGGGTCACATTTTCACATAGGGAGATAACTACTAAATAAAAATAAGTCACATATATTTTAATTAATATAATTAACATTCTCCTACTTGACCCATTGAACACTTTATATATACCAATTCAATATTGATACATCTTTAAATCTCTTATAGACACGATATCCTTATACCCAAACAAAAGAATTCAAATTGTATGAATCATAGCGGTAAGTCTTTTTAAACTAAGTATTACCTTCCATATATCAAAATGCAACTAAATTCCCTTGAATGAAAATCATATGTGGTACATATCTTTATGAATGAACTTCCAAATGCTCACTCAGGGTCGTTAAAACATACATTACCATTCTCTTGAATTTTATGTATGTACAACTAAATAAGAGAAGATAAATATAAATTAATGAATTTTTTTAAAATCGACAAAATGCGATATCAAAAATATAAGGGTACTTCAATTATATTAGATTACATAATAGAACTGAGTCTTATATGTTCAACATGTTCTTTATAAGCAATAGGTAGTAAACCTTTTGTCAAGGGATTTGCAATCATTTATTTAATACTGATGTGTTTTATAATCACATTGTTTGCTTTAATATGTTCTCTAATAGCTAGATATTTAATGTCGATGTGCTTATTACGACTTCCACTTTTATTATTCTTGGTCAAAAATACTGATGCGGAATTATCACAGTAAATCCTTAATGGCTTAACAATTGTATCAACAATTACAAGCATAAAAATAAAACTCCTCAGCCATATAGCCTATGATGTCGCTTTAAAACATGATACAAACTCTGCTTCAGTGGTAGAAGTAGCAATCAAATATTACTTTGCACTTCTCCAAGAAATGACCCCTCCGGCTAATAAGACAACATATCTAGATGTTAACTTTCTTAAGTCGAAGCAACCAACAAAGTCAGAGTCTAAATATCCAATCACTTCCAAATGATCATATCGTCTATATGTAAACTTGTAGTCTTTAGTTCCCTAAAGATATCGCATGACTTTCTTTGTAGCTTTCCAATGGTCCAAATTAGGGTTACTTTGATATCTTTTCAATATTTCAGCTGCATATGCAATGTCAGGTCTTGTACAAACTTGAGCATACATTAAACTTCCAACTGCAGAAGTATAAAGAATGATTTTCATTTGTTCCCTCTTTAAAACATTTCTTGGATTTTGTTTAAAATTGAATTTGTCACCTTTGACTATAAGTGTAACACTAGATGAACAATCTTTCATGCGAAATCTCTTTAAAACTTTATTGATATAGATCTCTTGAGATAATCTTAATATCTCTTGGGATCTATCTGTAATATCATGTAATTTTTTTTAATAAAAATGTTTTGCTATAAATAAATATATTTTTAATTAAATTAATTTTTGTTTTGCTTAAAGTAATTATATTGGCCTTTAATAAATTTTTATTTTATTTTTAAAAATATTCTTTCTTTTATTATGCATAAAAATATTTATTTTGTGATTTATTTTATTAAAATTTGTATGAAGAAAAGACATGGTTTAAGAGTGCAACTAAAGTTTTCCAATAATATAAATTTTTAGAAAATTTTAAGATATTTTAAGAAGAATAATAATATTTATATGTATATACATAAAAATAAATCCTATTATTTAATTATTAAATAATAATAATATTAATTAAAAAAAAAGAGAGGGGGCAGAAGGAAATGGGAGAGCAGGCTTGGCATCCCCCATTTTTTTTCTTTCATTTTCTATCTCTATGTTTCTCAACTTCTTTCTAAGATTTCTTTCAATATATGTATCCAATTGAGATATCGAAAGTACCGTTGGACTCGTGGCGACGAGAGATTCAAAACTCATCGATCAATTTCACTAGAATTTTATCAAAAAATTGTGAATAGTAACTTTTTGGTAATTTTTCTAAAATGCTACATTTTTAATGATTTTTCAAGCTTTCAAGTTAGGAGTTTGTTAAGGATATAGAGTATTGGTTGTATAATGAATTTCACGATCAAACAATATGATTTAGTGCTTTAATTTTGTAAATTATTCTTCGATGAATAGTAACTGTGAAGTGCTTGAACAGTGCTTGAATAGTATTTTCTGGTATGAACAGTTTTTCTCGACCATGAACAGTATCCATCAGTTGACCAAGCTCCTAGAGTCATTTCTTAAGTTTTTGGACACTTTGAACACGTTTTTGAGGTCTATTTGGTCAAATTCGAATTGAAAAAGTATATTTTGGGGTTGTCCAACCTAGAGCCCTTACCCTGTAAGTATATAATACTTACTATAACATAATTTTTAACTATTCATTTGATATATCTATATGAGACATTACTACTAATGTGAAACTCATTTTTTAAAATTATGATCATGTATTTCAAAACATAGCTCTTAGTATAAACCTTAGAAATGCAGGACAAGCATCATATATACTTTATTTCTCTATTGATATTAATTTATACTGATTGAGAATACCCAAAAATTATGTTGGGTTATGGTGATGTTTATATTTCACATAAATTGATGAATGATTTTATGAGGCACATGTGTGGGCCTATGGATATAAATGTGCAAGTTAAGTTGGTATTGTTATGGCTATTGTTGATCAGTGGGGATATGATTTTCTAGAAGTGTCATGATCTTTTGTTTATCTCTTGCATTTCTTGTTATTTCTTTATTGTACCTATATGGAAGAACCTAAGTTGGAAACATTGCAAATTAGCATATGTGAATGCTAACCCTAGTACATCTTGAGTTCTATGTAACAGGTTTTTGCCTAATTGATTGTGCAGGCTTTTGCCTGATTGATTGTGCAGCCTTTTGTCTGATGGACTTTGCAGACAATGACATGATAGGTTACGGGTTTTTACTCGATAGATTACAAGCTTTTGGCATGATTAGTGGTGAACACTTCTTTTGTTGCATGCTTGAGAAATGACTATGGTTCTGATATAGAGAGAGTTCTTCAATCTATGAAAAGCTCTAAACTTATTTGTATTTATTTGTATAATATCGTAACATTGATATTTATGCCACTTAATACTGAAACTTTCTTGTTATTAATCTTTCAAACATATAATACATATAGCATTCATCTTTTCCTTGCATTAAATTTTTACTTGTGAAGAAAAAATTCGTATCCTGCTTATCTTATTTTTGTTATGGTAAAGATTACCTGCTCACTGAGTTGTCAAACTCATTACACGATATTTCTACGTTTTTCAAATAAGAATACAGATTTTGGTTAATCTCCTTCAGATAGTTGATTAACTAGGTAACACATTTTCTAGGTGAACCTGATTTATTTTTAGAGCTTCCAGCTTTGGCTTATATTGTATTTTGCACTCTAGAATTGCTCCATATATCACAGGTAGGATCTCAGCTTCCATTTGCATAGTATTTATGTATATTTTGATATAATTGAAATTATATAGTATAGATAATAAAACTCTCAAATGAATGTGATTATGAGTTTGGTTACAATCTATACTATTTGTGAGAAATTCATTTATATGTATCATACTAGAGGCTTACGAGATAAGATTATTCTCAAAATCGGTGCTGGTTACATACTCCTAACTTAGGGTCGTGACAAAGTTGGTATCAGAGCCCTAAGTCTTCCTGTAGTCTAATGGAGCAAAGAATTCTTTAGTAAGACCTTGAATATGGATATGAGTCAGACATATTTATAATCAAGGTGCTGTTAGGGGATTCTATAGGGTTTCAAAATTTCTTCTATTCAAAGTTAATTTTCTTCTGTTGTGTCATAAGTCAATTGTTCAAAAATATTTTCAATTGTGAATTGTTCTGAATAGTATGAAAGAGTTAAAAATAAAGTTATTGCCAATATTACATAGCAATGATTCTTTCTGTTTAATGTGTATTATACAATATCATGGCATAATTGTGTTTATTTAGTTGATAATGATTAGCATATATTCCAGTGACAATTATAATTTGTACTAGTATATGCTTGATGTAAGCAACAAATTGTATCCAATATTTTATGTTACTGTATACTAGTTGTAAAAGTTAACATCATATTCCAGCTATTTATAAGAAAGAAAAGAAAAGTTAGAGGGAGAATGATCCTTAAAGTAGGAAAGGTGATGCTAAAAGGTCACATGGCAAGCATGTTCATACTGACCTAGTTATAGTATAGAAAAAAAAAGATAGCCATGAGATGAAAAAAAAGGTTATGAAATAATGTGCAACGAGTTTGTTGAGATATGATGTTTGCATGATACAGTAAAACAATCATGTATTATATTGATAAGATATGGCTTATATGCCATGTTTGTAACATAATATATGCATTAAATATGGTACATGCTTATACTTGAAAAATTACATTGAATGGTTAAGAATTTTTTCATGGAATGACTTGGTTCGTAGAGCTATTTTGACTATAGAATATGATGTCTATTTTGTGCACTTATTCGGATATGTTTCATAACTTTTCTCTATTAAATGGCAGAATTAAGATTTTTGTTGATGAAATGGTATATCCATTGTTAAAAGTTGTACCATAGATGAAATAATATCTCATTTATGAGATTGTTGTAGGCTGTGCTATAATGATTAAGATGAGAGAATCTTTTTTCTTCATACAAGGAGACCGTAGTGAGGTATTCAGTAATCTAATCTTTGCTTTAGAAGCCCATAAATTATTACCAAAAAAATGCCAAGGATATTTGTCAGTAGTCAAATATATAGATATGGAATACACTAATATAGATCAAGTTCCAGTGGTTGGAGAATTTTCTAATGTTTTCCAAGAAGAATTGCTAAATTTACCCCCGAAATGAAAAAAAATGTGGTATTGATTTACTTTCTGTAATCCAACCAATGTCTATATCCCTATATAGAATGACACCCACTAAACTTAAAATATTGAAAAAGAATTAGTTACAAGACTTGTTAGACAAGAGATTTATACTCTCTAGTACTCTTCTTAGGGTGCTCTAGTCCTATTTGTGAAATAGAAGAATGGATCGCTATGGTTATGCATAGATTATAGATAGTTGAATAAAGTGGCAGTGTGTGATAAATACTCATTATCTCGTATAGATAATCTATTTGACCAACTATAAGGTGCTCAATGTTTTTCAAAAATTGATTTGAGATATAAATATTATCAATTGAGGATAAAAGAAGAGGATATTCCAAAAATTGCTTTTAGGACTTGGTATAGGCACTATAAGTTCTTAGTGATGACATTTGGATTTTTAAATGCCCTACCTGCATTCATAGATTTAATCAATAGTAATTAAGTCATCATTAGATCAATTTGTTATTATATTTATTGATGATATACTAGAAGATTTCAACAGTTCAGAGGATCGTAAACAATATTTAAAGATAGTTTTACAAACTCTAAGGGAGTATGTTTGGCAATGTGGTATCTTAATAGACCCTAAGAAGTAAAAGTGATACAGCAATAGTTATGTTCTACTACAGTTAAAGATGAAGATCTAAATTCAATTTGTGCTTTCTACGATTGTCTGTTGTCCAATCTATTTGAGCTGTAATTGGATCAGGTACATGAACATATACTTGTAAAGCATCAATCAATTCCTCAGCATTTGAAGCTGAGATGAGAATTCGTCGTGCTGAGTGTGAGATAAACTTTTGTTTCACAGCTTGATAAAAAAAGACAACAGATCATCAAATAAATAGTTAATATTTAACAAACCTATCGGTTTGTGATGCATATTCAGTTGTGCTCAAGAGACTATTTGAAAAATTTCTTCTAAAGTACTAAAACCATCTGTAAGGCAATGAAGGCATCACCATTGCTCATTATTCTAGCCATGCGCTTATGTATAGAAGCTACCCTAAATTCTTTCTCAATTATCTTCCCTATGATGTTGGATGCAGATAAAGTTGTAAAAATAATACCTAGAACTTGACATCTTTCTATATGTGCAGCTATAGACACACATCCCATTAACTCACGGTTACCTCCACCATAGACTAAATGAATTTTTTTCCTGGTCAGCACCATACCTAGATTTTGTGCAGCTTTCACATACTCTTCATCTTTTTCAGGACTGAAACCACAAAAGATACAAATATTTCGAAACTGGCGGAATGTGGTTTCCTCCATAGTTGCACACACCCTAACTTTGAGTATGAAAGTAAGGATATTAACATGTGCATTTATAGAACTTAGAGAAGGGAATACTTATGATAGTTATGCGAATAGACCGATTATAATTAGAACAGCTATATGAGTGATTAGTGGATATCAGCTAAATTGAAGGTGAAAATTTCAAAAATAATGGCAAGCATGTATATGTATAGTAGTTGTAATTATGGTTCATATTGAGCACATAAAGATAATAAGGTTAAGATATCATCAAAAATTTGTCTTTTCCTTGTTGTCATTGATGAAGCATTGATGTTTTGATTCTTGTAGGGAAGTTATAGGTGATAGGTGTGACAACTACTAACTAGTATCCTTTTTCATACATTTATATTGTAGAACGATTCTTATTTGTCTATAAATGTCTGACAATGTCTTCCTCCTCCATAAATTTACCCGTTCACTTATATAATTTTTTTTTTATAAGCATACATGAGTTTCAGGCTCTTCCAAGCATTTCCAAATCTCATTTCCTTAAAGATAGAGAAATCAAACTAACTAGGCATGATATACATTATTTACACAAAATGCTATCACACTATAAAAGAAAAGTGTATAATCCATCACTTAATTTAAATCAAACTATGTATTGTCTAAAAGGAACTTGGCACTCAACTATGCTATCACACATATATTACATCCTCAGAAATATACAATCCATATTCAGATGAGTCAACCTTGGGAATTCTGTTGCTCACTTTTTGTTGGAATACCTGGAATGTGATTATATGGACATAAAAAGATGAGATGACAATCTCAGTAACTAACAAAACTTTCATAAAACAGTATACATTCCATTCCTTAAAACATCTCAATTTATTTCACTGAAACATAAGCACTGACCATACATATTTACATTATCTTGGTCTACTTACCCAATGCAGTCCCATACCTGCAAAGGGTTATGCATCTCCAGCTATAATTGTGGAAAGCCAGACCACTACTTCAAGGATTGTCGAGTAAGGAGAGGATCAGTTCCTGATGGCAGACTACAAAATCAGGGACGAGTTCATTTGACCCTTCAAATAACTCAATTTTTATGGCCGCCCCTAGTTCTCTTATGTTCTGACTCACTTCCTGTTCCACAGAACTTATATATTTAATTATATACCTTAAACTACCCAGAATTTTCTCAAATTTGGTGGGGACCTCGATTATTATTTCTTTAACATGTTATAAAATTGACCCCTTCCGTACTTTGGTTGTAACAACCTCTTTTTTTTCCTTTATTATTATATAATATTGAGTTAACATACATGTCATTAATCAAAACAGACGTAAAACATATCAAACACATAGATATTTACATCTTGTTTATTTTGGTTGACCAATTCCGGAGATACAGGTGCGGGTGGTTGCACGTTCACCGGGATCTGAGCCAACTCGACCACAAACATCTTATTTGATTCTAAAATCTGCCCAACATAAAGTAACTCGATCCAATGTGCACTAAAAGCCAGAGCCTTAGAAACAAAAGCTGCATAAATAATTTTCTGAACATGATATGGAAATATAGTGAGAATTAAATCCCAGTAAGTTCAACAATAAATTATCATCAGTAAATCTCATCACGTCATGTTCAGCTGTATAAACTACATAAAATATCTTTGGTCACATGAATGCATTATATCTATGCACATAAGAATCATACTGTAATGATATGTATGATATGATTAACTATTTTCAAAATATCATATGATGGCCATCAACTTATTCTCATTTCAAGCTACCCCGGTCAGGGTGAGTATCCTCTACTCTCCGGTACGGGCTTTTCTCGCTCCGTCCGACATGGCCCACTTTCTCTTTCTTTTCTCATTATCATGATCATAACCGTTGGTAGGGCGTCCCCTACTGGTGCACCACACGGATTGCCATGTGACCGTGCTTATTTCTTTTCTTTTCACAATGATAGCAAAAAATATGCTTTCAATAACAAGTATGTTCATCAAAATATAACTATTACCATAAATCATTGGTAATCATGCCATGAACATAACCATTTCAAATATCACTTTATAAAATATTTTCATGTCAAAATTTCATACTTAAGATGGTAAAAAGTTCATACAATGGTAATGGCTATGGCTATACTAGTCATTTATTAAGATTCATCTTCTTTTTTAAATACTAATTTTATTTCTTTATTTTCTTGATGAAGGTTTTCATCCTATCTAACCTTCTCTTACTAATCAGAGCATAACTCCCTCAATTTAACTCTGATGTAGGTGATCTTGGTGTCCATTTCAAGATAAAACAATTATCTAAAACTATTATGTTGAACATTATAGCGAAAAATTAAGAAACAAAGGTGATATTACTCCCTCAAAGTACAGAATAGTTCCTCTCGGATAGGTTCTGACCTTTACTGACTAATTAGACCATATCTCCCAAATTGGAACTCCAAATTGCGTTATTCCAGTTGGTAAAAATCCATGAGCCATATATCTATAATTTTTATGTTGGCGCGCTATTTTAATTCCCTACAGAATATTCCCAGAAATTCAAAAACTAAAGCATTAATAACATACTCTTCCCTGAATAAACATTTTCTGACCTCTACTTACTAATCGGATCATATCTACCTCATATGAACTCCAAATTGCATAATTCCAGTGGGTATATTTCCATGAGACATAGACATATAACTTTCATGTTAACCATTTATTTTAATTCCATACAGATAATTCCCAGAAATTAAAATACAAAAGCTGTCCTAACATAATCTTCCCTGATGAACCATTTTCTGACCTTGGCTTACTAATCGGACCATATCTACCACATGTGAACTCCAAATTGAATGATTCCAGTGGCTAAAACTCCATGACACACATATCTTTAATTCTTATGTTAACCATTTATTTTAATTCCCTACCAATAATTTCCAGAAATTAAATTACCGAAGCTATCCTAACATATTCTTCCCTGATGATTCATTTTCTGACCTTTGACTACTAATCAGACCATAGCTACCTCATATAGACTCCAAATGGAATGATTCCAGTGGGTGAAAATCCGGGACACATATATCTTTAATTCTTATGTTAACCATTTATTTTAATTCCTTATAGATTGTTCCCAGAAATTAAAATACCAAAACTTAAAATTCTGCCACCCATAGCCATAACCATGCAGAACTATCTACACCAACCTAAGTATTCAAACATACATCACATGCAAGATCAATATGTAACATGATATAGCAACATCCATGACCAATCATCAAAGTTCTAAAATCAAAATCTCATATAAATATTATGAGTTTCAAAGGTTTTCTTCAAAAAGAAATATTGTTAAACTTACCTGGAGCACTTAGTCTCCTAGACTTCTCCTTCCTCTTTCTTCCTTTCTTCCTCTCCTTTCCTCACACTACCTTGCTTCTATTTTTGCTCTCCCTCACTTGGACGAAATTCTAATGTTGTAAGGGTGGGTTTTCTTATATAGACCACCAAATAATTCACCTTTCATGATCATGGGTCTACCTTATCACAATTAGGATACACTTTGTTGAATTTTTGGAAAACAAACAACTTATGTTCTTGTCTTCCTCTTCCTTAGTCAAGATATGCATAGAAAAAGGAGATTTGTATTTTGAAAATTATGATGATATGTTCTTAAGATATGGGGCAAGATCCCTTTGATTTAGGGATTCATTTCCTTTTTCTTTTGTCTTAATCAAGTATGATAGATTTGCCTTTTTAAGTGGCAAATTTCTAGCCCTTGAATTTTCCTTACTTAACTAAAATTATTTGTGTAGGATAATGATGTTTTGTCATAATGCTATGTATTATTACCCACTTGTTAAAGTTATGAATGTAGGATATAGATGTTTTTGTCCTAAAGCCTTGTATTATTATGTCACTTGCCAAAATGATGAATGTAGAATCACACCACTTGTCAAATTTTTGTCTTAATGCCATGTCACTTAATCTTGATTACACTAATATTTCATCACTTTAATTTTATTTTTATTTTTATTTTTCCTCTTGGGTTTGGGCTCATTCTTGCCCATTTTTCTTACTTTGGTTAAAATTCTTCCTTTCATAATGGGCTTGGTCACATTTTCATGATTTTTGGGCTATTGGTCCAATTTCTATATCCTAGTCCAAGTCTATGTTTTATTTCTTCCTTGGCCTATCCTATTGGCTTGCTAAAAATTGATGTGAAGTAGAAAAAATCTATATGAAGTGTCTATAGGTTAAAGCCCAATTACGGGTGGAGATACTAAACTTAGTAACTTTTGCTCTTAAATTAAGAAAAATTACCCTAATCCGATCTTCTTGAAAATTTAAGACCTTTACTTACTTCACAAAAATTTATCTTTCTTTACCTAAGAATTTCACCTTTCTTTAACATGTTTATTTCTAATATTTCCTCTTAGGTTTTCTTTCTTTACCTATTCCATTAATATTAGAACATTTCTATGCATATATGTAAGGTGAAGAATTTCTAAGGAAAATATCTAAAAATTACGGGATGTTACATTGGTGGTATAGAATTTTTCTAGGCTTTCTCTCTCTCTCTCTCTCTCTCTCTCTTTCTCTTCCTCTCTTTCTATTTTAGACTCCCTCTTGTCGATGCTCTGTGAAATAGCTTAAGCTATTGATGGAAATACTAAACACTGAAGGGGTTAAATGTTGAATTTTCATCTATCCCTTAGATTATTCTGAATCCTCAATTCACTCATAAGGAGGCTACTAGGTTGCAAAGAGATGGAGAGATTCAAATCTCTCATGCCCTCAAGATTACATGTTATTTATATTTTTATATGTTTCTGAAATAGTTTGAAACAGAACAGAAAGTTTCCTTAGCTACTTACATGTTAGAAGGTGAGGCTGAGCATTGGTGGAAAAGTATTCAGAGACTATGGCAGACCAATGATACTTCCATTACCTGGGATAATTTTAAAGAAACATTTTATGATAAATACTTCCCAAATAATGTGAAGAATCAAAAAGAGGCTGAATTCATACAGTTGAAGCAAGGAAATATGACTGTACCCCAATATGAGGCTAAGTATGTAGAGCTCTCTAAATTTTCTACTTATCTAAAGCATAACCATGATGATGCTTGGAAGGCGGCACATTTTGAGCGAGGTTTGAAACCTGAAATTAGAGAGAGAGTGGCTACCTTAAAGATACGAGATTTTTCCAAGTTGGCAAGTAAATGTAGAATAGCAGAAGAAACTCAAATAAGTGCTAGGTTTGAGAAAAGATTGAGAGATAGTGAGCCCTCTGGAGGAAGAGGAAAACCCTAGAATAAAAAGTTCAAGGGGAACAATTCTCAGGGTAGGAGAATACTGACCTGTAGTGGCCAAACCTCTAGTCAGCTTGCTTGTAATAAATGTGGGAGGAACCATAGAGATAAACCATGTTTAGCTGGTCAGAATGTTTGCTACAATTGTGGAAAGCCAGGCCACTACTTCAAGGATTGTCAAGTAAGGAGAGGATCAATTCCTGATGGCAGACCACAAAATCAGG
Source organism: Gleditsia sinensis (assembly GCA_037074535.1). NCBI lineage: Eukaryota > Viridiplantae > Streptophyta > Magnoliopsida > Fabales > Fabaceae > Gleditsia > Gleditsia sinensis. Next base: position 16,494,126 of record CM073466.1, on the reverse strand, counting down.
GACGAGTGTTTGCTCTTTCCCAGCAGGAGGCTAGTCAATCTCCAAATTTGATCAGAGGTATGTTAATGATCCGAAACTCACTTGTAGATGCATTGTTTGATTCTGGTGCTACACATTCTTTTATTTCATATGATTGTGCTAAGAGTCTGGGTTTGACTATTGATACTTTGCCATATGATCTTTTCGTTTCCACCCCTGGGATTCATGTTGTAACTTCTGAGGCTTGTATCAATTGTGTTGTGCAATTTGATCATAGATGTATCACTTTGGATCTTATATGCCTTCCTCTGTTTGATATTGATGTTATTCTTGGAATGGATTGGTTGTCTGCTAATAATGCAATTCTTGATTGTTCTAGAAAATCTGTTTTCTTACCTGTTTACAGTTCTAATTCTAAACACTACTAAAATTTCTTACCTATCCACCACCCAGGCTGAGAGGTACCTTAGGAAGGGTTGTCAGGGGTTTCTAGTCTTCTTTTCATTACAAGCCGAAGTAGATGAGGGTATAGAAAATATACCTGTTGTTAGGGATTACCTAGAAGTATTCCCTAAGGAGTTTAGCAGTCTCTCTCCTGATAGGGAAGTCGAGTTTTCTATTGATTTAGTGCCTGGTACAGGTCCCATATCTATGGCTCCTGTAGAGCTAGTTGAGCTTAAGAAACAGATAGAGGAACTCCTAGAGAAGGGGTTTATCAGACCCAGTGTATTTCCATGAGGTGCATCAATATTATTTGTTAAGAAGAAAGATGGTAGCCTCAGGTTATGCATAGATTATAGGCAATTAAATAAAGTGACCATCAAAAATAAATATCCACTGCCTAGAATAGATGACCTATTAGATCAATTGGCTGAATCTTCAATTTTCTCCAAGATAGATTTGAGGTCAGGGTACCATCAGTTGAGAGTTAAGACTGAAGATGTTCCAAAGATAGCTTTTAGAATCCAATATGGACATTATGAGTTTCTAGTCATGCCTTTTGGACTAACTAATGCCCCAGCCATTTTTATGGATTATATGAATAGGGATTTTAGGCCATACCTGGATATGTTTGTTGTGGTTTTCATATATGACATTTTAATCTATTCTAAGAGCCTTAAGGAACATGAGAATCACCTTCGAATAGTGTTGCAAACCCTAAAGGATAGGAAATTGTATGCCAAGCTTAGCAAGTGTGAGTTTTGGCTAACAGAGGTGAAATTTCTAGGGCATGTTGTCTCCAAGGAAGAGATAGCAGTGGACCCTAGTAAAGTGGAAGCAGTGGTTAACTGGGAGAGACTAAAGATAGTCACTGAAATACGGAGCTTTCTTGGCTTAGTAGGATATTATAGGAGATTTATCCAAATATTCTCTGAGATAGCCATGCCTCTAACTAGGTTAACCAGGAAAAACCAACCATTTGTGTGGGATGGTCGATGTGAGTGTAGTTTTCAAGAATTGAAAGTTAAGCTAACCTCTACCCCAGTACTAGTGATACCTAACCCTAATGAACTCTTTACGATATATAGTGATGCATCTAAGAAGGGTTTAGGGTGTGTTTTAATGCAGTAGGGTAGAGTAGTAGCTTACGCTTCTCGACAGCTTAGACCTCATGAGGAGAATTACCCTACACATGATCTGGAACTAGCAGTTGTAGTGTTTGCTCTTAAGATTTAGAGACATTATTTGTATGGTGCCAAGTTTGAAGTTTTTAGTGATCACAAAAACCTTAAGTATCTTTTTGACCAAAAAGAATTAAACATGAGGCAGAGAAGATGGATGGAATTTTTAAAAGATTATGATTATACTCTCAAGTATCATCCAGGCAAGGCAAATGTGGTTGCTGATGCCCTAAGTAGGAAATCGATTCACATGTCATCAATGATTCTTAAGGAATATGAATTAATTGAGGGCATGAGAGATTTGAATCTCTCCATCTCTTTGCAACCTAGTAGCCTCTTTATGAGTGAATTGAGGATTCAGAATAATCTAAGGGATAGAATTAAAGATGGTCAAGTTTTTGATCCATCCTTGAAGGGCATTAGAGAACAGATATCCCAGGTAAGTTTACAGAGTTTCATATTTCTGAGGATGGGCTAATTAAGTATGGAGAGAGACTGTGTGTACCTGAGGTGAAGGAACTAAGAGATAGTATCCTGGCTGAAGCTCACATGAGTAGGTATACCTTGCATCCTGGAGCCACTAAGATGTATCAGGACTTGAAAAAGAGTTTTTGGTGGCCTGGAATGAAAATGGATATAACCCAATATGTGTCTAAGTGTTTAGTGTGCCAGCGAGTCAAGGTAGAACACCAAAAGCCTGCGAGAATGCTTTAACCCTTAGATATTCCTGAGTGGAAATGGGATAACATCTCTATGGATTTTGTCATGGGTTTGCCTAGGACATCATTTGGTTATGATGCCATTTGGGTAATTGTGGATAGACTAACCAAGACTGCTCACTTCCTAGCCATTAAATCTGCCTATACTCTAGACAAGTTAGCACAGATGTATGTTCATGAAATAGTCAGGCTCCATGGGATACCTAATAGTATTGTTTCTGATCGAGACCCCAGGTTTACCTCTAGATTTTGGAGATCTTTACAAGATGCTTTAGGTACTAAACTTAGGTTTAGCACAGCGTACCATCCACAAACTGATGGACAAAATGAAAGAACAATTCAAACTTTAGAAGATATGCTTAGGGCTTGTGTACTAGAAATGAAAGGGAACTAGGATGTGTACTTACCTTTAGTTGAATTTGCCTATAACAATAACTATCATTTCAGTATCCAAATGGCACCCTTTGAGGCTTTGTATGGAAGAAAGTGTAGGTCACCTTTGTGTTGGGTAGAGCTAGGAGAGAGGAGTCTTTTAGGCCCTAATTTGGTTGACCAAACCACAAGGCACATTGAGCTTATCAGAAAGAGACTGCTAGCGGCTCAAAGTAGACAAAAGAGCTATGCAGATAAAAGAAGAAGGCCTCTAGAATTTGAAATAGGCGACCATGTGTTTCTTAAGGTAACACCAGTCTCAGGTGTGGGGCGGTCTTTGAAATCCAAAAAGCTTAGTCCCAAATATATTGGTCCTTTTCAAATTCTTAATATGCGGTATTATGAAACGATTTACAATTGCATGATAATAAAGTTTAACAGATAATAGAGGTATTCACATTCCTAAAGTAGGGGCGTGACAAATTTTATGGTGATTATATAACATAACTAGGATGCTTCTTATAAAATATCACGAATTTTTAATAAGCTTTACCCGTCCAAAGGAATGGAAAACATAATAGAAATAGAACTGAAACCAATCTACACTATTCTGGGTTAGGGAGGTACTTATTAGGGTGAATAGAAGATTTAAGGGCTGAAAGGATCATGAAATAAAATAGACATGTAAAGAAATCTCCATACAAAATTTTAGAAATTTTAAAAAACTTTTGTTATATTTAATAATAATACTAAAACTGAATAGAATCACAAGTCTTTTAGGAAAGCAAGAGCTTTTAAACTAGAAACTTAAGATTTTAGATACTCATATGCACGCATTAACCAAAAGCTTTTATATGTTTTAATTTGAGTAGCTGGTTGTAACTTTGGTAGCCTTGGAAATGAAGTGATTGTACTGGAATTGAAGTAGCTAACTCTTCCTTAAAACACTCATTATGATTATAAACTTGAATTTATCAATTTCACTGTTTGCCTGACTTTTATGCTATAATAAATGATGATGGTCTAAAGTTATGTGTATGCATTCTCGGGAATTAAGGGGTGCACAAAGTGTGCTAAGTAAGCCCATTTTCCCTCACGGTTGGCCAATAATAGGAGATGCATAACCCTTTGCAGGTATGGGACTGCATTGGGTAAGTAGACCAAGATAATGTAAATATGTATGGTCAGTGCTTATGTTTCAGTGAAATAAATTGAGATGTTTTAAGGAATGGAATGTATACTGTTTTATGAAAGTTTTGTTAGTTATTGAGATTGTCATCTCATCTTTTTATGTCCATATAATCACATTCCAGGTACTCCAGCAAGAAGTGAGCAACAGAATTCCCAAGGTTGACTCATCTGAATATGGATTGTATATTTCTGAGGATGTAATATATGTGTGATAGTATAGTTGAGTGCCAAATTCCTTTTAGACAGTACATAGTTTGATGTAAATTAAGTGATGGATTATACACTTTTCTTTTATAGTGTGATAGCATTTTGTGTAAGTAATGTATATCATGCCTAGTTAGTTTGATTTCTCTATCTTTAAGGAAATGAGATTTGGAAATGCTTGGAAGAGCCTGAAACTCATGTATGCTTATAAAAAAAAAAAATTATATAAGTGAACGGGTAAATTTATGGAGGAGGAAGACATTGTCAGACATTTATAGACAAATAAGAATCGTTCTATAATATAAATGTATGAAAAAGGATACTAGTTAGTAGTTGTCACACTTTTATGTATTCTTAGATTTATCTAACATTATTAGAGACTTAGGATGTTACAATAGGCGTAATTCTTAAAAAAAAGTGAAAATGTAAACAAGTTAATTATTGAAAAGGGACAATCAAATGATTTATTTTATTTTCTCAATGTTCTTGCCAGTCGACTATCGGTATTATTAAATCGACTAATTATTTTGAAAATTTTTCATTTGGACTGATTTATTTTACAGTTGATTGATTACATCTATTTTGAAACAATCAACTGCATCCTACCAGTTAACTACGTGCTCTTTGTTCTTTATAAACTTTTATAAACTCAGAAATATTTCTTTTCCATGTGCTATTTTTCTACCGAATATCAACAGCTTTAAAGTAGATTTTGGCACATATATTCAAAATTTGCGGCCACCGATTTTTTTGTTGTTGCCAAAATAACAGCTTTTTGTTTATAGATTTTTAAGAATTACGACCACCGATTTTAATTTTCTTTCAATATTTTGTCTAAACTTCTGATTTCCTATTTTGACACCATGTTCTATTAAGTATTTCTCTTTTTCTGTTGCGTCATTCTTCATTAATATTTGGCATTAAATACAAGGTTCTTTTTCTGCATTACAAGAAAATTTAATTTCTTTTCTTCGAAACTCAATTATTATGGTATCCAAGTGGTTAATAAGTTAAAGTAATGGAGAATATTTTGAGAACTATGTCCGAAAATAATGTAGAGTGATCAAGGTATTTGTGTTAAGAATTTATACCATACTAAGTTGAGTCTAGTATCTAGAATGTGAATAATTGTTGAAAAAAGAGATTTTAGAAGAAGTTATAGATTGTGAATATGGATAACTTAAAGACTTATGTAAGAGGTGTTGCAAACTTTCTGTTAAATGATTCAGTGGGGTCTAACTTATTGTAAGATGACGTTGATAAAGTAAAATTGATTAGAAAAGAATACAAGCAACTCAATAAAGGCCAAAAGTATATAAGAAAAGAATGTTGAGCACTAGAAATTATCAGTTGGTGACCAAATATTCTTAAATGACTCACCTAATTGATTGTGTGGGCTTTTACCTGATGGCCTTTGCAGGCAATGACCTGATGGATTACAGGTTTTTACCTGATGGATTACAGGCTTTTGACCTGATTGATGGTGAACACTTCCTTTGTTGCATGCTTGAGAAATGGCTATGATTCTGATATAGAGTCTCTTTTAGTTTTAAAAGCTTACTTATAGCTAATGACCTTTCCCCCTTTAGGAAATTCAACAAGATTTCATACTTAATTGTGAGCCATTGAATTCATCTCGTCCTTTATGGCATCATACTATAATGTGGATGTATTTTCACTCATAACTTATGAAAACGTGACAAGGTCATCTTCAACACCAATGTCCATGTCAAATTCTTGTAGGTACACAATATAATCTAAAGAAATTGCAAGTTTCTTAACTCTTGAAGATCTTCTTAATGTTACATCAACTTCATTGATTGAAGAATCTTGAGTAATTGAATCTATAATGGCGTCCTCCTGATAAAATTGTTCTTTAAACATTGGTTGTTCCTGAATAATCAAATCACGATGATTATCATGAAAAACAACCAATCGATTCGAAGATGTGTGAATAGATTCAACCCTATTATGTTCTTCAAAGACTAAGTTTCGAAGATGACTACTCCCATTAATCTCATCATTCTCAAGAAACTGTGCATTCTTAGATTCCATAATTCTCGTTGTAGGAGATGGACAGTAAAATTTATATCCCTTAGACTTTTCTGTATGGCTAATGAAATATCCACTGACTATTCTTAAATTTAACTTTATCTCATGTAGATCATAAATCCTAACTTTAGTTGGGCATCCCCAAACATGTACATATCTTAAACTAGGTTTTCAACCTTTCCATAACTCAAAAGACTTTTTCTGAATCGCCTTGGTTGGAACCCTATTTAGTACATATGTTATAGTTTTTAAGGCTTCACTCCACAAGGACAATGGGAGATTGGAGTTACTAATCATACTCCTCATGTCCATCAATATCCGGTTCCTCTTTTCAGCCACACCATTTTGTGATGGTGAGTCAAGCATTGTGTATCGTGCCATAATTCCTTCTTCCTTAAGGAACCTTGCAAATGGACCTAGTAACTGTCCCTGTTCAGTGTACCTTCCATAAAATTCATTGTTTCTATCTAACCTCGCAATCTTAATTTGTTTACCAAATTGTTTTTCTACTTTTGCTTTATAGACCTTAAAAGCATCTAGTGCTTCACTTTTATCAAAAAATAAGTAGATATACATATATCGTGAATAGTCATCAATAAAGGTTATGAAATATTTATAACCATTAAAGCATATATCATAAGGTCCTAAAATATTAATATGTATGATCTCCAATACATCAGAACTCCTCCTCGCACTTTTCTTGGACTTGTTAGTTTGCTTTCCTTTAATGCAATCTAAACAAGTATCAAAATTAGTAAAGTCAAGAGTCTCAAGGACTCTATCATTTACTAATCTCTTAATTCTATCAATTGAAATATGACATAACATAAAGGATTTCTCATTTATAACACTATGCTTCATGCCAATATTATTACCATACACAATTGTAAGGCTACAATCAAAAGTAGAAATCAAATAAAGTTTAAACAACCCATCATCCATAATACCATTACCAACTAGAACATTATCTTTGTATAAACGTAAAGTATTACCAATGAAATTAAAACTAAAATCACATGGTACAAGTCTTGAAACTGAAATAAAGTTTCTTAAAAAATAAGGAACATAAAAGGTTCTTTTAAGGTCTAATACAAAGTCAGAATCAAGTATAAGTCTATAGGTTCTAACTACCTCTACATGTGAACGCACCTTGTTTCCTGAATAAATAGAACATTCACTTTTGGTCGGTTTCCTTTGGTTTACAAAACCCTGCATAGTATTGGCAACATAGATTGTAGAACCAGAATCAATCCACCAAATGTTATATAAAACATAAACCATACTATATTCAAAACACACTAAAAAGAAGAGACATGAACCATATTAGATTCAAAACACACTAAAAATAAGAGATTACATTTCTTTTCAAGCCAATGCTTGAATTTGGGACAAATCCTTTTTATATGTCATTTCTTCTTACAAAAGAAGCATTTGACATCGTTCTTATTAACTTGATTAAGAGGCACTTTATTCTTCCCTTTCTTAGATGATTTCTTATCATGAGTCACCAAATATGCACTTTCAATCCTTTCTTGATTCAATCTCCCTTCCTCTTGTACATATATGGTAAAAAGATCATTAATTAACCATTTCTCTTTATGCGTGTTATAAGATATCTTAAAAGGTCCAAAATGAGGAATGAGTGAGTTAAAAATGATTCAGAAATATCAATCTCCAAAAATTTTAGTTGAGACGCTATGTCTCGCATCTTTATTATGTGCTCATGCACACCACTGGTGCCATTAAATCTCATGGAACACAATTTTGTCATTAGGTTGTTTGCTAATACTTTGTCAAAAGTTTCAAATTAATCCTAAATAACTTTGAGATATTCCTTAACTTTTAGCACATTCAGAGATAGATCCACGTATATTATTTTTCAATATGAAACTTAATAAACATAAAATTCAAACTATTTAATCGCTCCTAAAGATGATATGATGTTTTCTTATTTTGGGTGATTGATTCTGTGGGTTTTGGTGATTCATCCACTCGAAGTGCTAAATCAAAGTCTATGCACCCCAATGTAAAAAAAAATTTCTACTTTCAATCAGAATAGTTATCACCATTCAAAGGAATAATATTTGAGAAATCAAATATTAGGACAGATAAAGTTTGAACTACTACAAAATAAATAACAAACTTACTACTCCTACAATGAAACTCAATATGAAATATTTATCTATATAAATAAATCAATACTTCATTATAATCTTTCTTGTGAACTTAGATTATAACACACAAGTGATTTAATTTCTTTATGATGGGACTAGAACGAGATTTATAAATAATTATCTAGACCTATGGGCAACTAGAATTTAAATATATCAATGTTACTATCACATCCTAATTAATTACATAATTATAATACTTACCTTGTGGGGTTAAAATATTATATAGCCATAATTAATTACAATTATTAATGTTATTAACTTTATGTAATTAAACTTAATGTCACTTGATATTTTATGTAATTAAGAATGTTGTGACTATTACTTAACTGCACAAATGACAACTTAAATATAACATCAAAATTATTGACTAAAATTTATTTCAATAATCAATTATTTATATTTAGGAAAATCAAATATGCATATAAAATAAGTATGCATAAAATCTTAAATAAATATGAAGGATTAATTAAATTACAAAATAATAAATAAATTTGCAAATTAAATCCTATATATCGTCAACAACTACTATAAATGACTTTATAGCATAAATATTACTAAATGTGTTGATAGTTGAATTAGGGAAGAGTGCTTTGATTAGTCAAAGAAGCGAGGGTTCAAGTCCTTTAGATGGGTGTGATGGTTTTCCTCTTTTTTTTTTTTTAAAAAAAAAAAAAAACACACCAGCACTCCATATATGAACTTGCATCAAATTTGATATTAAATGAAATTCAATGTGTTGAAATACACAACAATAGATGCAATAAATACACAATGAAGCCGCACAGTAAGAGATTCAACCCCAATGTCATTCACCAATGCCAACCATTATATAATAAAAATTGGAATAAATCGCTTCATTATTTTAACTCTATTAATTTTATATACTTTAAAAATATTCCAATTGATGAAATCAACACATAGCATTCTCAAATATCTCAATTGGATATTTTAATGGATCAAAAACTAAACTAGAGCAATCAATTGATGAAATCAACACATAGCATTCTCAAATATCTCAATTTGATATTTTAATGGATCAAAAACTAAACTAGAAACATTGCTCTGATAACAAATATAAACCATAAAATTGTATAAGTGTAATAAATTAAAAACAGAAATTTAAGGAATATACCTCTAATTAAGTAATTAGATTACTTAAAAACATGATCACCAGATATAATTTAGAATAGAAAAAATTTATCTAGTTTATTCAATATCTTAATCCGTGTACTTGATGGAGAATTAAAGATTTTTTTGTAGATTAGAAACTTTTATATTAAAAAAAAATTTAAGTGTTTCATTATATTCTTTTTTTCATAAAAAAAAAAGTATTTATAATTGACGAATAGTTGCTATAACTATCCTGTATCTTTTTACATAGAGGCACATTTTTATATAAAAATACTTTTTTCATATAAAAATACCTTTTGGCATAAAGACACATTTTCATATAGATTTTTTCACGTAAAATTATTTTTTTACATAAGGTCACATTTTTACATAAAAAATAATTATCAAATAAAAATAGATCACACATATTTTAATTAATATAATTAACATATTTATCATATGAACTTGTGGCATATCATTCGTAGTAATTCTATTAAGCGTGACCAAAACAAAAGCTTTTGCTTTAAAGAAAATCTTGACTTTCTAAAAAGATTCAAACAAAGAAAAATTATGTGCATTTAGAGTGCGAATAAAAAAAAAATTAAAAGGAGCAACATATAATTCCAAAGAATCCAAGTTCCAAATCCCTTGTATCAAGCAAAGAAGAAACATGGAAAAAACCAATGGTATCCGACAACAAAGGAAGATCGTCGACAAGTCTATCATTAAAAATCTTGAAGAAGTGAAAATTATAAATAAATAAAAAAACCAGTCATTTGTAAGATCAAAAAAAATTTAGAAATCAGAGTGTGATGTAAAGGAGATAACTGATAAAGTCAAGGAACAAGTTCATAGAAAGCAACTTCACCAATCTAATGGTCCTTTCCATTTGGCTAGCAACTAATATTTTTGTTTTTTTTTTAATTATTAAAACTCTATTTTAATCCTTTAAACGTGCAATAGCAATTTACTCTCTCAAAATTTTGTCTCAATTTACAAATCAAATTTCAATTTTCGATCACTTTCATCTCTCTCTTTAGTTTCTGTTAATAAAATTAACGACAAGAAATTTTTTCTCTTTAGTAATTCTATATATTTATTAAAATGTCATCTTTCAATAACTTGTGAGAAGTATATATTAATAAACAAGCTACCATTCAATGACTAGTGAGAAAAGCATACTAAAAGTACTATATCACCGGTTAACATGCGCATCATAAAAAAAATTTAAATTCCTTTTGTTATTGAAAAAAAATTATAATTAAAATTATATTTAATATGATATAAAATTTTTATTATTATTTTTTTATATTTAATATATTATAAATAATACATAAATAAAATAAAAAATTTATAAAAAAATAAAAATATTTTTAAAAAAAATTATTAAAATAAAATATTATAATTAAAATTACATTTAGTATAAAATAAAAAAAAAAATTTTTATATTTAATAGATTATAAATAATACGTGAATAAAATAAAAAAAATTATAAAAAAATATTTTTAAAAAATAAAATTATTTTAACATAAAAAATTATTCTAAAATAATATAAATATAAAATAACTAGTTAGTAATATAAAATTTTGACTTAAATTTAACAGTTGACAATTTATTTTATTATATTGTTATGTTAACTTAAAAAATTAATAATAAATAAATAAATAAAATATTTTAATTTTTTTATTCTATTTCATTCATTTCTCTTTCATTAATTTTTAAAGTAAAACTATCTTTTTTATAAGAAAGAATTTAAATTTCATAAGATTTAAGATTCTATTAATCAAACGCAATAAATTAATAAAATAAAATTTAAATTCTCATTCTATCCATTTAATTATATAAACCAAACAGGATTCCTTAATAACAATAGCTTTTAAATAAAGATAGAACCCAATGATGTAAGTAAATAAATATATAACTATTGCTAACAAACACTATTGAGGCTACAGTGAAAAGTAGCAGTCTAGCATATTATATGATCGGGGAAAGCCGTCTGAATATAATGTGGAGGAATATATTAGTCATGGACACTGCCATTGATGAGAAATTCTTGTACAAAAGCTTATCTATTTTTGACAGACTAAGCAATCCAGTGCAGACATATGCGCATATATCTTTTCAATGATTTCCACAGTGTTACCACGTAGTTACTTCTTTTTAGCTTAATTGAAAAAAATAATGATAATAATAGCTCAAGTTTATACGAAATTTTTCAATATCTACTGCCACTAAGCTAGCTCACGTGATAAGTAGGGTTAAAGCTTGAGTAAAGGATCACAAATTCTATCCTCCTCTTGTACCAAAAATAAATAAATAAATTTTTCTGTATCTATAAGCACAATATTGCAGTTAGGTTTTACCACCCAGAAGTTAAAATGGAAAACTTATAGGAAGTCAAATTTCTAATATTTTAAGCATCAATGAGTAAGTGAAAGCTCTAATCCTAGTTGTTACCAGTGATGTATGCTCTAAAGAAAATGCTACTTACTAAGAGTTTAAATAGTTGAATTCAAAGAAGCATCAACGGAATAGGCATTTCGCAAGAGCTTTAGTACTAAATAATTCTATTTTCTCAGTTACAATGGAAATATATTAGACACCCACTCCCTCACAAATACAAATATACAAGTCAAATCTTTAGTTGACCAGCATTAGCCAGCCATTATGTATGTATGAATGCAAAGTCTTAATAGAAGAAAAAGGAAAAAAGTTATTGTGCAATATCTTACAATCACTAATCCTCATCACTGTCATAGTTTTGACACAATGATTGTAGTCCACTTGGAGTGCTAGTTTTACCATCTTCCTCTATTTTCTTTTCTTCTGGTTCTGCAGGATTTTTAACATCAGAGATTACTGGTTTCTTAACAACGTTAATCTTCACCAGGGAATTAAAAAGCTTTGCACCAGCTGCAGTCCCTGAACCGCGTGGATTTTCTGCATAATAGCAGCAGTTAGCGGGATGTTTTCTTGGCCAATAAAAAAGAGGCAAGGTGAGTTATATTCCCAAATCAAATAGTATAATTATTACCCTCCCCACACCTTAAAAGGGAAAAAGGAGGGCCAATGAACTTTAGTGACAATTCTGAGGTCACAAAAAGTTTCAACTTTGTTTATTTTCCGTTGATATATGAAAAAAAATTTCAATCAATGACAAATAGAAAGTTGTGATTTTTTGCAACATAAATGGGTTTTTTTTTAGCCCAGTTATAACATAAATTGTTTTGTCGGAGCTTTACTCCAAATTTCATCATATTATAATATTTTCTTTTTTTTTCCCTCTTTCCTTATGTTGCTTGTACTGTTTATCTATTTATTTATTTTACATGATAGCACCTATAATCGAACCTAAAACCTCCTGCAAACTACTCAAATCCTTCACTATTAGACCACCCTACAGGCTTATACTTTTTCTTCTTTAATACTCTTCCCTGTCAGATATACAGCTTAATTCCATATTCAACATAAGTGAATCCACTGAGTAATGATAACAAGGCTAAACTTCCCGTGTACATAATGCATTAATGAAGTTTATTATATCTGGTTGCTTTGAAAGCTCATCAGAGACATATCCTCAAAAGGCACATACCTTGTTCGCCAGAACTATCCAAACTAGTTTTTGTCAGTGCATCAGTTGCTTTGCCAGGAAGCTCTTCAGACATCCTTTTTCTCTGCATGCAGATATGGTCAAACATAAGCCCATAGTTATAACATAATTTCAACATCTTATGTTGGAAAATAATTAATAAAGAAAGATGCTAGCCAACAAGATTTCCCAGGCATAAGGTTAACGTTAAAAAAAAAAAACTTGACTTACAAGCAACAGGTGAAGCTACTTAGGATCTGTAAGCACTTCCTTAATCAATGCTAAAACCAAGAGTTTTTGACATTCAACTAGAAGTTTAATCGTATCTTCCTCAAAAGATTTCCAGACTCAGATGTTCTTATATGGGATTCTTAGTTTTTCCCTTGTGTACAACATATTTCTAAATTTCAATTTTCAGAAGTCCATAATGCCTGAAGAAATTTAAACATTCTTCCTGAAAAAGTAAGCATTACAATTTGGAGGGAAAGTTGCATGTGTAGCATGTTTCAATTCTTCATGTTCGGTTTGGTTCTTTTAGAAGAAAGAAAACATGAGTGCTTCCCTAGTCTTCTACTTCACTTCCTGGAACAAAAAGAAAAGAAATCCACAAGTCCCTTTTTCACATTCTCTGCAATGTTAACTTAAACTTCAAAACACATAATTACTTAACCTTTCACTTCTTTCCTGATAATTAAATTTTTCTGGCCGAGTTTTGCTCATATTTACCATCCTCCAGATCATTCAGTACACCACAAAAATATATCCAAGAGTTTTATGAAAACAAAACAAACAGAAATTTATGAATGCTTCTGTCCTAAAAAAAAATTATAAAAGCAAAGAACAAACTTACAGGCAGTAAAAAAGGAGAAAAAAATGCCATAGGAAATCTCTAGCAGTTTTTGTGACAGTAGGGAGGAATGTAAAGTCCAGATTTTTTGAATTCAAAAATGTTACCACAGCAGCATGAATGAAATTGTCATTAGCAGTAGTCTTAGGACAGTGGCAAAAGCATGGGGTGCCAAGATAAGAGTTCCTTCAAAGGGAAAATACAAGGCTGAAGGTCAAAGTGTTTTCAACAGTTTGAAGAGGAGGATGAAGATGATTTGCTGTTGAGGCTTAGTGGTGGTGATTCTCAAATGTCAGACTCAGACCTATTAGGCCAACAGCATATTCAAGAAAAATCTAAGACTACAAAAGGGGAAAAAAGGAACATCTGAAATCTTCATACCTTCAGATTATCATTGGATGTTTCACCATTCCCATTTGAAGGCTGAACCACATATTCATCATTTTCAATATCTTCATCACGAATTCTTTTAACATAATCTGTTGAATTCTGTTTATGATAGTAAAAAGCAAACTATATAGTTAATTCTGCTAAGAAGGAAATACAGACACTGAAAGGAGCTAAAAGTGGGGAAAGATAACTAGGATAGTAATACTTACGCGTAAGAAAACTGATTTTATCAATGCTTCATCTTCTTCTTCTAGTTTTTTCTCCTGATAACACAAGACAAGTATAAATTAAATTGTCAAGAGAAAAGTATGAAAAATAAGAGGATGACCTACAGTTACACACTTAATATAGGACGACAACAACAACAACCAAACCTTTTCTCACTAATATAGGGCATAGCCTGAAATTGTTTACATTGGTTGTCTTCCAATGTTTTAGAATTAGGAGTTAAAAGGTATCATATTCGAGTTTGCAACTCAAATTCCTATTTTGAGAACCAGATTTATGCCGAAAGCATTGACATAACATTGCAAGAATATAATAAACACTAAACAGGAAAAAAAAAGACGATTTTATTATTATCTTCACAGGTTATCTGAAATTTTTTAGCAAAGTTATACACATCATACCAGAAGGATTTTAGAATTTTTATTTATACAGTATATACCAGACTCTATGGGGATGTGTTAATATTATCTGCAAAAAATATTTATTATATCCTATAATTAATTGTTCATGAAATTTATCACTAATCCATACTATTATAGAAAGGGATTCCCTCTTTCCGTGATTTTTTTTATCCTTAATAGCTACTGTATGTATATTAAATAATTGAAAGTAAGGAGAAAAATGCCACATTAACCTATTAAACTAGGTCCCCTTTCATACCCACATCTCCTATACTTGAGTAACTTCCTAAGAAATAGCAGCATAGTGGATTAGTTACAAATTACAATTTCATTCAGTTTCTAAGGTTTCAAAAGAGAAACTTGGCACACATACATGTGGCTATTAACATTTTCTATTTCTACACATATTGCAGGTAGCCACTACTAGTGTTAAAATACATCTTTGAATTACTGAATAACATTCACAGAAGCTTCTAATTTCTGTTAGCTTATCATGTTAGCTAGTAAATTTTCCACGCACACTAATTATGGACAGTAAAAAAAGTTTTTTTTTTTTAAAAAAAACAGCCTCCTTTGTTTCAATTGAGCCTGTAAACTACCACCTTCCCCATTAAGACACTGAAAAGTGAAAAATCCACTATCAGGTCTCTCTCTATCACTTCCAGCTCCCCCATCTAATGTTAGCTGTCTCTCTTTCTCTCTAATAATTGAAGGATGCTCTCTCCCTGATCCTCTGCATTTATATCATTTCTTGAGTCAAAATAACTTTCCAGTTTACAGTACAGCATCCCCCAATGCTATACCTATATTGTTGTTGCCATTCAAGCCATCTATTTCCAACTATTTCTTGATTCAAAATAGCTCATAGAGAAGTGATGTATCAGTTTAATAGTTCACCTCAGGTTTTCATTCCCATCATAACTGAATAGAAGAGTGAGTCAGTGGAGTAGAAAATACACTCTTTAAGTATCAATTATAGTGAAAGTAAAATATTTTTCCTTCCTCCAAGGACTCGGGAAATGGCATAGATAATTAGTACAGCAGATTAGAAAACACTGATGCAATCATAGTCTGCTATGTCTAGTAAAAAGACAAAGCATTGCATCTGATTCAATTTCGATCGTCCCAAAATGTAGATCTAAGATTTTTACAAAGTATCATGTGTTAGCATCTACTTAGCTATCTTATCAACTACCAAATTGACCATCCAAGATCAAGTTGAAACATCAACACAGCTGATTATCAGATTAAACAAAAAAAAAAAAACATAAAAAAAACAAACAAACTTATAGTTAAAGCTTTCTATGGTTAAGCAACCAATTACATGTCAAGCAGATTTTTACAAGTTTCATATCATACACTTTACTTATATAAGCAATTATAACCCTTTGCTTAAGAGTTCAGAGGGGAAATATTTTGTGCAAAGCATATATAAATAGCAAGTGTTATCATACCTTTTGAGCTGCCGTGTGTTGCAAAGCCTCCAGCATTGCATCAACAGAGACAGTTGCATGCCTAGACTGGAAAATAAAAGAGGCTTGAATCAGTGTGCAGACTTCAGATTCATGCGCAAGTGTAGATAATATATTAAAAATCATAAATGAAAATCAATTAAAAAAAATAGCATGACACCATGCACAACATATGTAAATCCCAAAGTTAATCTTTTTATGCGAAAAGATCAAATTTGACATGTTGTATATAATGCAATCACAGCAACAAGTACCTTCATTGACTTCATCTCATCCAGTGCAGCAAGAATGTCCATCTCTCTTTTAGAGTCCAAGGTTCTATTTTCCAGAGATTTCATTGCATCTCCCATCTCTTCAGCATCCCTCTTCTGCTTTACTTTTTCTTCTTCCTCATCCTCTGCTCGCCAAGGTTCAAAATTTCTCGTTGCACCAGATTCAACAACATAATCCGAATTTTGAGGGTCGGTTTTCATCGCAAGCTCAGCCGAGCACTTAGTGCATTTAAAGTAAAACCTGAATATTTGAATTCCCAGATACGTCTGCAAAAGGATTAAGCAGCAACCTCAGACCACTGAATATCATAATTGTAAGCTCCAAACATGAATCAAGAAGCAATGTTTATGTCAATCAAACAATTGATTCCAAGTAACTCAATACTCAAAATCCAAAACAAACACAAAATTAGGCATGCCCATTAAGAGTTAAGGCCCATAGCAAATTACTCAAAAAAAAGACAAAAATAACGAAAAATTAAGAAAAAAAATTTACAAAATTGATTAGTAAAGTAGAAAAAGTAACCTCGCCGATAACATCTTCCTTTCGGGAGTTGAACTTGGTGCCTTTGTAGATGTAATTGCCACAAGTATTGCATCTGATGCTCATTGGAAGCATCATGCGAACCTTGATCTGTTGGTTTTTGGGTCTTCGAACCCTTGGCAACTTTGAGGGATCGAAGTCAGGTGGGTAATACTTGTTCAACACCTTTCGTTCTCCCATCTTCTTCTTCTTCTACTTCAAATTCCTGGTCTCAACTTCTTCTTCTTCTTATATTCTCCTTTTGATGAATGGAGGCGTTTGCCGGAATAACTACAACGGGGTTTCCTATTCGATTTTCTTTTCTCCTCGGCTTGAAGACTGCAAACGAAGAAGATGCGCCAAACGCCTGATTTCTTAAACCTAATTGGGAATGGTTTTATGGTTTTTCCCAATTGTATTTTCTACATTTAATTATTAAATCAAATATTATTTAATTTATATGAAATCGCTTGAAAGTTTAAAAAGTTAAAATTCAAATAAATTTGATTACGGTTATGCTGTGCTTAGTAGTTGAAAAAAAATCTTTTAAAAAAGGGATTCGATAGTCTTTTTTTTCGTATATGCAAATAGTGTTGGGATTCTAATATAAATTAAAAAAATATTAAAATTACTAAATAATAAATGAAAATTTAAATAATAAAATAATATATTATAAAATATTTATATATAAAAATTTTATTATATTTAGTTGCAATAATTTAATTTACTAACTTTAAAATTTTAAAAAGTAATTAACGATTAAATGATAAATCATTAGTTTTTCTCTACTGTTTTGGAAGAACTTAGAGGAGGAAGAATGAATAAATTTAAACAAATTTTTTTGAATTAATTGGAAGTATTTTTTTTCTCTTCTTTTAGTAAAAAGTTCTAAAAAAAGATAAGACTTAATGTCATTTTTAGTTCCCTTATTTTTAATAAATGTTTAATTTAATCATACAACAAAATCAACCAAAAAGCGACATTATAATAAATATGCTTGGTTTTTTGGTTGAGTCAATCCTCAAGTGCATGTTTCTCCATCAATAACCTTCGTAAAAATACAAAAAAGAGATGAGCATGTAAATAAAATTTTACACAAAGAAGAAGTAGAATATAAAGACACTTAAAGAGAAATAACACATACAGAAAAAAATATCTTTCTTATTTCATTATTTTATAGAAACCTCCATTTATATACATACAATCATAAATATAAATAACTTAAAAGTTAAGGAGAATGAATGAAATTTAATGACTTTAAGAGTTGAAAAATAAAAAGACACTCATAATAATGAATATATTTATAAATTTCATTGTTTTGAAAGTTGAAAAACTAAATGGGCATTCACAATAGATGAATTCATAACACTCCTCCTTAAATGTTCATTTTACAAGGAATATGTTTCATTAAAACCTTACTAGAGAAAAACTCAGTAGAAAAAAACTTCAATGAAAAAAAGAGAGTACATCATTCCTTGTATACTCCCCTTGTTCACAATATCATTGAAGATCTCTGAGTCGATGCATCCCAATTTTATATACTAATCTTTCAAATGTTGAAGTAGGTAAAGTTTTGGTGAATAAATCTGCTAAATTATCATTTAAACAAATTTGTTGTACGTCAATATCACCATTCTTTTGAAGTTCATGAATAAAAAAGAACTTTGGTGAGATATGTTTTGTTTTATCTCCTTTAATATACCATTCCTTCAACTGAATTATACATACAGTATTATCTTCATATAGTATAGTTGGAGTCCCCTTTTCAAAAAATAGTCCACATGTCTCTCAGATTTATTGAGTCATGGATCTCAATCAAATATATTCACGACTTGCTTCATGAACTGCTATAACTTCCATATGGTTTGAAGAAGTAGCAGCAAGCGTTTGTTTTATAGAACGTCATGATATAGCTGTATCACCACATGTAAATAAATATCTTGTTTGAGATCGAGCCTTGTGTGGATCAGATAAATATTCAGCATTTACATAACCAATGAGTTGTGGTATAGATCTATTTGCATATAGCAATCTCATATCAATAGTACCTCGGAGATATCGAAAAACATGTTTAATTCTATTCTAATGTCTTCGTGTTGGACATGAGTTAAATTTAGCTAACAGGCTGACAACAAAAGTTATATCAGTCCTTGTATTATTGACAAGATAAATCAGTGCACCAATTGCACTAAGATATAGTACTTCAGGACCAAGAACTTCTTTATTATCATCTCGAGGTCAAAAAAACATCTTGTTTCACATTAAGTGAACGAACGATTATTGGTGTACTTAATGGATGTACTTTTTCCATATAAAAAAATTTTAAGAAATTTTTTTGTATAAGTTGATTGATGAATAAAAATTCCATTTTTCAAATTGTAAGTCAAGACAAAATTTTGTTTTTCAAAAATCTTTCATCTCGAACTCATTTTTCAAACACTCTACTACCTTTATAATCTCTTCAGAAATTCTAATAATATTTAAATCATCAACATACACCATAATAATAGTAAATCATAAATTTACTTTTTTTATAAAACACATGGGCATATATGGTCATTCTTATAACCATCCTTTAACAAATATTTACTGAGATGGTTATACGACATTCGTCTAAACTGTTTTAATCCATATAAAGATCTTTATAATTTAATTGAATAAAGTTTTTGGGATTTTGAATATATATATATATATATATATATATATATATATATATATATATATATCACTATCAAATGGACCATATAAATAAGTTGTCACAACATTCATAAGACGTATATCAAGATTTTCATATACTGCTAGATTAATGAGATAACGAAATGTAATTGTATTTACTACAGAAGAATTTGTGAAATTATAATCAATTTGAGGTCTTTGTGAAAATTCTTGTGCAATAAGTTGTACTTTGTATCTCATAATTTTATTTTGTTCATTTCTTTTATGTATAAATACCCATTTGTACCCAACGGGTATTACACCTTCAGATGTTTGAACTATAGATCTAAATACCTCACGGTTTTTAAGTGAATTCAATTCTGTTTGAATTGCGTCTTTCCATTTGGCCAATCACATCTACGTCGACACTTATCGACAGATGTAGGATCATAATCATCATTATCATTCAAAATATTAAGTGTTACTGTATACACAAAAATATTGTCGACAACTGTTTCTTTTTCGATTTAATCGTTTCCCGTAGATACATAATTTATTGAAATCTCTTCATTTTCATCAATTTCAGGTACTTAAACTTCTTCTAGAAGTACTTTATTTGTTATGTCTCTAGTCTCTTTAAAAGTATCTATTTTTTTAATGGACTGATTTTGAATAATTGTTTCTTTCCTTTTATGAAAATTTTTATTTTTTGAACCGATTGGTCTATCACACTTCTGACGTGCTTTAGACTTGCTAGTGATTTTGCTAACAGATTGTCCTTTGGGGACATCAATCCGTACATGAGTATTTACAGTTGGTATATGTGACTTGGTCACTCTCTTTAAGTCAGTAAATACATCTGGCAGTTAATTTATTATATTTTGTAAATGAATTATTTTTTGAACGTCAAATTCACATTGTTTTGTGTGAGGATGATGAAATATTCCATGTAATTTCTTTGACCAGTTGTTTTTTATTTTCTCCCCCTAATGTTGGGAAGACTAGTTTATTAAAATGACAATCGGCAAAACATGCTGTAAATACATCTCCAATCATTGGCTCAAGATATCTTATAATAGAAGGAGAATCATATCCAACATATATTCTCAATCTCCTTTGAAGACCTATCTTAGTGCGTTATGGTGTAGCTAGAGGAACATATACTGCACATCCAAAAATTCTGATATGAAAAATATTTAACTCATGACTATAAGTCAATTATAAAAGATAAATATTTATGATAACTTGTTGGTCTGATGTGTACTAGTACTACTGCATGTAAAATTGTATGTCCTTAAATAGAGACAAGGAGCTTTGTTCGCATAAGTAAGGGTCTAGCATTTAATTAAAGTTGTTTAATAAATGATTCAGCTAACCCATTATATATATAAACATGAGTTATATGATGTTCAATATTTATGCCAATTGACATATAATAGTTATTGGAAGCTTGTGAAAAAAATTTACCAGCATTATCAAGGTGAATGGATTTAATTGTATAATCTATAAATTGTGCTCTTAATCGAATTATTTGAGCAAGTAATCTTACAAACACTAGATTACAGGTTGATAGCAAGCACATATGAGATCATTTACTAGATGCGTCTATTAATACCATAAAATATCTAAATGACTCACATGTAGGATGAATAATAGGTCCACATATATCACTGTGTATACATTCTAAAAATGTTGGAGATTCAGTTCCAACTTTAGCCAATGATAGCTTAATAATCAATTTTCCTTAAGAACAAACAACACATAACAATTCCTTAGATTGAAAAATCTTTAGGTTTTTCAATAGGTGCTCATGTGAATTTTCAATAGTTTTTCACATTATTATTGATCTAGGATGTCCCAACCGATCATGTCAAATAGTGAAAGTTTTTGAATCAATAAATTTCTAATTTATTGTAGCATGTTTGCAAATACTTCTTTTTGTGTGTGAGACTTAATATAAGCAATTTGTAAATTGCAAACAGTGCATTAAAAGAATCATTTTTCAAGTAACTAGATACAATATAAATTGAGTGGTATAAAATGGCACTATATGGATTTAAGCGATAAATAACCATAACATAGGATTTAACTAATTTAGAAAAAGATAAAGTGAATGTCAAGAAGAATTTCACATTTCATAAATTATTTAGTAAAGTAGGCAATTAATTGGCCTCCTAAACGATATCCCACACACCAAGTTCAAGAATGTCTACAACTGCATACAGTATAATTGTATACTCATACAGATGATTCAATTAAATAAAACATATATATAGATATCAACTAGAGATCATGTTCAATTTATAGTCAGTAAACAGAAGATTCTTCAACTATATTGTAGAAAATCGTAGTTCAGTTTTCAATAGGATATAAATTCTAAAAATAAAGTACTCATAAATGTATAATTCACAAGATTAAATTTCTAGTGGTTATAGTTCTCATTCAAACCAACCCATAAGAGAATTATTGGTCTTTCAAGTACCTTTTATGGTACTTCTACAAAATTTCTTACTATCTTGGGCAAGATGAAAACATGATAAATCATGACAAATAAAAATCTATCCCTGGTATTTCTAAGAATAATTACATTAAAACAATTTTCAAGGCATTCATGCAGATATATAGAGGATTAAATAGAAACGTAATTAACAATCTTTATTAACATAAGGCGATCCAAAAGCAATAATTCTCATTTTATTATGCAGCACTATCAAACATGAACAATTTACCAGTATCCACAAGTACCTTAGTATATATGGATGCCCCCGTGAAATATTATTTTTCTTTTTAAAATTCTTTTGTGAATAAAACTTTCCATGAAACAGCCATACTGAATTATATGTAAATCATAAAAGAAATCTATAGCATCAAATTCATTTTTCATATAAGCAAATGCAATGTCAAGTAAAAATAAAATCACATACATTTCGAAAATGCATGATAATAAAAATTTCTCTCAAACAAATTTACCCCACAAACTCAAATACATATTACCAACTCCATTCTTCTTCTAGATGTAGACATGGAAAAAAAATTGAATCACCTTAAAATTATAGTTTCAACAATCTCAAATACTCTAATAGCGTTGGGGACACAATAAGATTTCTTCTTTGTGATTTGAAAACGAATAGCCAAAAGCAAATTCGTGTTGATAACGTGTTGTAAATGAAATTTTACACAAGGAAGAAGTAGAATATAAAGACACTTAGAGAGAAATAATACATAGAGAAGAAAATGTCGTTCTTATTCTATTACTTCATAGAAACTACTATTTATAGCCATACAATCATAAATATAAATAAACCAAAAGTCAAAGAGAATGAATAAGATTCAATGACCTTAGAAATTGAAAAATAAAAGGACACTCATAATAATAAATGTATTTATAATATTTATTGTTCTGAGAGTTGAGAAACTAAATAAACATCCACAATAAATGAATTCATAACAGAAATTAGTTAACTCCCATAATACAAAATAGTTAAAAAGGAAGATAATTTTTTTTTCAAATTTTACAAACCTGAACATTCATCTTCTATATCCATGTCATCATAATAAGCAGCGCAAGCATCTGAAGGAAATGACACTACAACAAAACCGCGGCATTACGGCAGTTTTTAAGTGGGCATAACGACGGTTTGATCGTCGTTATGCCCATTAACGACTGTTTTGACCGTCGTTATGACCATTAACGACGGTTTTAAAACCGTCGTAGAACTCTAGGCATATCGACTATTTTAGCCAACCGTGGGAATAACCGTCGCTATAACTAAATTAACGACGGCTTTTTAAACCGTCGTTAAACCAGTTTTAACGATAATTTTTAACCGCCGTTAAAAGTAACGACGGTTTAAAAACCGTCGTTACTTATAAAATTTTTTTTTAAAATTTTTTTATTAATAAAATGAATTTAATTTTTTATATCAATTTTTTATAATTTAAAATATAATATTTTGTACTATTCTTAATACTAATAATGCTTAAATTTTTTTATTATTAAATTTTTATGGAAAATAAAAATTAATTTATATTTTTAATATTTTATAAATTAATTTAGATACATTTTATTTTATTATATAATAATTAAACGTGTGAATTATTTAATAATTGAAAATTTTATTTTAAAATTTATGAATATTTAACTAGATACTAAATATGCATAAATTATTGAATTATAATGAATCTATATATAAAAAAAAAAATATGTAAAAAAAATTAATAGTAACGAACGTAACAAAATTACATATACAAATATAATAACTAAATCAAGTTCCCGGACCCTGCGAATGCTGATCACGCTAATGTCCACTACCACGATCGCTGAAGTCCTGAAAAATAAAATTTGTTTGTTAGAATTTTTAGTGTTTTCAAAATAAACAAAATTATACCAATAATTTTTATGTATTAAAAGGTTACCCTGGGTCCGGGACTATGAAGTCCTGAAATTTCAGGTGGCAGTTGACCCTAAAATTTTTATAACAAGAACGTCATAGCAGCCTCCATCTGTGCTTGCCGTGCTGCGAGCTCAGCATCTCGTCGCTGGAGCTCAGCGTCTCGTCTCTACTGCTCAGCGTCTCGTCGCTGTTGTTCGACGTCCCGCTCCTGCATAGCTGTCTTCAGGCGCTCCACCACATTCTGTAAGTCATGGTATGACGACCTAGACTGTGAACTCGACCTAGACGAACCACGATCGAAGAATTGAGTTGGGCAAACACCCAACCCAAATCCTCGAACGCGGCCGGAGTGCTCCTTAGTGCCAATAGCTCTCGCAAGCGAATCAGTCGTCGAGAGCTCTTGGGACGAACTGTCCTCCTGCTGGATTGAAACAATTTTCTCCTAGTATTCAATAACAGACAATTAATAATATTAAACATTATCTAAAAATTAAATAATTACCTACGTATGGTTGATAAGATTTTATTACTTACCGCAACAGCCCGAGCTTCGGCTATGATGTATGATCCGTCAGCTCTTTTATGAGCTGCCGTCCATACATCACCACGAGTCATTGGACCCCCAACAGCAATCTCCTGAAAATTATAATAATTAATCAATTTATGATTATATATATTATAGTCTTCTCAACATTTAAAAAAACAAAATATTTATAGATTTAAACTTACCATCTCTGCCTTTTTACACGCAAGGCTCTTGGATCCAGTAGTGTGTGGCATTGTCAGCTATCTTCTGTTCCATTTATTCTTCACAGCCACATCCTAATTAATCACATAGAAAAAATAACTAGTGAAAAAATTTAAAATTTAAAATTTATAAATATGTTAATCTACACAACTTACCCTAGACTTCGCGTCTAGGCGATAGTCTACGAAAGTTGCTCACTGATCAGGTGAGATGTCTGTCGAGACTTCACTCCGCAACTGATCTCTGGTCTTCGTACCATCGTACGCTAAGCGAAATAAATTGTATCATGCCGCTCTCCATTTCGTTCCTAGTGACTGCATGATCAGTTTCTTGTGTTGATCTGTCACATTAAAATGTGTCTGCAAACGAAAGTAAAAAATTAGTTACACATAAATTGCACATAAATTACAAATAAATATAATTAATTATAAAAGATATATGTTTTCGTACATGAATATTATTTACGAAGACATTCGTCTTCGACTACTGAGGAATGCTCCTCTAGTCCCTGTAGGAGATCGGGAAT
This sequence comes from Gleditsia sinensis, assembly GCA_037074535.1. Classification (NCBI taxonomy): domain Eukaryota; kingdom Viridiplantae; phylum Streptophyta; class Magnoliopsida; order Fabales; family Fabaceae; genus Gleditsia; species Gleditsia sinensis. The sequence continues at coordinate 16,468,658 of CM073466.1, read as the reverse complement.
AACCGAAAGTTATCCCCGATGGTGCCGAGGAAGACACCGAGCAAACTGTCACTGTCTCCGATAGCCTGATGGTTGTCGTTGAATTGGATAACTACCTTTGACCCCTGAGGCAGGGCCCATACGTCTTGGACAGTCAATTGTCTAGACGTCGTTTGCCTGGTCCTGTCTGTCAAAATAATTAGTAACAATTATATATTATGTTTCTAAGACAAAATTATTAAACGCATAAAGTGTACATGTTTACAATACTCACCGACTACATCAACTGTCCAACTCCTCCTGCGTCTGCACTCCTGCTCACCGGGCTAATGCTCCTCCTCTACACTGCCAAAGATCGCGTCAAAATCGAACGTATAATCGTCATCCGGTGCCTGAGCGTCGGGTGGGGCGAGTGTGCAAGGGATGGCCTGCGAATCCAATGGATAAGAGTCGCTACCAAGGATTGATGACGCGACAGCCTCCGACTCCATAGTGGGCTGTCTGCCCTCACTGATTGCCCCACAGGGCGTAGAAGTGTGAGAATTGAACGCCCCTGCCATGCCCATGTAGAGTGATCTAGCCTTCTTCATCGTCACCGCTACTGGCAAAATGAAATTAATAAAACAATTATAAAATAAACTTTTCCTAATAAAAGTTATAAAAATAAATAAAATAGTACAGTAATTATAAGTAGTCTAAAATATATATAAATAGGCGGCAACAGCAAAACTAATACCGTAACAAGCATAAATTAACTTCTCCTTCTGAAAACAATCTTTCTAAATTTTGCGTGTGTAACGGATCGCTCTCGTAAATAAGATTTTCATCTTCATTGCCCATCTTTTATAAGTCATGGGGTTTTAAATGCATCACTATACTCCAGTTCTTGTCCAGTTCATCTTGTACATAGTACACTTGATGAGCCTCAGATGCCTGGATGTTTGGCTCGTCATCATCATTTTCACCAGTGTGAATCAACCGAGAAAAATCAACCGATGTCACTCCGAATTCATCAATTGTGATTCCTCTCGTTATAGTTGTCTTGGCCCACATACATTTAAATAATACGACTGTAAAATGGCTATAGTAGTTTAACTCGATAATGTCCAATAGTTTTTCGTAATACGGGACGCTACCAAATTGCATGTTCGTGTCACTACTACTTGCATAACTCCTCATCCCGAAAGTACCGTAAACTCCACTATTTTGAGATGTCATCCCTTGATCTCGCTCTAAAGTTCAAAATTTGAATCCATTGACATTGTAAGCATTGTATCGACGTGCTCTATCTAGTGGACCAAGTGCCAGATATTTTAAATCAGCACAATGCGATCCATCGACATCAATTGCGATCTGGAAAACGAATAAAGGATGAGTTGTACTCATATTCGACATATGAATTAAATGTGACCATGTTGAAATACTTACACGACGCAAAAACCAAGAGACAAATTTTCTGCGGACTTTTTTATCTATCTCGGTAGATGATCGTGTCTGACTTCTTAAACTATGCCGTACATAGTCTCTAAATTCCCTGTTGAGAAAACATTGTCTAAACATGTAATGCTACACAAGACAGAAAATTGTATGCAAATGTAGCTAAGTGTGAGTTAAATTATTGTAAGTAAGGATCAACTTCTTTGCAGTTTGTTAAGACATGACGATGAGCCTGCAATTTTTCCCGGGGAGAAATGGTGAAATAATCAAATCCACCAACTAGTCTTCCTATTGGTGGGAACAAACCCCTGTCAGACGTCCCAACATTGGGTCGATCATCCACACGAGGAGGACGATTGAAGACACTGTCAACACCATCTATGTACCTGGAATAGAATAATAAAACTTCTCTTGCAATGTATGACTCTACTATTGAGCCTTCTGCCCTTGCTCTATTCCGCACGAAAGATTTAAATTTACCCAAGTATCTAGAGAACATAGATTAAATGAATAAAATTGGATTAACAATAATGCAAGAAATTAGAATTATGTGTTTTTAATGTTTTACCTTTCGATGGGATACATCCAACGATATTGGACTGGTCCTCCTAACTTCGCTTCCATGACCAAATGTACAGTCAAGTGCACCATGACTGTAAAGAAAGACGGCAGAAATAACATTTCAAGATGGCACAGCATCATAATGATTTGATTTTGAAGTTGATCAAATTCATTAACATTCAAAAATCTAGAACAAAGTTGTCGGAAGAATGAACAGAACTTGATCAGAACTGCAGATACCGGCTTGGGAAGTGTCTTTCTTATGGCTAACGGTAACAGTTGTTCCATAAGGATGTGACAGTCGTGACTTTTTAGTCCTCCGATCTTACGCTGTCTTACGTCAATACATATGGAGATATTACTAGAATAATCGTTAGGTACAGATACATTATTAAGTGTTTTCAGAAATACTTCCTTGCCTACATTTGTCAACGTGAACAAAGCAGGTGGATATTTACCGCCATCATCAGGCCACAGCTCAAGCTTCACACCAAACTCCTTTAAGTCTTTCCGCGTGTTTACGTGATCCTTTGAATGGCCAGAATCATTAAGTAAAGTGTAAATGATTATCACAAACATTTTTCTCAATATGCATGACGTCAAGATTATGACGCAACATATTATTCATCCAATACAGAAGTTTGAAAAATATACTTTTCTTACGCCATTTTTGAGTTCCAGCATCAACCGAACCCTGACCTCGGGTACGCCGTTGTTGAGTCTCAACATCAGTTTCCATATTTTTTCCAAAGACAACTTCAATATCATCGACTTATCTTAAAATGTCTATACCACTCAGTTGCGGAGGAGAGTTTCTTCTTTTCTCTTTTCCGTCAAACCTATTGCGGGCCAGCCTAAATTTGTGACCCAGAGATAAGAAGCGGCGATATCCCATAAAACACCATTTCTGACTGTGAGGGAGACGGACTAGAGTAGAGTCAAAGTTACAGTACGGACAGGCTAATCCAGTATGAGTATTCCAGCCTGATAAACATCTAAGGCCAGGAAAATCACTAATTGTCCACAAAAGAGCTGCATGTTTATTGAACATTTCTTTGCCAAAGGCATCTTACGTCTTAACACCTTCAACCCATAACTCCTTCAACTCTTCAATTAGTGGTTGTAAAAATACATCTATATCATTCCCCGGTGCTTTTTTCCCTGGAATTATCATTGACAACATGAATGAACTCTGTTTCATAGACATCCAAGGAGGAAGATTGTACAGAATTAGCAGAACTGACCATATACTGTAACTTGTAGAGAGGTTTCCAAATGGATTGAAACCATTCGTTGCAAGGCTCAAACGAACATTTCTCGAATCTGATGCAAATTGAGGATTCAGAAGATCAAATCTCTTCCATGCCTCAGAATCCTTTGGATGCCTCATGATGTCGTCAGAAATTTTATCCTCAGAATGCCATCTCATAAATTAAGCAATTTTAGAAGACATGAACATCCTTTGCAATCTTGGCTTAACTAGAAAGTATCTAAGAATTTTATTAGGCACCTTTTTCCATTTCTCCCCTTTTTGTTTCGGTTTTCACCTTGGTGCGGAGCACTTACTACAAGTTTCGCTACTTTCATGCTCACCCCAGTATAACATACAATCATTCTGACATGCATGAATTTTTTTGTAGTTCAACCCCAACTTATTAATGACTTTTTAGCCTCGTAAAATGAAGGTGGAATCTTGGCATCTGGGAATACATCGACAAGCAACTCAAGTACCATCGACATTGCCTTGTCGCTTAGGCCGCACAAACACTTGATGTGATACAATTTCACCAAAAAAGACAATTTGAAATACTTTTCACACCCTTCATAGAGTGGTTATTCACCATCTTTCAGTAACTCATAAAAATCTTTGACACTATCATCCATTATTTCTGCTGACTGTGGAACTGGCATATCCACAGAAGCGATGCTTTCATTTTCGGGGTGAATCCCGAATGCATCACGAACTATGTTTTGCACAGGGTCATCTCGAACTATGGGTTTTAAAACCTCAATTGGCATTATAGCATGTCCTACAACAGGTTCTTCTGTAATCATTTCTCCGTGCAAACTCCAAAAATTGTATCCCTCCGGAAATGGTTTGACGATCAAATGTTGGCGCACGACCTCGATGAGTTGCCATTTCTTGAATCTACACTTTAAGCATGGGCATATTATTCTACCTTCGACCCCAGAGATGGCATTTGCGAATTTCAAAAATCCATTTAAATCATTCAGGTATTCTATTGATTGTCGAGGTTTATTGATCCAAGATTTATCCATTTTTGAAATAATTATGAATTTAGATAACAATTAACTTAAATAACTCTTACTCTGAACTAAAAGAAAACATGACTATTTTACATGAAAAGGGATTTGCAATTGATTGTGCATAAAACACAACACATAAAAAAATTTTGTAACAAATTTTATGATAATTGGCATTTAATGAAGCACCAAATAAAAAAATTTCATTATTGGTTCGCTATAAATAAAGAATCCTGATCCCAATTATAGTATTTACATGGTAAAATAAAAAATCTACGTTATTGGTTCGCTATAAATAAAATTTCTAACGAACTCATATAGGGAATTGAAATTTCAATTCCCTTTTTGAAAAAGTAAAATCAGTGACCCATACAAGGGCCATATATTCAAGAATAATTCTACTCAATTATACCTAAGATCTTTAAAAAGATGATTTTCATGATCGAATTTCTACGAATCTGAATTTTTTAGAAAAGACAGCCACTAGCCGCAAAAAATTGAATTTTGATTTTACAGCTGCCACTGGGATTTCAATTATAGTATTTACATGGTAAAATTTTTAACGAACTCAAAGAAGGAATTGAAATTTCAATTTCCTATTTGAAAAAGTAAAATCAGTGGCGCATATAAGGGCCATATATTCAAGAATAATTCTACTCAATTACATCTAAGATCTTGTTAGTTCCTTAATAGAGAATCTAGTGTAAGAACAAAGTGCATTAAAAATTATTACACTATTATTTTTTATTAAAATTATGTTATTATATATTTGTTTCCATTTTTTAAAAACTACGTGTATTTTTAAATGTGTTTTATTTTTTTAAGACCAATTCCTAATACTAATTTTGTCTATTTACTAACATTTATTATATTACCTCATCACCTGAATAAATATTTTAATATTTTAGTAACAACTGTAATATAATTTGACAATTACTAATTTACGTATATTATTTAAATACGTTTATCAATATAATAACTATTTTCGATTTATTTGCATTAATTTTAATTATATTTTTTAAACAGTAAATAATTTATATTTAAAACTAAATTCACTATCATTTTATACTAAATTTATAATATTATATATATTTATTAAATTTATATTAAAACATACATATATTTTTAAAGTAGTTTCACAATTTTTTATAAATTGTTTTCAATACTTACTCTGTCTATTTATTAAAATTTATTGTTTTACCTAATCAATTACACACTTCAATTCATCTACTAAATTTATGTTATTATATATATTTATTTTAATTTTTAAAACCTATTTGTAATTTTTATTAATTATTTTTTTTACTTATGTGTATTCAATAACTTTTTCATATTATTCTATCAACACCGCCTCAAGATCTCTATTTTTTATTTTTATAAATCAATTCTAAAATTAAATACAAATATTTTACTTCAAAAATAATTAAGTATAATAATTCAGCATTATTAAAAAAAAATTTGTCTTAAATGTTTTCACCGAACATAATATATTATAATATTAAACATCATAAATATTGGCAAAATAACACAAATTTTAAAATTGATTCATACAATGTACATCACAATGTCAAATATATTTATAAAAAAATAGTAAGTACATAAAATATCTAATATTATCGCAATCTAACATACAATAATTTGAAATAAATTCATTTCAAATAAAATTAATTAGATTACATACCTTGAAAATGATTTCAAATAAATAACGCACAAAAATCAAAATCAAAGTGTCATCCCAACGTCAGAAGATCTTCACAAAAGAAAATAAAAAATAATATAAGAAAATATTTTGAACATACAATATATAAAAACTTAATCAAACACAATTAAAAAGTTAAATTACATACCTTGAGAATAATACATACAAATCGCAAAGAAGACCACAGTACAAAAACTCAAAAAGTCACAACAAATAATCTCAGCTAGTGTATTATACGAAAAAGTATTATGAAAAAAGTTTGTAATACAAATGAGGAGGGCTACTGAATTTATAAGCGTACGCGTGGTTTAATGATGGTTGTAAACCGTCGTTAAACAAAAAAAAAATTGTCGCTAAATGGGTTTAACGACGGTTATAAAATAAACTGTCGTTAATTGTATCTTTAACGACGATTATCAGGACAACCGTCGTTAAACCACATGAATATCGAGCAACGGTTAGAATTCCAAACGTTGGGAAGTCAACGACGGTTTCTAAGAAACCGTCGTCATTTAACGACAGTTTTATATAAAATCGTCGTAATGTCCGTCAATTTTTTTCCCATGATCAAGACGACACAGATAACTACGGTTGGATCCTAACCGTCTGTATTTAACGATAGTTTTGTGTAAACCGTCGTTAATTACCGAACTTTAATGACGGTTAGGAAACCGTCGTTAAAGTTGGCTTTAGAGACGGCTTTTTGTAATCGTCGTTAAATATCCGTTGCCATTTCCCGTCTTTCTTGTAGCGTGAGTTTCCCTCTAAAAATAAAAATGAACATTTAATGAACCAAATAGCATTGCAAAATAAAAAGAAATGAATATATAAAGAAAAAAATTGTGTTACCTTTTCTTTCTATAACCCACAACCAATTTTGGGCACACATTAAAGCTTCTAATGTCTTTGGGTGCAATTTGTTTCCATGAGAGTCACCAACCTACCACTTGTACTGAAAGGAAATTCAAAAGCAATGGTAGACACTTAAATGGCTAACAAGTCTCTTGCAATTGCTTGGAATTGGACATTTAAGACTACTTAATTTCCACCAAAGCAAAATATAAAATACAAAGCTTTTTAGCAAAACATCGTCTTGAGTAATGATCCAACTCTCTTTTAGCATATGAAGTTGTGCATCATCTTTTCTTTCTCACAAATTGTCAAGAACCAATTCAATTTCAAATTTTAAATTGATAAATTATGATGTATCAATAATTTTTATTTTAATCTCTGATTTATCTTTTTCTACGAACTCATTTGACCTTGATAATTTTTTTCTTTAACCTTGGTTTGAGATTTTTAAATTTTTTTTCTCTTTTATTATTATTTTAAAGGAATGGAGGTTGATAAAATTTAAATATTTTACGGTTTAGACAAAAGACTGATACTATGCTGTGAATCAATTCAACTAAAAAAAGCAAACCGGCCAAAGAAATTAAATTATTAACTTGAAATTTGTCCATCAATAAATCAACCAAAGCACCATCAGTGGAACAATTGTCTATAGCAATTGTAGATATTTGTGCATCTACATTCCAATCCATCAAACAATATCTATTAAGGCTTCGCATAACACTTCACTTGTGTGTGGACAAGGAACATAAACAAACCTAAATGAAAATAAAAATGCAATTATCAATACAGTAAAATTTCACGCTCACTAAGAAAATAAACTAATTATTATTAGAACCTACTTTACTATAAATATTTAGTAAATAAGCTTAAATATTCAAGAAATGTACCTCAATTTCGACTTTGTAATACCCAAGAGCTGTCATTAAAAATGCGCTGTGACAGCCATGAATCTCCTCGTTTGATTCGAAGTTCACACGTCAGTTATTATTGCAAACCTACTTTCATTAATTTTTCTCCAACAACGTAACTTCATTGATTTCATAAATCTTCAATATGTAACTTTTAGTATTGTTTCAAGATATATGGGACCTTAAATAGGGTTGAACGACATTTAAAAACCTTCCAAATCCTATGTGTTCAACCATGTTAAGAGGATTTTCATGCGTAACAACCATCTTGGCCAGCTTTGTTCTTGAATTTCCTAGGTCAAATATGCCAACTTTCAATTCTTTTTCGTTCATTTTGGCAAAGTTGTTTGTGAGACATGTTTGCCTCAGGTCCCTACGTCCTTTTTTCCTACATCTTTCCAAGTGACAATGCAAATGCTTTGTCCCGTTCTTTGTTTCTCCTTAAAGCAATTTGCAACAGTAATTACATTGGATTTGGATCCCTCTGCTGCGCCTTTTTGGCGCAGCTTTTCATTAAGCCATGCCTCCTTCTTTTTTTTATTGATTTGTAATTTTTATAAATAAATAAAAAATCTAATTTTCACTCTTCGTACATTTAAACAAAAGATTGAATGTTTTGGATTTTTTTCATTAAATTATTAAATTCTTACAATAGTAAATTATTATTTTTTATTTAAAAAATAATTTTTAAATTTATTTTTTTTAATTTTAATTTTTTAACATATTATTTAAAAAATAATTTTTTCTTTAAAAAGGTTTTTTTACATGTTTAAAAATATTTTTATATTAACTCTCTTCATACAAATTTAATAAATTTATTTAACTAATTAATCAAAGTGTTTTACTTAATTAAATTAATATAGTTTTTTAATTTAATTTTTTGTTTCCAAATATCTAGTCTAGAGAGAATTTTTTGTACTTTATATTTATTTTAGTGTAATAATGCATTGAATATAATAATTTTTTTTTTAATAAAATGATGTCATTCATTGTCACTTGTGATTACATTAATAATATGTTAACATATAATATATAATAAACATATATTCTTGTGTAATTTTTATTTTTATGGGATAGGTTTCTTAGGGTGACAAATTAACAATTTTTCTGTTACTGTAATATATATATATATATATATATATATATATATATATATATATATATATATATATATATATATATATATATATATATATATTCATTAACACAATTTTAATCAAATAAATGAAAAAGAATAGATAAAAAAAACTTACTGCTATTGTAATAATTTTTTTATGGTTTGAATTTTTAATCATGCTTCATTCCATTATTAAATTGTGTTATATATATATATATATATATATATATATATATATATATATATATATATATATATATATATATATATATATATATATGTATAATTTTAATCAAATAAATAAAATAGAGAAGAAGACTTATTGTTTATTGTCGCTTTTCTCTTTATACAAAGAGTCTAAAGAATGATAAAAAAAAGGTAATGGTAAAAATAAAAATTTTTATTTTATGTATAAAAATTACAAATCAATAAATAAATAAAAAATGGGAGGCATGGCTCAATAAAACGTTGCGCTCAACGCGCAGCAGTACCCTCCGCTCTGCCTTTTGGCGCAACAGAGAATCCAAATTCAATTACATTTTGCTTTCCATATTTCATTAAGTTGAAATCTAGTGAAATGCAGGCAGTCAACACTTCTTAGTTTTGAACTTTCTTGTATCGCAGACTTTTCCTTTTCTTCTTTTTCGTTAACGTCTCTTTGTTCTTCTATTTCATGTCTTGGAATAGATTTACCATCTATAATACTTCGTTCAGTGCTACCGGCCTGTGAATATTTTTGAGAACTAGCATCCGTATCCATTCTTATTGGAAAATTTAGAAAATAAGTAAGCAACTTGAAGCATTCTATCAAATAAATCATACATAATTATCAAATTTGATTGTGTTTCTATTCAAGATTCTCATCTTAGCATTCTCATCCCTTGGAATTTTTGCCTTTGCCTTATTTACTCTTTGATCATGCAGTGAAAGAGATTGTAACTCCCGAACTTGATTTGAGCTTGAACCTATGCTTGCCCTATGGTTTGTGATGATACCTATAATTCTATGTTATAAGTTTTGATGATAATAAATGTGTTGCGAATATATTTGTAAATGTGCTTATTTGATTATCGTGTATTATGTATAATTATTATCATTAATATATAATATTTTATATTTACTCAAATTTATCTTGAAATATTCTTTAAAAATTCTAAGAGTTGTTTTCTAATGATTTTTTTTGATAAAATAGGTTGTAAAATTGCTCATAAAATACTAAATTTGATGAGCAATAAAAGTTTGATGCTTTGAACGGGTACCTATTGAATGAGTTTTTAGCAATTTCTATAACCAGCAACTAATAGATGCTTGATGGAACTATTAGAAACCTGTTTGCTATTAAAATACCAAAAAAAAAAAAACAATTTCAAAAGATAGCGCTTGAGAACTTGAAAGATGCTTTGTCTATATGAAAAAGTGACTTCAGTACTTTAATGGTTATTTTTGTACAAAATCAGTTCCAAATCATTTTTAACAGCTATATTGACAAAAAATCTATAAACATAGTGTTCAACAAACTATTATTCATTAGATAACAATTTCAAATCTTTTTAAAATCATTTTTTAATTCAATTGATTCTAATTTCTTCTAAATTATTCTTCATTTGTTTATCTACTCTTGTGAGATAATTTCTATTGTTTCTAAATCTTTATTCCCACTCTTGTTAAACATATTTTAATATTGTTCTCATTTGAATGGAATTAAATTTTTGTATAAACTTTAAAATATTTTGGAAAGTTCTCTTTTTTTTTGTAAATTTATAAAAATATTGCATTTAATAATCTAAGTAATTTTTTAATTGTTGTAATTATTGCTTTGTTCCTCTTACATCAAAATAACTTCTATCACGAGTGTTTTGGAATTCAGTTTGAAAATTACCAATATTTTTAAAACACCCAATCCACTTCTCTTCAGTGGTTGCCTTGTCTAACACAAGAAACTCCTACCCAAGAACAATACCAGCCAGCTTCAAGGAATAATATATGAGAATCTAATAATTATGAAAAGTGGCAAGGTAGGAGACAGGATAGTAATCCGCAAGAAAGATGTGGGGAATATGAACCCAACTGAGTTAACTCACTTTAATATTGGTAAGTCAACCCAGCGTGGAATACATATAAATCGGGACATAAGGCTAGTAGAAAAAGTGGAGCATGATGATACCCATGCAGAAATGGTTATTCAAGCCCGTCATTGTAAGGAAGTGATCGATGCCATCATGTATTAGTATGAAGATGCTAGTTCATCGAAAAAGCTCTACAAAAAGGTGCATCTGAAGGTAGGAAAATGAAGCCTCATGATGCAATGGGCAATGTAACTCCCACTAACTTTTCCAAACCGAAAGAAACAGAGAAGTTGTAATGAGCCAAGGGCAAAAGAAATTTTACGCTGCCGATGATAGTAGTGAGGCTAAAAATGTAACATCTCTCAATTAATTCTATGTTATGACAATATTTTCTAGGTTCAAAGGATGGGGGGAAAATATTAATTCTCCTCTTAGGAGAAAAACTAGGAATGATGAAACCCTAATTTTCTAACCTCTTAGAATAGAATTAAGTAGTGAGAGAGGGGTTAGAAATATGAATAAACGGTGTCTCTAAAATCTACTAAGTTTTATTTAGGGAATTGGAGGAAACCAAACAAGGCTTTAGTCAAGGGGTTAGTCATATTCTAATGGTATAGCAATCTTGTAATAATTAGAGAAATTAGGGGCAAAGTCATATGCTAATGGTATGGCAATCTTGTAATAATTAGATAAATGAAGGGCAAAGTCATATTCTAATGCTATGGCAATCTTGTAATAATTAGAGAAATGAAGGGCAAAGAATAAGAAGGAGTAACTTCTAGAGGGAATGCTATTTTATCAATATATTGGGGATAAGACTCAATAATTTGATCAAAGGGAGAGAGAAATCAGAAACAAAAACGTAGCCAAGAAGGAGAAGAGGAAGAAGGAAGAAGGAGAGAGAGAGAGAAGAGAGAAAGGCATCAAGAAGAAGGAATCCAAGGAGTTTCTAATGTAGGTTTAACATTAATTGACTATGAAGTTTGAAATCTTGATGACATATGTGTGTATGAATACTTGTAAATTTTTGTTCATGGAGATATCTTATGCATGTATTGGATTGATCATATGAATATCCATGTAGAGCAAAGGTTTGGATGCATATATATTGCATGTTTTGTGCTGAAAATTGGTTTTTGATGGATGAAATTCGATGGTCTGAATGAATAAATCTGTATGTCTTGATTTATGTCGAATTAGAAGATGTCTTCAACATAAAAGTTGTAGATCTGTATCTTATGGTTAAAATCCCTCTGGAATCACTTTAATCCAACCTAATATGAAAGAGTTATGCCTCAACGAGTGAAGAAATGTCAGATTTAATTCGCAGAATCACGATGTTGGATTTGTAACACTTTTATATTTAAATTTAGCTGAAATCTGTAAAATTAGAAGAACATAAAAGTTGTATATAATTCTCTTATCTTTCCATAGACACCAAAATAGCCTTAATCGGAGTTGAAATGAGGGAATTATGGCCTGAAGAGTGAAGGAAGGTCAGACTGGTCGCCAAACTACAGTCCGAAACACAGTCGTGTTTCAAGACACAGCCAGGCCGTGTTGGGGGCTATTTTTAAGATTTTGCAGCACGGTTTTGTACAATTTTAAACATGGACATGCCCTGGGACACGGGCAAGCCGTGCTTGAGGCTGAAATTACCTTGTTTTGCATTTTAAAGGCTCTAAATGAACCCTAATGAATGAATGATGTTAAGGAAAATTAAAATACAAATAAATACATTGTTAATGATGCATTGTAGTGTCAATTATAACCTTTTATTATGAGAAATTAAATAAGATGTATGTGAGATGGATGCATGATGCATTGATGAGAGTCATATAGATGAGATGTATGTGAGATTGATACATAATGCATTGATAATATTCATATAGATAAGATGTGTGTGAGATGTATACAAGATGCATTGATGAGATGCATATGAATGAGAAGTGTGTGCATGTGTGAAATACATGCATGGTAAATGGATGAGGTACATGCAATTAAGGCATGTGTGTGTGTTGTATATATGTTGCATTAATGAAAATATGAGAGTGAATGACCTAGGGAAAGGCATATATGATATATGGGAAAATTGCATATTCATAAGAAGCATGATTTTAAAAGTGTATGTAATGCATATGAAGTGAATGCTTACAAGTATAAGTGGCATATGTGATGGTGTGATGTGTAAGTGATACACCTATATTTTGAAATGAGATATTGGGATGACTCTTATGGTGGCAAGGTAACCCGGTGACATGCAGTACCTTGTGGTGGTAAGGTGACCTAAGAGGTCTTAATGGCTGTGAGACGGTACCGGATAGGAGACGCCCTATTAGCCTTGAGTGAGCCATGGATTATGGCCACTCCGACCAAGTGATAGTAACCTATTAACAATCGAGAAATTTTTGGTGTATGCATTTCAATCATTTTATATTATATGCATTGATTATAGCTTTAAATAATATTTTCTGTAGCCTATACAGCTGAACACGTCACTTGTTTTACTTTCATTATAAATTGTTAATGTTAGACCTATTGAGATTTTATTCTCATTAATTTTGGTGATGTGTTCAGATAATAGCAACTGAGATGCCTACACTGATGGTAAAGGTACAAGTAGTGGACGTGCCCCTCCTGAGTCAGTTCACCGTCTTACAAGATGTAATAATAATGAACGTAGTAGAGATCCCGGCTTTGGCACCACCCTTTCTATCACCCCATGCACCCTAGGGGTGTGGTGCTAGGCCAGGGCCTAGTCAGTAGGATGTACATTATGTAGTGTAACCAGTGTATATTTTTGGAAGAATAATTCATAGTATTTCTTTATTTTGATGTCATGAGTAGTATATAGTGTTACTCTTGTATAACTCTAATACTGATGTAACCTCTTGTGGAATGATTATATAAATAGGTGGTATTTTATTCTTATGGCTTAGTAAGATTAAGGAAATTCACTTGTAGACCAAGATAAAACTGAACGCATATTAAAAAAAACCTGGCTCTTACATAGTTGGTATCAGAGCAAGTCGATCCTAGGCGACCATGGGGGTGGGTGGTCACCTATGTTGACTTATGAAGGACCCGAATAGGCTTGTGGAGTTTGTGTAGGGTCGCATGAATTTATGATTAGGAAATTACTAATGTTTCCTAACTATATGTTTTGGTGGTGTGATTGCTACTATAAGTTTTTAATCCGCTGTTGGGCTTAATCACCTCGATAGTGACTCATTATCTTTTTAGTAATACAGTTGGTGATGGCACCACCAAGGCAAAACCCGACGAACAGTGCGAAAACGACCTTACATGACCTAGACACTGCTATTCGAGACCAAGTAATTGCCACAAATCAAATTTTACAACACATGCAAAATAACAACAACTATGGTGATGAGTATGGCAACCCACGAGCAGTAGGGAATGAGAATGGATTGGTTGGTATCAAGCTATGCCATGTCGGAATGTCACTTTAAGGTGATAAAATTCAATATTCTTGAAGAATTTTCTTTCTTGATACAAGGAGACTGTAGAGAGATATCCAATAATCTAATCTCTGCTTTAACAACCTATAAGTTATTACAAAAAGGTGCTAATGATATTTGGAAGTGGATAAAAATATACATATAAAATACTCTAATGTAGATCAAGTTCTAGTGGTTAAAGAATTTTCTGATGTAATTCCTGAGGAATTGCCAGGATTACCTCAAAACGTAAAATAGAATTTGGTTTTGATTTACTTTCAAGAACCTAACTAGTGTCTATACCCCCATATAGAATGATATTGACTGAATTTAAAGAACTAAAACAAACAAAAAATAGTTACAAGACTTTTTAGACAAAGGATTTATACGCTCTAGTACTCTCCTTGAGGTGCTCTAGACCTATTTGTGGAAATAAAGGATGGATCACTATGACTATGTATAGATTATAGACAGTTGAATAAGGTGACAGTGTGGAATAAAAAAAACCCATTACCTCGTATCTATTTGACCAATTATAAGGTGCTCAGTATTTTTCCAACAAAAAAACAGTTGATTTGAGATATGAGTATCATTAATTGAGGACAAGGGAAGAGGATATTCAAAAAATTTCTTTTAAGACTCATTATGGACATTATGAATTTTTAGTATGTCATTTAGTTTGAAAAATGTCCAAGCTTTATTCATAGACTTAATAAATATAGTACTTAAACAATTCCTGAATCAATTTGTTATTATAAATATTGATGATACACTAAAATATTCCAAGAGTTCAAAGGATCATAAGCAACATTTAAAGATAATTTTACAAACTCGAAAGGAGTATGTTTAGCAAAGATGGTATTTAAGTTGACCCTAAGAAACTAGAAACAGTGCAACAATAGCTACGTTCTACTACAGTTACAGATGAAGATTCAAATCCAATTTGCGTTTTCTGCGGTTGTCTATCGTCCATTCTATTTGAGCCATAGTTAGATCAGGTACATGAACATATGCTTGTAAGGAATCAATCAACTCCTCAGCATTTGAAGCCGAGATGAGAATTCGTCGTGCTGAGTGTGAAATGAACCTTTGTTCCACAGCATGATCAAGAAAAGACAACAGACCATCAAATAAATTATTAACATTTAACAAACCTATCAGTTTGTGATGCATATTCAGTTGTACCCAAGAGACTATTTGAAAAATCTCCTCTAAAGTACCAAAACCATCTGATAAGGCAATAAAGGCATCAGCATTGCTCATCATTCTAACTATGCATTCATGTATGGAAGCTACTCTAAATTCTTACCCAATTGTCTTCCCTATGATGTTGAATGTAGCTAGAGCTGTAGGAATAATACCTAGAACTTGACATCCTCATACATGTGCAGCTGTAGCCACACACCCCATTAACCCACGGTTACCTCCACCGTACGCTAAATGAATTCTTCTCCTCGCCAGCACCATACCCAGATTTTGTGCTGCTTTAACATACTATCCATCTTTTCTAAGCCTGGAACCACAAAAGACATAAATATTTTGAAATTGACGGAATGTGATTCCCTCTATAGTTACACACACCTTAACTTTGAGTATGAAGATAAAGATACGAACGTGTGCATTTATAGAACTCAGAGAAGGGTATACTTATCATAGCTATACGAATAGGCTGGACATAAGTGGAACAACTATGTGAATGATTGGTGGATATTAACTAAATTGAAGGTGAAAATTTTCAAAAATGACGGTAAGCATGTATATGTACAGTTATTGTGATCGTGGTTCATATTAAGCACATAAAGAGCATAAGATAAGATATCACCAGAAATTTTTCTTTTCCATGTTGTCCTTGATGAAGTATTGATGTCTTGATTCTTGTAGGAAAATTGTAGGTGATAGGCATAATTGAAAAAAAAAAGAGGAGTGAAAATGCAAACAAGTTAAATGTTGAAGAGGGACAATCAGATGGTTTATTTGTTTTCTCAATGTTCTTGCCAATCGACTATTTGTATAATTAAGTCGACTAGCTATTTTGAGAAATTTTAATTTGGACTATTTTATTTTACAATTGATTGATTACATCTAATTTGAAGCAATCAACTGCATCCTACCAGTTAACTATGTGCTCTTTGTTCTTCACAAATTTTTATATAAACTCAGAAATAATTCTTTTTCATGTGCTATTTTTCCACTGAATACCAACAAGTTTAAAGTAGATTCTGGCACATATATTCAAACCTTGCGGCCATCAATTCTTGTCGAATATAACAGCTAGATTTTGTTTACAGATTTTCAAGAATTACGGCCACCGATTTTAATTTTCTTTAATGTTTTGTCCAAATTTTTGACTTTCTATTTTGGCACCATTCTCTATTATGCTTTTTGTTTATTTCACTGCATTCTCCCTCATTAATGGTTAGCATTAAATGCAAGGTTCTTTTTCCTTATTACAAAGAAAGTTAATTTCTTTTCTTTGAAATTCAATTATTATGATGTTCGAGTGATTAGTAAGTTAAAATAATGGAGATTTTGATAGGATTTATCTACCAAAGAACATACTTCAAAAAAAAATTATTATATCAAGTATGTATAACTGTTTAAGTTGGCAGATTATGTGCAAATTAGAAAGAATAATGAGTTTACAGTATACACTGATTGAGTACTAAGGTATGGAGGACACCTAAGTTTATTTAAAGTAGTTGAGTAGGTAAAGGAGAATATTTTGATAACCATGTCTGGAAATAATGTAAGACGATCAAGGTACTTGTATTAAGGGTTTATACCATGCTAAGTTGAGTCTAGTATTTAGGATATGAATTATGTTGATATTGGAATTTCACGTGTAAATGAGAAGTTAACTTATAAAGCTGAACCGGTCTCAGTACTGGATAGAGAGGTAAAGCAATTACGTAACAAAATTATCACTTTGGTGAATATAGCTTGGAATGGAATTGATGAAAGTGATGCTACCTGGGAAAGAGAAGATGAAATGAGACAAATGTATCCACAACTTTTTAGAGAGAGGTAAGACTCTAAATTTTGAGTACAAAATTCTTTCTTAGGGGGAGAGAAATGTAACATCCCTCAATTAATTCTATGTTATGGCAAGATTTTCTAAGTTCAAAGGATGGGGGAAAAATATTAATTCTCCTTTTAGGAGAAAAACTAGGAATGATGAAACCCTAATTTTCTAATCTCTTAGAATAGAATTAAGTAGTGAGAGAAGAGCTAGAATTATGAATAAACGGTGTCTCTAAGATCTACTAAGTTTTATTTAGGGAATTGGAGGAAGCCAAACAAGGATTTAGTCAAGGGGTTAGTCATATTCTAATGGTATGGCAATCTTGTAATAATTAGATAAATTAGGGGCAAAGTCATATGCTAATGGTATGGCAATCTTGTAATAATTAGAGAAATGAGGGGAAAATTCATATTCTAATGCTATGGCAATCTTGTAATAATTAGAGAAATGAGGGGCAAAGAATAAGAAGGAGTAACTTCTAGAAGGAATGCTATTTTATCAATATATTGGGGATAAGACTCAATAATTTGATCAGAGAGGGAGAGGAATAAGAAACAAAAACGTAGCCAAGAAGGAGAAGAGGAAGAAGGAAGAAGGAGAGAGAGAGAGAAGAGAGAAAGGCATCAAGAAGAAGGAATCCAAGGAGTTCCTAAGGTAGGTTTAACATTAATTGACTGTAAAGCTTGAAATCTTAATGACATATGTGTGTATGAATACTTGTAAGTTTTTATTTATGGAGATATCTTATGCATGTATTGGATTGATCATATGAATATCCATGTAGAGCAAAGGTTTGGATGCATATGTATTGTATGTTTTGTGCTGAAAATTGGTTTTTGATGGATGAAATTCGATGGTCTGAATAAATAAATCTGTATGTCCTGATTTATGTTGAATTAGAAGATGTCTTCAACATAAAGGTTGTAGATCTGTGTCTTATGGTTAAAACTCCTCTAGAATCACTTTAATCTGACCTCATATAAGAGAGTTATGCCTCAACGAGTGAAGAAATGTCAGATTTAACGCGCAGAATCACGATGTTGGATTTGTAACACTTTTATATTTAAATCTAGTTGAAATCTGTAAAATGAGAAAACATAAAAGTTGTAGATAATTCTCTTAGCTTTCCATAGACACTAAAATAGCCTTAATCGAAGTTGAAATAAGGGAGTTATGGCCTGAAGAGTGAAGGAAGGTCAAGCTGGTCGCCAGACTACAGTCTGAAACATAGCCGTGTTTCAAGACACAGTCAAGCCGTGTTGGGGGCTATTTTTAAGATTTTGCAGCACGGTTTTCTACAATTTTAAGCATGGACGTACCCTGGGACACGGGCAAGCCGTGCTTGAGGCTGAATTTCCCTGTTTTGTATTTTAAAGGCTCTAAATGAACCCTAATGAATGAATGATGTTAAGAAAAATTAAAATACAAATAAATACCTTGTTAATGATGCATTGTAGTGTCAATTATAACCTTTTATTATGAGAAATTAAATAAGATGTATGTGAGATGGATGCATGATGCATTGATGAGAGTCATATAGATGAGATGTATGTGAGATTGATACATAATGCATTGATAATATTCATATAGATAAGATGTGTGTGAGATGTATACAAGATGCATTGATGAGATGCATATGAATGAGAAGTGTGTGCATGTGTGAAATACATGCATGGTAAATGGATGAGGTACATGTAATTGAGGCATGTGTGTGTGTTGTATATATGTTGCATTAATGAAAATATGAGAGTGAATGACCTAGGGAAAGTCATGTATGATATATGGGTAAATTGCATATTCATAAGAAGCATGATTTTAAAAGTGTATGTGATGCATATGAAATGAATGGTTACAAGCATAAGTGGCATATGTGATGGTGTGATGTGTAATTGATACACCTATATTTTGAAATGAGATATTGGGATGACCCTTATGGTGGCAAGGTAACCTGGTGACATGCAGTACCTTGTGGTGGTAAGGTGACCTGAGAGGTCGTAATGGCTGTGAGACGGTACCGGATGAGGGACGCCCTATTAGCCTTGAGTGAGCCATGGGTTATGACCACTCCGACCAAGTGATAGTGACCTATTAACAACCGAGAAATTTTTGGTGTATGCATAGTGTATGCATTTCAATCATTTTATATTATTTGCACTGATTATAGCTTTAAATAATATTTTCTGTAGGCTATACAGCTGAACACGTCACTTGTTTTACTTTCATTATAAATTGTTAATGTTAGACCTATTGAGATTTTATTCTCATTAATTTTGGTGATGTGTTCAGATAATAGCAACTGAGATGCCTACACTGATAGTAAAGGTACAAGTAGTGGACGTGCCCCTCTTAAGTCAGTTCACCGTCTTACAAGATGTAATAATAATGAACGTAGTAGAGATCCCGGCTTTGGCACCACCCTTTCTATCACCCCATGCACCCTAGGGGTGTGGTGCTAGGCCAGGACTTAGTCAGTAGGATGTACATTATGTAGTGTAACCAGTGTATATTTTTGGAAGAATAATTCCTAGTGTTTCTTTATTTTGATGTCATGAATAGTATATAGTGTTACTCTTGTATAACTCTAATACTGATGTAACCTCTTGTGGAATGATTTTATAAATAGGTGGTATTTTATTCTTATGACTTAGTAAGATTAAGAAAATTCACTTGTAGTATAAACCAAGATAAAACTGAACGCATATTAAAAAAAAAACCTGGCTCTTACAAAAAAGGTGGTGGTAGCCAGCCTCGAATGGCTCCACTTGGATCAATGAAACTATTGTAATGGAATAATCAAGAGGTGGGGTTCTTTTTATGGAATTAGAGAATATTGTTTCTTAGGTTAAGCTGCTAGCACAACAATGTCGTTATGAAGATATCTTCTTGGTTGATCCAGTACGAATGATTGGTGGAGTAATGCTATAGTGGATGAAAGATATTGGAGTTGTGGCATTTTATTGGAGTCCGTGTGCACTTTGATGTGGTGGAGTGACAGCATCATTTTGGCTTCATTCAAAACACTGTTAATTCATTTGGAGGAGAAGTGGTTATTGGAGGTGATTTCAATGAGAATCTAAATAAAAATAAAAATATATTAACATTAAGAATGTTCTTGATAGATTCTTAGCGAACTTGGATTGGATGGAATGAGAAGGAGGCTTGTTTTTTACTCACTTAGACTCCATTTGTTCACATCATTGACCTATTCTTCTATAGAATCCTATGCAGGAACAATCCATTAAGAAAAGACTAAAATTTGATGGTACTAAGCAGAGGAACGGAGAGGTGGAAAAATATAGTGCGACAAGAATGGAATAAGTTGTTCTTAAAATTATTGGGTTTAATTGATTGGAATATATTGATTTAATAACACGGGTTGAATATTAATCTAATAATATAAACTGAATACTTGTTAGTAAGTGATCAATTAAGTAGGTTCCATCTTGTTAGGCTTGTCCAGTACAAATGTAATGGATCAGCGGTAGGACTAAAAAATAATTATCCGTAAAGAGTAAATAACCATCAACTTAAAGATAAATATAGAAGGATTAAGTCTCCACTCTAATTCATTAAATAACTTACTTTCTTATTTGAAGAGTTAAGATCTAGAGAGACTCAGTTTGAATGTAGACATATGAATAAGTTAAAAAAATTTAAATTAATGACAATAAAAAATAATTTATTGTTCTATATAATCTAAAATTATGAACAATATTTTATATTTAATAAAAGATATATAATAATTTCTATCTGTTGCATCACCAAAATTCAAGAAGCCACTTAAAGAAATTAATACAAAGCTGCACCATCTTAACTCTATGCCTGTCTTGAATGGCTAAAGACTCAGAAAAGTAGAGAAACATATTGGAAAATTTTGGAAGGAGGAAGAACTATATATGAAGCAAAAGTCCAAGGTAAAATTGCTCAAAGAAAGAGACAGAAATACATCCTACTTTCGTGCACAAATGATCAAGAAATTAGTTGGTGAGTTCAGGATCATTCTGGTGTGTGGCAAGAAAGGAGATACAATTGCAAGGCACTACAACATTTTTGAGCTATAGCAACACTTTCAAGACAACACTTTAAAAATAGTTGCATAAAATCAAATTAAATAATGTTTTGTTTACATTAAAAGTTTAAACAATAAAATGTAGACAATATTTTAAAAGCCGTTTCATAAAATCACAATATTCAACAACGTACAAAATTGTTGTTTATACTAGGAGTTTAAGCAACGAAATTTAAATAACACTGTATAAATCGTTGCATAAAGTAAAAAGATGCAACATTGTAAAGATCCATTGTTTATTTTTATAGTATAAGCAACAAATTTTAGACAATGCTTTATTAAAACGTAGTTTATATGAATAATTTAAGCAACGAATTTCAAAACAACAATATAAAAACTATTGCATAAAATGTAAATATATATGCAATACTTTTAAAAAGGATCTCTTACAAAAATTATATATATAAAAAATGAATTTCAAACAAAATTTTAAAAAATATTGTACAAATCAAAATATAATTTTAATAAAACAATTGATTACCCAAGCACTTCAAGTAACAAATTTAAGCAACAGTCATAATTTTGTTTTAATAATCGTATGCATAATTCTGGTAAATGTATTGCTTAAGTATAAAATTTGTTCATTTTTTTTATTTCAGAAACAAATTGTCATTTGTTTGAATTATTTGCATAAAAATAAATATTATTATAAAATCAAAATTAGCTTAAAAAATAGGTGAAAATATAAAATTTTAAACAACAGATAATAATCCATTGATGTATTAAATTATATAATTAATAATTAGTAAAATGATATATTTTCAATATACCAATTTAATATATTTTTTGTGATTTATTAATTTATATGTTAATTTACATGTATAACGAGTAAGCGATTTAGTTTAATAATAGTATGCTCTACTCTGAAAACTCATAGTAAGGGTTTGAATTCCAACAACGACGCTTTTTAACCAAAATGTTAGGAACTTGAATAAATTAATTCTTGACATTCCAGTATGTGAAAGTTGAATGAATTAAAGAATCAGACAGTTCGATTTAATTTTTATGACATTGAAAATGATCAAAATCATTGAGGCCACACTTTTTCAATCCATGGCTATAGGCAACATTTATTCAAAAGATAGCTTATAAATTGAAAAAACCGTTGTCAATAAGACATGACACAGGAGCAGATGCAACATACTGAAAAATTGCTCCCGAATATTCTAGCAACAGTTTTATAAGTATTATCATCTCTAAAAAAATGTTGTAGTGTCCACGTTGGTTCCTCCAATGTTGTTAAAGGTTGCTGGGACATTGTTGGAAAAGACATTTATGAGGTAATTAAGGATTTGTTTCAAGATCGTATGCAACTTCATAACACCAACCATACAACTGTTGTTCTCATTCCAAAACAGGCACATTTTCAGAATGCGTCAAGTAAAACATATTGTTATGTATAAATATTCTCTGAAGTTATGGCGGGTCATGTTCAAAGAGTTATATGGGTAAGATTATTAATTAGCCATAGTCAGTGCCCACATGTTAAATGCATGCCGCCAAAGCATTGATAATATTTTTATTGTCTAAGATTATGCAATTTTTTAAGACACAAATGATAGTAGATAATAAAATTATATTTGACAAGTTAAATAAATTAATTTATAAATTTATTTGATTAAATTAAAAATATTTAATAAATAAATTTATTTAAATAATTTAAATTAATTAAAAATTTATAAATTATATGTTACTTAAAATAATTTATATTTATAAATTTTAAATTAATTTAAAAATTATTTTTTTCAAATATAATTTAAATATAAGATAGTTTTGAAACTGGACATTAGTCAAGTTTATGGGAGGTGGAGTGGAGTTTTTTAAAATATTCAGTACAACCATGTCCGAGAAACTGAAAACGTCGTTACTATGGTTCGCTTAGGTGGAGTGGAGATTTATAAAATATTCAGTACAACCATTTGGGCCTATTGCAACCAAGACCCATGGATATGGTTCGCTTAGGATGAGCCCACAAGATATTCTGATAAAATACTATCATGCGCCGTCTCCAATTCTTGTTTTCAATTTTTTCTCTCCTTTTATAATTAAAAAAATAATTAATTTCATAAAAAAAATATAATTTATTTATTTTCATCTATACTATTAATTATAATATCTCTCGTAATCTAATAACTATCGTAATATTTTTTTAATATATAAATTATTACAAATAATATTTAAAACAACATAAATATCTATCTTCTTTTTTTTTTATTAACAGTTTTGATCAAATTGTTTTTAATTTTATTTTAATACTTTAACTAAAAATATTTTTTTAAATTTATTTAATTTTAAAAAATCTTTGTTTACATTCTAAACTATAATTTAAATATAAAAATATAAAAATAAATACTTTTAAATTTTAAATTCTAAAATTATAAATTATAATTTAAATTTTTAAAATTCTAAATTTTAAATCTAAAAACATAAATTTCAAACTTTAAAACTCTAAACTCAAAAACTTAAAATCTTAAACTTCTAAACCGTAAGTTTTAAAACATAAATTATAAAACTCTTAACACTAAATTCTAAGTTTAAATATTTTTAAATTTAAATTGTAAATGTTAAACTCTAAAATTTTTAAATTTAAAATTTCAAACTCTAAAACTATAAATCCCAACATCTACTACTCCAAACTCCCAAACCTCTAATTCAAAACTCCAAAATATAATTCCAAATCTTAAACTTCGTAAAAACAAATTTTTATATCCTAAACTTTAAATTGTCAAATCGTAAATTACAAACTCAAAACTATAAAATTATAAATTCTAAACTCTAAACTCCAAATCTTAACTCTAAAATTCAAACATCAAGATTTTAAGACTCCAAATCTCAAACATCAAAAATTAAAATTCTAATGTCCAAACTTGAAATCCTTAAACACCAAAACTCAAATTTTAGATCTCAAACTTTAAACTCAAAAATTTTAAAATTAATAAATTTTAAGAAAATTATTTTTAATTAAAAGACTGAAATAAATTGAAAAATAAATTAGGAAAGAAAAGAGCAATTTAATCAAAATTGTTAGCAAGGAAGAATTAAAAAGATAGAGATTAATGTCACTTTGGGTACTTTTTCAATAGATTCATAGATTAGAGATATATTATAATGATTATTAGATTAGAGAGATATTACAATTAGTAGTATAGATGGAGATGGACAAATGTTATTTCTCCTAATTTCATTTAGGCATGCATGAGTTTTTTTTCCTCTAATTTTAAAATAGTGCATCAAAATAATAATAATAAATTCATGAAGCACCATTTTATATACCGTACCTCTAGAAACACTAAAAAAATACTATAAAATAAATCAACAATTTAATTTTTGAATTTATAATTTTTTTAATTTTTACATTTATTAACTTATTATATGTTAATTATTTTATTAATATTTAAAAATATCAAATTTATTACGTATTAATCTTTAAAGAGACTTATATACAAAAAATTTAATATTTTAAAAACTTTTCGCATTTATTCAAAAAAATTTAAAAATTTAAATTAAACAAATCTATAAATTTAGATATCAAATTATTAATTTCCTCAATATATTTTTCTTATCACACAAGAAACGTGCTCTTTGTATGGAATTTAAATTCTTAGTATTGCTTATTCTTTTTTTAGCTGTTGATATCATACTTTTGACAATGTTTTTAATTCTGAACAGAGTTGATTATGGGCTGGTCGTGCTCTTCATTATATTAATTTTTAAGAGATTAAAACTCAAAATTTGTAATTTTGTTTGTGTAAAGTTATAAATTTGTTAATGTAAAGCCAAGCCCAAAGATTATTGACAAAAAAAGAAAAAGGTAAAGCCGGAAGACTAATGGGATCGAGTTTGAAAACACAAAAATAGATATTTCATTCATTAAAAATATTCCTTACAAGAGAATGCAGCAAAAGGGGAAGGATTTGAATACAGACTATCCCATCTACTACTCATTGTGTGATTAATAGATGGCTTTAAAGTAACAAAAAACAAAAACAAAAAACCATTTTGAAGGGATTGGAATATTTTAAAGTTCTTAAAGAACTTTACACAGTAAATTTAGAGAGAAAAATATCTAAATTAGTTATTTTATATATTTATTAAATATTAATTTTATTAAATTATATTTTTTTCTCTCTCTAAAATTTACTTGATAAAATTCTTCAAGAATTATAGAAAATCTAAATTCATTTTGGAGTATTGAAACCCTGTTATATAGACATGTGTCTCCTAGTGTTCCACTTGCATTATGAGGCTGCAATTCTCTCAAAGTGGCCAAGCCTATTATCAGCCAACCTGGAAGTATAGGCTGATTTTTTGTACTCAAACCATGTAAACTCCTTGTAAAGGCTCTCCTTTCCTTTCATGACACAAGGCAATGGTGCTATTCTCTCACTCGGTGGTGGACCACCAAAGTATATCATTGAAAGCCTTGATTTGAATCCGTTTGCCAAAACCCTATGCCTCACACTCTTCAGCCGTCCATTAGTCATTACCTATGTGAATGCACCCACCAATTCAAAGAAAAAGTAGAGATTAATCACTCCAGATTAAAGTATAAATAACAAAATAAACTATTTTTTCTTCGGCTTCTCATTTAAAATATTAAAATTATTTTTATTTATCAGTGTTTTATAACATACTCGAATCTTTAATATTATAAAAAAAAATTCAACCATTAAATTTAAATTATTTGTTATTTAAATTATAAATTTATAGATAAGACAAATCATATTTACATCATAATGACAAAATTGAGAAATTAATTTTTCCTATTTTAATAATTTTATTGAAGTTTATGATAATTTTAGGTACAAAATTTAAATGCAAACATGTGCACAGTTTTTCCAACTCAACGACGTAATATAAATCCTTTCAAGAATATTAATCACATGTCATAATTATATTAAATAACTTGATTACAAATATCTAAATAATTTCATTTAAATTTTGTCTTCATTTTATGAAAAAATTGACTTTGTAAGAGCTTGACTAAATTATAAATTAAAAATACTAGAGAAAAATTTTCAGAGGTACATCGACCAAAAAAAAATCTTAACTTTTGAATCAATTATTAGTCCAACAAAAAAATCACATAAATATATCAAAGATAAAATTTATTAAACAAAGTACACAATATGTATAAATGGTTTTTTTTATGAATTTAATATGAGTAAAAATGCAACATTTATCTGATGAAAAACTAAAACTTTGGACGTTACCCTAATTCAAAAAGCTGAAAAAGGTGGATTTTATCAACATCTCAAACTACTTTACATTTTTGGGAATTGATAAGGAAATGGGATTATGGAAATTTTTGTTTTTCTCTTTGCTAACAAAAGTAACGTGCAAACTCAAGGGTTGAAAGTTTTTGTAATGTCAGGTTCAAATTCATAAAAAATATTTGTAGAGTATGAATAAAATTAATTATATATTCAAATGGTGTAACAGAGAGTCTCCATACCTGGAGAGAATCACCAACGTTGATGAAGAAGGAGCTACGATCAGGTGGAACAGAGACCCAGCTTCCATCTCTGAGGCATATCTGGAGGCCAGAAGTATCGTTGGATCTCAGAAGAGAAATGATTTGTGGGTCTGTGTGCTCTCCAAATCCTATCATGCTTTCACCATTGGAAGCTCGAAGCTCAGGGCATGGAGGGTAATGGTTGAGCCTGAAAACAGAGTCACTCTCTTTGTCCATCAAGAGCTTGCTGAATGCATTCTTGGGCTGAATGTTCAACCCTTCTGCCAAAATTTCAAGAACCTCACAAGCCATCTTCCTCACAGCTGAAATATAATCACTCAAAGCACATCTGCATAAGAAAGGAACGGATTAAGCACTTTTGACCACAATGGAACGCCAAAAAATAAAAATAAAGGGTAAACTGCAGTTTAACCCCAAAATTATCTTTTAGAGGGACAAATATGTGACGTAACTGGAGTATTTAAAAAAGTTGGATGACTAAAGCTAAATAAATTTATTTAGGAATTAAATTATTAATTTGCTGTTAAAATTGTGTTTCACTTTGGACAATAATTTATAGTCCTTTTAATACTATTATTATTAAGATTAAAGTCACATAAAAAAAAAATTAAAAATGTCAACATAATATCAGTGGCAATATGAAAATATTGTGGAAATGTTCAAAATATAAGTAAACCAAATTATAAAAGTGTTGAATGCAAACTTTAAACTAGATGGAGAAACTAATTTTAAGCCAAACGATAAGAAAAAACCCAGAAATTTTATACCAGAATTCAAGTTCAAACTGGTTGTGTTCGAGTTGCATACCGAAAATTCTCAGGCTTTTTTCCAAAAACAGGGGAGAGTCTGAGAGAATTGTAATCTTGATTAGTTGTTAGGAGAAGGTATTCAACCCAACCAATATCACCGTTTCTTCCAATATGTTTGTTCCCATATCCAATTGGATTGGGGGGCCCTGCTTTTTCTTTCTCTGAGAGTGGCAAAGAGAAGAAATTGACAGCTTCAGACTCCAGCTTGGCTATTGCTTCCATGGGGACTCCATGGTTGACGACCTTGAAGAATCCAAACTCTTCGCATGCCTTCACTATGAGGCTCTTTGCTTCAGGTTTCTTCAGGTCTATTAACGGAATCCCAGAGAAAAATGTGGTTGGCTTGGAGCTCCCAATATAGGAATACTGCTCTGTTGTTGTGGCTTTGGACAATACCACCATTTTTGCTTTCTCTGTTTCTTCTGTTGCTCTGTTTTTGGATGTTGGTAAGTGAAGAGAGGGAGAAAGAGAGAAGGAAATAGAAGAGTTTTGAAAGCTTTTTGGGAGATTCAATGGATGAAGGCACAGAGTTGATAGGGCTTGTGCAGAGGGCGCTTGATAAAAAATGGCTGGGTTCTTGGCTATTTATACCAAAAATGGGTGGGGTAGGGAAAGAGAGAGAAAGAGAAAGAGTGACTTAGTTTTAGATCTTTAAAAAATATTTATTTTCTTAATTTAATTTCTAAAAATTTATTTATTTTT
Source organism: Gleditsia sinensis (assembly GCA_037074535.1). Lineage (NCBI taxonomy): Eukaryota > Viridiplantae > Streptophyta > Magnoliopsida > Fabales > Fabaceae > Gleditsia > Gleditsia sinensis. Next base: position 16,440,232 of record CM073466.1, on the reverse strand, counting down.
TCATTTTATTTTTATTATTTGATGTTTAAAAATATTTCTATATTAATATCCTAACCGAATTAATATAAAGATATTTTTTAAGAATTAAAATAAATAAAAAATTAAATTTTAAGATATAATTGAAAAATATGTATATTTTACAAATTTAAAAAATAATTTACTTAAAATTAAGATGACTAAGTGAATAATTTTTAAATAATAAATTGATTTTAAAAATAATAAATATAATAATAATAATTAAATTTTTTTTAATAAGTGAAATCTCGATTATATAAATTAAATGTATGGAACATGTCTTAGTGTTTTAGTAATTTATTTAAAAATAATAAATATTTGTTTTCTTTTTAAAAAAAAGAAAGGTAGATTCGTTTGTGTTGGATTTTCCCTTTTGATTTGCCAAGTTTTGTAAAATATAATTACCGTCAGTGACCCGCTAAAATGCAGTCAGTTCATCACTTACGTTAGGGTTATTAGCTTAAGATGTCCTTCCACTAAAATATACATCTCAACTTTATCACGCTCAAAGGCGGTAGTCACATCAATGAGATTCATTTGATAGGGTATTTGATCATGTTTTCCTTCTTTTAATTTTGTTTTTGAATGATTCCTTTTACTGCTCTTAATGCTCATCCAAAACAGATACGAAGAGCAGATACGAAGGTTTAAGATTTGGATTCGTTTATTCATCGTAGTTGGTCGCAGTGACAGACTATTTAAATTTAAAAAAATGACAATTATTTAATTGTTATTAACGTTAATTTGAGAAGTGCTTTACTTATTACACTTGTGATTTGAAACATATTAATCTTTTGTTCAATTTAAGCGAAAAATATCCTTAGTAATTACAAAAAGAAAAAGATTTCGATCCGTCTTTATTGATAAATCAGAACCGTGTTGTTTCTATCTAATTCAGTTGCTAATAGTTTTTTCTTTTGTTTCAATTTAGATAATTTATGATGTTCTAAAAATTATTAGATAAATTTAATAAATGAATAGAAGTTATTATTTCACTAAGCAATAACATCCATGATGATAATGGCTATATTTTATATTAAAATTTAAACAATCAATTGAGTTTTTATTTACTTTATAATTTAACGAAAAAAATTATAGAGATTGATTTATTTTTAAATACTATATTTCTATGACTATTGTAAAAATTGAGCTTTGCTTTTAATGAAAATTTGTCATTTTTATAAAAAAATAATGCTTATTTGTAAGCATAGAGGTTTAATTTTAGCATGTTGATGCTTGTTTACTTTTGAATTTAAGATTTATTTAAGTCAAAAATTGTGATTAAGTTTAGATTCCGCCAGAATTTGAGTTTAAGTAATTTATGAATATTATTATAAACATAATATATATTTATATGTATATGTAAACTAAACCTTTATATTATACTGAATTATGAATTTCAGTTAAATCATAGCTATTTAATATAAATCAAACTACAAAAGTTGACCTAATAGTGAAAAGAATGTCTTTTTTATTTTAATTATTTTTGTTCAAATATTGAAATTAGCATTTAAAAATTTTATTTTTCTAAAAGTATTAAACCAATACAAAAAGTGTGATTTTAAGATTAAAAATGAAACTTTTATATATATATATATATATGGAAACGTTTCTACTTCCGGTGAAAAGCAAGTACAATTTCGATGCAATTATTACACTAATCTATATATATTCCTCCTTATCCATATCCAAGCTTAGCTAGGTTACCCAAGTCACTATGCCAGATTTGTTTAGCTCGTTCCCTTTTTTGGTTCATTCCAAATCTTTTACAGTCTTTTCCCACTAGCATATAATTGACTGCCAGTAGCAGAAAATTATTGACGAATTCAAATTTTGCATATAATTTTTTGTACCTTTCTTTCCATTTCAGAAAGCCACTGGAAAAAATAACTGGTCTAAGATTTGAGAGATAAACTTGTCAATTAAGTACAAATTGACTCACACAGCATCTTAGAATAAAATATAAAATAAATACTATAAATAGACAAAAGATATCTTTCTTGGACCCCTTGATGATCAATTATTCAAGAATTATTGATGCATCAATGCAATATTTAGCACACAACTTTTTTCATTCTATTTTTTTTTTCATTTAAAGTTGATTTCTTTCTTTATGAAATAACCATCTTGAAAGTGAAGCTCAATTTTTTAAAAGAATATCAAAATCAAATCCTTTGATTCTTTGAATAAAAGAAGCTTATTATATTCCTTTTATTCGCACAAATCTTAGAATACACGTTTTCAACAACTTAGTACTTTGATTCTTTAATTTTACAGTTCAGCATTTTGTATACAAATCTTGATTCTAGTATTTAAATTCTCTTCAATGCATCGAACCAATGTGGGAGGTGCATCTTTGATATTGTTAGAGGAGAGATTTAGTCTCAATTAATTTACAAATCAGTTTAAAATTGATAATACAAAAACCTTTTTTAAAAAAGTTTATACACTTAAAATTAACGTACAAGTTAGTTTAAAATTACACTTATATATCCTCTTTCTAATTTCAAATTTATACAAAAGCTTCTTCTTTTTTTAAAATTTATAAAAATCTACAATCATATTCCCTCAAGTTAAACTACATTAACTTTTTTTATTTTAAAATTTTATAAATATTAATTTTATTTTTGATGATTTATACTGTAAATTAGGTTATTTATAAATTTTTAAAAGAAAATGTTAATAAAATATAAATTTTATTATTAATTTTTTGAACTTTTTGGATATAATTTGAAACTAAATGGAACGTAAGTATAATGAAACTCTTAATATATATATATATATATATATATATATATTCATATTTTTATCTATTTTAAAAATTGAAAAATATCAAAACAAAATCTGAAAATTCCAATTTTTTAAAAAAATTTACATTTTTCAAGAATTAGAGAAAGAATAATAGGGATTATTTTCTTGAATTTTGTTATTGAGAAAATTAAGGACTATATATACTGCATGGGAGATATTACCATCAATGGAAAATGATTGAAATTTGACTGAATAGGAAAAGGATGGCTGTCACCAGCAGCGTGATGGGGTCTTCAATATAAAAGATCTAATTCTATTTATAGTGGGGAAAGGGGGACCATTGTTTCAATCGCAATTTCATTTTTATTTTGGTTCTTCCTAGACTTGCTTTTTGTAGGTCTATAACACCTACCTCAATTTCCCTTTCTCTTCCTTATTTCAATGGGGACCCCACATACTTTTTATTTCAACGGGACCACACGTACACGCCCGCATACAGTAATGGTTTGAGATGCACGTTTCATTCTTAAAAAAAATAACGCTAACTAATCACAATTCACATTACTGAAAACTAAAAAATTAATTATGGGTGTGTTTTTAATTTTAGACAAATACAGTTGGTTATTATAAAATACAACATATCATACTAAAATGTAAAAACACACAAATTATAATACCTGATAAATAATTTTTAAAAAATATTATTTTTATTATATATTAATGTTTAAATAAAAAAATATTTATCGATAATAAATTAAACTATTTTTTATTAAAAAAAGAAGTTATATGTTTATATTTTTTTCTCTAATAACTGATTAATCACAAAATAATTGCAAAAAACATTATTTTTTAAAAAAATTTGAAACTCACGCTCCCGTTGTTTCAATTTATATAAAATTTGGGCCACCTGAAGTTAGCTCAGGGGGTGTACTAAAAAAAAATTTATATAAAATTTTTCGTTCGGTTGAAAAATTATTAATAAAATTTATATTTGAAATATTTTTAAAATTTTAAAATAATTTAATTTTATGTATTAATAAATTATTAAAAATTAAATTAATATTTTTAGAAACTTAAAATAAAGAATGTTAGTTGTAAATTTTATAAAATTCAAAAAGTTGTTGTGAAAATAGAATTTGTAAAATCTATATAAAATTTGGAAAAATGAAAAACTAGTGGCAATTGAAAAAGATTGTCAACCCTAGCTCATCAGGTCAAAATTATGGGTTAAATCAAAGAGTGACACTGGCCAGCCATGAAAGGAGCTTGGCTTGAGGTTGAGATCCCAGAGAGAGAGATTGATGCATTTCGTAGAGCCTTTCATGCAAATCTTTGGTTGAAAAATAGAGAAGAAAAGCTTGATTTCTCCAGTGTAAGAGAATATTGCAAACGGATAAGAATGGCAAATAAGCTGATAGCTTTCACGTGATGAGACTCAACCTCAATGTTTTAGGCTCTCTTTTTTTTAATAATTTAGAGTGAGAAAAAATTATCTTATTTCAAAGTTGAGACATATCATAACAGTTTTAAAATTGAATTTAAACCGTACAAATAATGTATTTCGATCTTTATCTATTAGATTAACGGTCGTTGGTTAGGCTAAATTTTATTCATTTTTTTTCCAATTATTCTTTTATAGTCAAAATTATGAGTCGCTATTTTTAGCTGTTAAATATTATATATTTTAATATATTGTACCATATCATTTAAAATACTAAAAATTTGTAAGATATTATTAATTAAAATGCCTATTTAAAAATGACATTTCCCCCTGGATTTAGTCAAATTCAAATTATTTATTCAATAATTAATATTACAGTAAAAAATTATTTTCGATAATTGATTATTAATAAATTTGTGAGTTAAAGTTGAACTCAATAATTAAAAATTTAAATTTATAAAAAAATATTTATGAAAAGAGATAATTTCAATAGTCTGAATAAAATTAATTTTATATCAAAAAATTGTGAAAAATAAATAAATAAATAAAATTATTCTTTTAAAAATATTAAGTCAATATGAAAATATACACTTTAAATATCTATTTAGCAATGATATTTCCAGTTGAGTCAAATTTAAATTATTTACGTAATAATTAATATTACAAGAAATATTTTAATTTTTTATTATTATTAAGTATCAATAAAACACGGATGATTTATATTAACTCAATAGTTATAAACAAGTTTATAATTTAAATAAGAAATAAATTTGATTTTAATAGTTGTAATTTTAAATTTATAAAAATAGATTATTTTAATATTTTAAATAAAATTAATTTTATAAAAAAATAAAAAAATTTGTGTTTAAAGAAAAAATAAATCAAATTATAAAATAATGAATTAGCCATATTAAACGTCAAAGAATTCACTTAACATAAGGAGTGATAATGTAAAAATGTGAACATATTTCAATTCAAATTCTTGCAAAAAAATCACACGTGTCAAAATACAGCCGACATACGAATAGTGGGGCTCATCGACTTCGATGGCCGTTTCTGTTTGATGACGTGGCATTTTTGTATTGGTTCTTTTTCTCTGTCGGTAAATTTAATTGTCTGTGGTTATTATTATTATTCATATTAATATGACTTGGACTTTTTTACTCTGATTTGATATAAATATTTAAAATTTAATAAAATTATAAATATGAATATTTATTAAAAATAAATATTTCTAATTATGGTTAGTTAAAAAATACTAAATAATAAAATTTAATTTGATTCTTTTTTTATTAAAAAAATCAATTTAGCTAATTTTTTTTTTGTTTCAAATAAATATAAAATAAATTAAACATATGAATTGAGGTGCATGTCAAGTCACTCGAAATTATTAATGACTTGATATGATATATTTGTTAAATATAATAATTAATTCTTCGTATATATATATATTATATAATAATTTATTAAATTTTAAAAATAAAAAATATATATAGGCTAGGTTATAAGTTATTTAATAATTATTCAATAGTTTTTCCTTGTAATTAGAGTTATAAAAAAATATAAGAGATTAATTATATAAAAGAAGACTCTAAAAACAAATAAATAAATAAATAAGAGTCAATTTATTATCATATTATAAATTATTATTATTATTATTCAAGACGTTGACAATGACTGCAATATTTCCTATTCCATACAGCTATTTTCTATAAAACTTAATTGAATTTTTTATTAAAATAAAAAAAATGATATGTGTTCACAAATATCATTAATATAATATATAATTTTTTTAATGTATACTTTAAAATACTGTCAAACACAAAAATCCATTAATATAAATATATCTCTTACGCAAACATACTAACTCATTTTACCCATGAAAATTATTTATATATTCTTAATATTTATTATATTTTAATTTTACTAAATAAAAATTAATGCCCAAATCCAGACTATTAAAAAAAAATGTAAGAGTGAAAAGAATAGCTTCTTCACTCTGGCTCAAGTTAAGGGCAGAATATTTTCAGCACCCGGATCAGCAACTTTTCTTTTCAAAATTTCAGAATCAGGTGCGGATTGGTTAGCATTTTTTTTTTTCCTTACCTAATTTCTACCACTTCCTTTTTTGTAGAGCTACCTAAATTTTCCGAGTAGTATTTGCAATAGCTTATATTCTTCGAGACAACATTGACAGGGGGGGCCAAGGCATTGTTAATAGCACAACCCACGTTGTCTCCTCCATTCTTAGCGAAGAGCTCGGTGTCAATTATAGAGGTCACTCGCTCACTCCCCTGAGAGCTTCAGGATCCTTATCCTCATAGTACATACAACACATGTGGCGTTTGATTTATGAAATATTTTATATTTAAAATAAATTATATTTATGATAATGAAGTTTTATACTTAAAGCAAATATAATTTGCTTTTAAGAATAATATATATATATATATATATATATATATATATATATAATAAATATTTAATTATCACTTTATTTGCTTAAAAATAATTTATTATATTCTCATCAAAATTTATTCTCATGTTTAATTCATGTAAAATATTTTAAAAAAATATAATTATTTTTAAAAAAATACTTTAAAAAAAATTAAAATAGAAAGAAGGATAAATAAAAATAAATAAATAAAAAATAGACGGAAATTAAATTATTTTACACAACAAATTTTTTTTTATTTTCTTAAAATGTTCTATTCTTACCCTCCCAAGTGAGAAAGATTTTTTCTTCCACTTTCTTATAAATTTTCATTTTGAAATGTTTTATACCTGAAAAGAAAATTTTATTCTTGATATCAAATATGAAATTTTTTTATTTTTACGTCGCTTTTTTAAAACCTTAAAATATAATTTATATCAAACACTATCTTAATGTTTACTATATGTCAGAGTGAACCACAATAGTTAACTTTTTTTTTTTTTGGACGACACAATAGTTAACTAAACTTCCAAATTTTGCAAAACATTTTCAAAGAAATTTCTTCTCTTACTTTCCCTAATGGTCTTCCCATTAGATTCCCTTTTGTCTTTGCTTTTGTCCACTTTACCAGAGGATTAATCAATTCTTCGTCCTTTGCGATTAAATTTCAACCACATAAACGTTTTTAATTTTTATTTTTTATATTTCTAAAAATATATTTAATTTATATTTTCATGTTAATTTTATTTTTAATATTTTTTAATTATATAATTATATTTTTACTATCTTTTTATTTAAACAATAAAACGTTATTCATATATATTGTAATAAATTTAAAATAATTGTAAAAATTTTATTATTATATTGTGCTATAGTATTAAAAGTTTTAAAATATACTTTTAATATTTTTAAAATTTTCAAAAATTTATGAAATATTTTTTAAAAATAAAAATAATAAAAAATTACATTTTCAAGTTTGTTTTCTGTTTTTATTGAAAATAAAAACAAAAGTAAAAATATATTCATGCAATATCTAATAATAATCAAGGTTTATTCCCCTCATTCTTCTAAACGTCTTTAATTTTTAATTTTTAAAAATAATTTTTATTTGCTACTTTTTATATTTTTAAACATTTGTTTAATTTACGTTTTTATGTTATTTTTATTTTCATTATTTTTTAATTATATAATTATATTTTTATTTGAACAATAAAACATTGTTCATACATATTTTAATAAATTTAAAATAATTGTTAAAATCTTATTGTTATAATGTGTTATAATATTAAAAATTCTGAAATATTTTTTAAAAATAAAAAATTAAATAATTACGTTTTCAAGTTTGTCTTCTATTTTTATTAAAAATAAAAATGATAATAATATATTCATGCAATATCTAATAATAATCAAGGTATATTCCTCTCACTCTTATATAATAAATCTCGAGAGCCTTCAATTGAACTATAATCATAGGACATCATCAGCATTTTAAACTGTTAAAAATTTTATTTAAACAGAAATATGAAGCAAATTAACTTATATCCTCCCCCCCCCCCAATATAGTTTAGCGGTGATGTGAGTAGTTTATAATAAAGTTTAATTAAAGTTTAAAATTTTCAGTTTAAATTATAACCCTTAACCGTTAACCCATATTAAATATAAAAATAAAATATTCATTATCTAATTGAATAAATAAATTTTTTTGATAAATAAGATGATAATAATAATAGGTTATTTCTATAATATTATTAATCAGGCTACGAATTTGTAATAATTTTAAATTTATTTTATATTTTAGTTTATATTTATATTTGTCAAACTTATAATACCTATTTTTGATAGTGTGATATAAAGATTAATATAGATGTCAAAGATTATCTTTAAAAAAAAAATTGATTACCAACATGAGCTTCAAGTATATGTTATAAAGATTTGAATCCATGCAACATGAGGTGCTGCAAAGCTCTTTATCAAGCAAGTGAGTCCAACCCATATGTTGAGCACCAATAATTTAACATTACATCTCCATTCCCATAATCCTCTCAAACAATTTCAACCCCATAATCTTCAATCTTATCACTTTATGGTGAGTATGGAGCAGAATTTGCATTATATAGGACATAGGCCAATGAGTTTGAAGACCTATATACGGAAGAGAGCTGCACTTAATTATTCTTTAAGCCTTTTCAGGTACCATAAGAATAGATTGTGGCATATGTGAGATTCTATGACTAATTATTGATAAGTTTTCAATAAATTTTTTTTGGCATTTTAATATTTTTTAATGATAAAATGACAAAATTCAAAAACAAAGTCCAGCCACACTTATATAATAGTCATATAAATCTCTTATATAATAATAAATGAATATTTTTTGTTGTTGAAGTAAGATGTAAGTAAAAACTCTATTGATATTTTGAATTTTGAGATAAAAAAGTCACATCATTATACAGATGTTACAATATAATAATTACTTTCATTTATTAATTACATTAAATTGAAAAAATTTCAAAATATCATAAAATACTTTAAGTAAAATTTTTAAAAATTAACAATTCAATCAAAGACAAATAATATTCTAATCTATCAAAAAATGAATAAATCAGAACACTAAAAAATCTCAAATTTATTTAAAAGAAGATAGATGGAATCAAATGTGTTTAAAAAAAAATCAAAATACTTATTTGCATAAGAAGTATGAGAGATGATCTGTCAGATTTTGTAATTAATGATGACAGCTCTGAAATACAGTAGAAGTTACGTTAAAAAAAAATGCTGTACTAAAACCTACCTTCTTTGGGCTCCTTCTAGTTTTCACTAGATTCTAAGAATATACCAAGTAAGTATACAAATATAGGTTGAAAAGAGCCAACAATGCAAATAAAGAAAAACAATAATATGAGAATCTTTTGAACATTTTCGTGGCACATAAACCCAGGTCAATAATTAGGGGCACTTTTTGAACTCATCCATTAATAATTAGTTGGCCCCGTTATTGGTTTCCACTTTGATGTGACCCTTATAATATTCATGCTCAATTGTGATTTTTTTTCCTTTTTTACAAAATTATCTTCTAAATTACCGGAACAGAATTTTCTATGCTCCCAATTTTTATTTATTTATCATGATTTTTTATTTTAAAAAAGGAAAAATAAATAATTCATCTGGGAAATAGATAACTCCCTTTTCCATGATTATACTTACTTATATGTTCATCTGTTTTGGACTTTTTAATGAGAAAATGAAGATGAAAACTACATCTATTTTGCATACATGATTTAGTTTTGAGCAGATTGAGAACTCTTGACCATAAGATTGCTCAAGAAAAAGAACAATTAATTATGAACAAAATTAAAAATACCTTTAACTATAATTATGCTAAAAAAATTATGGGGTGTTCTTTTGAAAACAAAATTTAAATCAACAGATTGGATATATATTAATTAAAATAAACTCAATCACGGATTGAACTTTAAAATTATTTTATATAAAAAAAAATTAGCTTTCATTTTTAAATTATTAAAAATTATAAGAATCAAACTTGTAGTTTGCTAATTAACTTATATAACAACAACAACAACAATTAAGTATTTTTTTTTACTAAATAGAATAAATTACATGGATTAAATAACGTCATAGTAGCTTATTATAAATAAAATTAATAAATAGATTATTAACTATTAAATCTTTTTTATTATTTTTATTTAATATTATTTTTGGTATTCCTTTATATTTAATTATTTAACTATTGTCCATCTGATATACTCTTCTCAGTAGAGTTTTTACAGATCTTTTTTACACATGATCAAACCACCTTAAATGAGATTCTACCATCTTTTTTATAATAGGTGCTACTCAAATTTTTTTTCTAATGCATTTATTTCTAATCATATCTATTTTAATGTGTTCAAATATACAACACAATATTTTTATACCTGCAATATTGAGTTTATCTTCATATTTTCTTTTAATTACTCTACATTCAGTACCATATAACATAACAGGTCTTATAACTATACGATAAAATATTTTTTTAACTTTGAACAACACTTTTTTATTATAAATAACACTTGAATCATTTCTCTATTTTATTTATTCTGCTTGAATCGTATGTTTTACACTTTCATTTGGTATAATGAATTTAAAATATTTAAAATTTGTGATTGCTAATTAATTATATATTAATATATTCAAAAATTTATGATTTAAGTGATGATTAAATTTGGGTTCAGTGGTTAAAAAATATTTATAATATCAGAAATTTAAATTCATAAAAAAATATTTATAAAAAAATAATTTTAACCTCATAAATATAAAATATATCAATGTACGAAATAGGCAACTAACCAAACATGGGTGTCACGGGTAGTACCTACAGAAAAGCGCTTGATATCTCGGAGGGGTCGGAAGCCAATGTGCAGTCAACATTGTGAAAAGCTTGGCCTATAATTGCCGTAGAACCTGTGTGTTTAATTCAGGCCACGATACTATGTTTTTTCTGAGTCTAACATGAGGTGTTTAAATCGAATCTGGTTGACACGGAAAACCAACTGAGATGTCTTGTTCTTCTTGTTACAAGCTAGCTTGGTCCTTGTTTTCTCAATTATGAGGTGTACGCATGGAGTTGGAAGAAATCATTTGGCTTATAATTAGTCCTATCTCAAAATATCTTTATATAAAAAAAAAAGAACGAAGGATAAAATTTTAACTGTAATTTTTTCAGATATTTGTTCTTAAATTTATAAATAAAATTAGAGTAAATAACTATTTTGATTTTCAAAAGATATACGTATTTTAAATTTAATTTTTAAAATTTTTATTTTTTTCATTTTAATCTTACAAAAACTATTTTATTTTAAAAACTGTCTTCACATTTATTTTATTAATAGATATTCAATAGAGATTTTTTCTTATTTAACTAAGAGCTTAAATTAAACAAAAATAATTTAAATAAATTTTCAATTTAATCAGTAAAATTTTTGTTCAAAGTATTAATGTAAATTTTTTTTAAAGGATTAAATTTAAAAAAATAAAATTTTGAAAAACTAAATTTAACATATATATATTTCAAAGAATAAAATAATAATTCATTCGTTATATAATGACTATGGTCTATTTTAAAAGAATCAAGAATATAGTAAAGAATTAAAAAAAAAACATTTACGCTTATATTTTTATTGAAGAATCTTAGAACAAACAATTAAGAAATTTTATGTAAGTTTTTTCTAATAAAATTAAGTTGTTCTATTAAAACCGTCATTATTTCAAAATATTTTATTTAAACCGTCATTAACTAGCAAGGAAAATTTCGTCCCTAGCTAATTCCTTGCTAGCTTTTCTTTAAACGTTGCTATTCTGGAGCTATAATATTATAAAGTTAAAAAGCTTTAAATAACAAGCAATCACTTATAAATTCTCACAAAACTACTGTTATTCTGCCGTTACACTGTCCACAACGTTGTCGGTAAACTATCCTTAATTTGTAGGAAAGTTGTCTATATTTCTTTGTCTCTCTTTTTTTTTACACAAATATTTTTATACTTTTTAAATATAAAATTAATTGTGTTTAGAATACTAATTTTTTTTATAAATATATTTTTATATGTTCAAACTTTTGATACTGTAAAATTTTTTCAATTATTGAATTCAAATTTATCAATTGAGTCATAAATTTATAGATTATTTCTTTACAATTTTATCTCTAATTAAAATTTCATATCTAATCCATGGGAATCTATTTATATGGGTGTCTTTCAAATCTCATGAAATTAGAGATATTTTTATATGAGTTGGTATTTGGTACACCGGCAGTAAATAAATTTTTGTTCACCAGCAGTATTTAGATCCTGACACGTGGCAAAAATAACTTTAAAAAATACTATTCTTATCACATGTCGTAATATAGACACTGTTGGTGGATAAAAAATTATTCACCGCCGGTGGACCAAATATTTTTTTTTTATATTATAAATATTGTGTTATATATGATAGGAATATGTATACTTTTTAGTTTCATTTAATTATTTAATCATTTACTTCATTAAAGAATTTGAAATTCTAAATTATTGCACTCGGATGATAAAAATTTAATATTTATTTATTCAACAAACTATAGAAGTTTGACTTCTTTTTCAATTATTTATATTGCGGTCATAGTAGGGTGGTCCTTAATTAATAGCTACCCTCGATAATAAGTGCTGGTTATGATTATGACAAGTTTATGATCGGCCAATGTCAAGGGTTGTTTGTTAATAATGTTCTATGATAACAACTATTGAATAAAGGAATTCAAAATTAATTTTTTTAATTTTCTTTTAGACTTACTGTTGGGAGATAATCAAAATCCGTATATTCAAATTAAAATTATTAACTTCTAGAGACAAAACCAACAAGACAAATTGATATAGTCGATTTGTGTGACATAAAAGTTGTCGGTTAAAAAGATTGACTAAACGATGTCGGTTAAAAAAATATGTCAACTTTTATAATTTATATCTAAAATGTCAAGAATTATTTTAATTAAAAAATTTATATTATTTTGTGAAGATTAATAAATAATTTTATTATAATATTTAACACACACTTTTACACAATTTTTTTTAATTTGAAGTAATTTTAATTAATATTTATTTAAAATTATTATTATTTATTTTATTGTAAACTTATTGTTGGTCGGTAAAAGGGGATAATTGTGATTGACATATTCAAGTTATTAATTTTTAGCGACAGCCATCTTTTCAAGTCAAATCAATATGATCGATTCTTATAACCACAAAGAGTTGCGGGTTGGAAGGGTTGACTGCCTAACGTCGGCTAAAAAATTATGTTGACTTTTATATTTTATATTTGAGATTTAATAATTATTTTAATTTTAAATTTTAAATTATTAAGTGACAGCTTATAAATAATTTTATTATAATATTTAATATATTTTTTACATAAAAGTCTTTTATGCTTGGAGAATAGATAAAATATAGGCCCACCATATCTTGTATTAAAATATTTTTATTTTAATGAAATTTAATATTTTTTAATAAAAAAACTTTAATAGAAATGTGTGTTGAATGGGGAGAACAAAAGCAGGGAAACGAATTCTTTCAAAGTTTCACACTGGCTGAAACTTTCAACGGTGTAGCATTCTTTTACTTCAAAAATTAGTACTATAAATCGTAGGGTTGTACACAAGCTAAACTTGGGATTTACTCGGCCCTAAGTTCGGCCCAATTATAAATTAGATTTGTAATCGAAGGCCCAATCTTGATTTGATGAAGTTGGGGGCCGTTCGGCCTGATTTTTAATTAGCTTTGCCGGGGTCGCTTGGCAGAGTTGTTGCTGTAAGTTTGTAACAGACTTCATAAAAAATCCCGGAAATTTTATGAGAATCGAAGGTTATGGGTCCCTTCACAAGATCATTCAAAGATAGTAAATCTGAATTCAGTGTGACCAAAAAGCATGGGAGTAGAACAAGTTGTCTCTCTTTATCAAACAAAAGTAAGAGGGCCGGCACCGTTATTGAGGATTGTCTTCACTTATCCTGCCAAAATTCAAAATATCATTACCTCGCTGCGCCGCTGGGAACCCTAGCCCCTTGCTGCAAATTCTTGATGTTTTATTTCTTCCTCTTCTTCTATTCTGATGAATTTTCTTTTTCTTTTTATAAAATATTTTTTCTCTTTTTATTAAAAGTGTTCTAGTTATTTAAAATTTACAGTTCCTTCGTTCAAATATATAACTTTGCTCCTTATTTTTTAATTAAAATAATAAAAAATTTATTTTAAAAAAGTTGAGAAATGTGATGTATTTTCTTTGTAGTCTTTTCAATTTCTTCTATTTATATTTAGATCATTGATTTATGATAATAATGAGATGTGGAGTTTGCTTTACATAGTGTTTGGTTTGATATGTTTGGAGGAGAGAAAAGGGGAGGGTAGAAAATATTTTAAAATTAGCCTATTTAGTTGAATAATTTAGAAGGGATGAAAAGTGTATCAGAAAAAAAAAAAAATGTCCTCAATTAATTATTTTAATATTTAAACAAAAAAAAGCAATGATGAAGAAAAAAATAATTTTAAAATTTTTTAATTAAAAAATAAAAGAGACAAATTAGACATCGGTTGAAAACAAAATTTTTAATAAAAAAGTAATTTAAAATAATTTTATTTTTAGTCAAAACAAAATTAAAAATGCATAATAGTTATTTTATTTTTTCCCCTTTCTTTATAGATCAAATAAAAAAAAATTATTTTCTTTTTTCTCTTTTTTTTTAAATTAAATCAAATAAAAAAAATTATTTTTTCTCTCCTCCATCAAAATCTCTCCCCTCTCCTCCCCTCTATTGAACAAAATACTCTCTTAATTATTTTAAATATGTATTATCTCTATTTTACGTTGTAATTTTTTTTATTTGGTCTGCACTATTAATCAATAGTGTAAGCTTGTATTTTAACTTTTTAACTAATATATTTGTATGTCTACTTTATTCTTCTGACGTCTATTAACCTATGTAATGTAATCTTTTTCATTATATTTACACGTGAATAAATGCCCAAAATGCTATTGTATATGGCTGTAATTAATACCACCTTAGTTTTATTGTCAACATTTTGAATATTAAGTTTTAATCCTTTATATGGTAGTATTTTAGTGCCTTCTGATAGTGTAATACTATCTCACCGCGCGTCACCATTAGCAAGTAATTTCCATGTCCAGCACAGCCACTTAAAAAAATTATGTTAAGTGGATCAAGGATGTTAAATCAATTGGTAACATTGAACCTTTTTAAAATAATAAATATAAAATTAAATTAAATAATATTTCAGGGACAAAATTAAATAATTTAAACACGAAAAAGATATTTGTACCCATTATATTATTTTGCTTTCATCCTTATTAACACTTTTTCTTTAATGTTTTAATTATATCCTTCATCTCAATCCAAGAACAGTCTTAAACTTCCTTCTAGTTTTATGTTTATCTGTATTTTTTTTTATTTTCAATTTTTTAGTTATGTCATTAATCTTAAACCAAAGAAAGCCTCACCTTAATTTCTTTTGATTTGCTTTCACTTGAATTCATAATATATAATATTGATTTTATATATCAAAATTACGAAAATTATATTTAATTATTTTTTGTTGTTGTATATCGTAGGAGTGTCTTTGCACTAATTTATACGTCATCTCAGGCTGAATCTTTTTTTGTTTTGGTTTCTCACAGGTATCCTCCACTGGAGGTAATCCTGGTCGAGCTATCGAAGTCTATACCGGGAGTTATCGCTCTCCCAACAACAATTTGCTCCGTCCACAGAAAATTAATTCTTTTCAAGTTGAGTGATAAAACACTAAAAAATTAAAATCGGTAGTTAAACTCTTTTTTCCTAAAGTAGAATTTATTCTCAAAGTTTTATCTTTATTAGATAAATCAGTTATTAAATCAAGGTTAAATAATTACAAATAATTTAAATGATTCTCTGTGATTTCAATTTTTGAAATTATAAAATTCATTCAAACTTTTAACATGGACAAATAATCCATTGGACAAATTAGTTTATAAAATATAATTGATCTATGATTACTTTTTAAATTTGAAAATTTTAAAGTAGATTTAAAATAAAAAAATAAGTAAATTAAGTTAGTAATAAAATATAATCAATTACATGGTGAAAGTATAATAAGCACGTTGAATAAATTCTACTTAAATACTTATTATAAATCTATTAATAATTAATTTATTTTATTTATTTAATAATAAAAATAATTTATCGATATTCATTAATACATAAACTTTTGTAAGAATTTTGGTAAATTAAAGTAGAGGTGAACAAATAGACAGGTTATCCTAACTTAACAAAATCTGGTTAAAAAAAAAACACTTAAATTTAATTGAATTTTTGAGTGGCTCAAAAATTTTGATTTAAGTTAGGTCAAGTTATGGTGATAGATCAAATCAAATCGAATTTATTTTTTTTTTAAATAATTATTTGAGCTGCCCTTTTAAATTCAATTTTTTTTTAAAGTCAAATAACATAAATAAGAATAATTTGACCTAGTCTTAATTAAAATAATTTTTTTAATCAGATTCAATGGGATTTAATTAGGTAGGCCAACTATGTTCAACCCTAAATTCAAATTCAAGAATGTATTAAATTCTCTTACAGAAGGAATATGCGGACATGCATGCCCAAATTAATGAAGCTTCTCTTTTCACACTCCAAAAGTTCCAAGAGAACTTCGCTTCTAGCGACAGGTTTGTGAATTGCATGTGATGATTGTCTTCAAAATGAAATGAATGTGTCCGTATTCCTAGGCACATTACATCAAATGAAAACTAGTTCTATGGCGGTGAGTCACTGGCTACCCAGATTTCCTGCAACGTGACTAATTATGTGTTGGTTAAGTAAAATAAATTTTAATAAAAAAAGAAAAAGAAAAAAGATAGAAATGAAAAAAAATTATTACTTCGTTTGTTATGTAATAAAAAAAATTAAGATAATGTAATATTTTATTATTTAATATAAAAATAAATTTAAAAAAAATAAAAAGACTGAATAAGTAAAAAAATTAAATTATTTTTAAATTTTAAATTATAAAAATTATTATTTTAATATAAATTAAATTATGATTTTTTTACTTAGATTCATCACTTTATCTATTTTATGATAAAATATAATAATTTTTTTTATCATAATTAATAGATTTAAAAGATTATACAAAATTAAAATACTAAGATATAAAGTTTAATAATTATATTAAATTATTATAATATAAATTTTTTATAAAAAAAAATTAAAAACTTAAATCAAATGCAACAATAAAATTTTAGATTTTAAAGATTTTTGAAAGGAATGTCGTTTTAATTGTTTAAGATTACGTTTGATTGGGGGAAATGAGGGGAGGGAATGAGAATCTAAATTGTTATTCCATCAAGTATTGTATTTAGTTGGTGGAATAGAAAAGTAATGGAAAGAGAATTACCTTACATGAGGGAAAGAAGATTACCTCTTAAAAGTGATGGAAAAAGATGAAATGTAATAGAATGAGATTAAAAAAAAAAAATACTAAAGTGTCTTTCTAAAATATTCTTCTTATTTATATCTTATTTATTATTGATAAATAAAATAAAATAAATAATTTTTAAACTATTTTTGAATATTATTAATATATTTAATAAAAATTTTATATTATTAATTAATTATTTTATTTTTTATTTATAATATTTTTAAATAATTTTTTAAGTCAAAATAATATTATTTTAATAATTTTATTCTTCAAAGGTATTTTTATTTTTATTTTATCAATTTTTCATTTTATTCTTGCATTATTTATGATATACCAAATGTAAGAAAATAATGAAGATTCAATTTCTTTCCATGTCGTACTAAATATAGTTTTAATAAAAATATTTTAATTAATTTTTAATTTTTATTCTAATTTCTTCTTTTAATTTACCACTAACCAAACGAAACCTAATGGAATAGAGCATTCCATAAAATTCTTTTTTCATCCAATTAAATTAGGAAATCTCAAATTCTATCCTTCATTTTCTTTTCATTCCAATCAACCAAAAATAGTCTATATTGGGTGTTGACGCAGTATAGATATTGAAATTATAAAAATAAATATTATAATATAAAATTTTAAAAAAAATATTTAATTAAAAAAAGTATACTTATATACTATTATTTATATTTTTAATTGTACTTTCTTTTCAATTTTAAAAAAAATATTACAATGCCCATTTCATTTTATATATCTTATTTTAATAAATATTTTTTTAATCAATCGTTAATTTTTACATTTTGAAAGTTATATATATTTTATATAATTTTGTGCTACTTATCTAATCCAAAAATCCATTATACCCTCTCTTTATCTGTTTATATTATTTTTTTAAATTATTTGTTTAAGTAGTGTTGATAATGTGGTCATAAGTAAGTAATTTTTTTTTAAAAAAATTAACTAGACAGTATAAAAGTTTTGTGGAGTACTCATAATTCTTAAAACATTAAATTTTTGTCTAATTTAAACGGTGGAATGCTTGTGGCTTAGTGTCCTGCAGATAGGCATGCTTTTTGACAATGAAATCTAGCACCCTCGGGTTTTGTTGTTGTCACGCCCCTACTTTAGGAATGCGAATACCTCTATTATCCGTTAAAATTTATTATTATGCAATTGTAAATCGTTTCATAATATCACATATATGAATAATATCACACGTTTTCAAGTTAACAATACTCATAGTTATACATGCCAAGTTTATATATATCAGGTTTACAGCGGAAACAAGGATCCTGCCTGTGACGTTCAGAGTAACTTTAGAGTACAAATATATTACAATATAAAACACTAAGAGCCTAGAAATAATTTAGGCTCACCACCGAAGTACGACTCTTAATCGATCACGTAGCTGCTGGACCAAACTCTGTGTCTTTATCTGAAAAATAGATCCACATCGTGTAGTGAGTTTTACAACTCAGTGAGCAGATAACACCTCCTATAACCTCTAAGGTCAACATATGGATGTACTTTTCATTTCAAAGTTTCTCATAAAGAAAAGTTACATTCAGAAGTACATTCATATGGGATCCGCATTTCAAAACATATCTGTTAACAATTCATATTCATATTCAAAATCATATACAAAACTGTAAAATCATTTATCAAATAATGTTATGCATCAAATATTTCTCATATAACTTATTCAGAGGATCTCATATCAGAACCACCATACCAGAGTTTGACTCATTTCGTACTTCGATGGTATAGGATTTGCCTAAACTCAGCATCCCACTGAAGTTTGCCATACTACCATTCAAGAGGACACGCGAAGGGACTTTGTATGGGTCTTTCCTAAGCACACAGCAAGAGAAGGCAAATAACATCTCATATAACTGACATCTCGCCATCATATAACTGGCATCTCACCCATATATAGGAGGTATTTCGCTCTCCTTCACATATAATCTCCCGTGTGTTGGCCCTCACACGAGGCTAGCACCACCTCCCCTGCTAGCTGAGACAATCAAGGTGCGCACTAGGGCTAATATCACCTGCTGTTAGCAGACAGTGTTTCTAATAGGATTCCTCCACAGAAAATACCATATGCACATATGCCATATAATTCAGTATAAAATTCTTAATATAAAACAGACTTTTCAGTCTCAGTATATTCATCTGTCAAAACTTCCTAATCAGGGAAAACATATAATCATGCTCATATCCGAGGCAAACGTATCACTTTATAAATCAACGTCACATGCATAACATAATTTCTTTGCCGTGTAATGTGAAATACATTTAAATATCACATGTTCAATGTGTATCAAAATTCATTTCAAAATTCATACTCTTCTTGAACTAAATATTATATTTCAACCATTTCAGATATTTCAAACCATTTCAGAAACATATAAAAGTATAAATAACATGTAATCATACTCATTTATCAATGTAAAATTCAAGAAGAGTAAAAACAAGCCATAGGAAGAATTATCTACTCACAAATTTGAGGTACAAAGTTGGACACCCTTAAAATTCTCGTTTATGGTCCGAATTCGGTAAAATAAACCCCAAAATTGAGTCTAGAAGGTCCAAAAACCTTGAAAATGACTCCAGATTTGTAAAATTTGACCTCTAGGAGCTCGGTCAACACAGGTCAACAAAAAATTACCAAATCACCGAAACGAATTCATATCCTAATGTTTATCTAACTTCTGAATCCATTTACGGAGTCAGATTTCTAATTTGAGATCTTTAAGTAAAAGTTTCAGAATTTACCTTTTTTTTTGGAGATTTTCTACTTTAACTCTACGACGATTCAACGGCTGATTTAAAAAATTGATCAGTTAAAACTTTAATAATCTTCGTCCTGAATCCAATAATACCCTCAGTTTTGAGATCGGAAGCCATTAGGCACTTCAGATCTAGAGAAAAAGTTGAAGATTACAATTCACTCACTATTCACAATTTCTCGTTTCTTCGAAGATCTAATTACTCGTTTCCCCCAATTTCGTTTTATTATTTGCTTTTTTTAATATAATAATAATAATTAAATAATTAATAATAAAATTTTCTTTTATATAAATTCATATAAATTTTGTTTTTCATCATAAAATATCTCAATTTTTTTTTTAAATTTTCATTCTCACAAATTTTTAGTTAAACTTTTAAATCATGATTTTTCTTGACAAAAATCGTAATAAAACAAATTTTAAAATACATATCTTTATTCATATTAAAAGAAAGAATATTTCTAAAAATACAACAAAAATTCTTTAGAGGCCGATATAATTATTTTAAGTAAAACAATAATTATTTTACTTAAAAGTCTTCTTACTTTTAGCAAAACATAATTATTTTTTAAAAAATAAACATATATTTGCTTATAACAAAATACTATTATTGAAAAATAAAAATTACGCGCCAAAATGTAAATTCTCATATTCCTTTTATAATTCTTTAATCCATGTAATAAATAAATTTATTTCTATCGGTTCTTATCTCCATTTTCAAAATTCTCTCTATTATTCAAAATTTTATTTACTTTAGACTTTACTAAATTTACGACTATTATAGTTGTTCTTTGAGAGAAGTAGGCAACATGGACTTGACCAATACAAATCATCCAAAAAAATATTTTCATAAATTTGGTCGCAAAATTTTCAAGTTCCTTGATTCTTTTGTCTTCCCTACTTTGTTTGAACTAATTATTCAGTTCACAATTAAAGAAATTTTTTTGGGTAAGAAAATTGTAGTAAAAATAAGTTTTTTAAATAAAATTATTATTTAACTTCTATTTAACAAATATAATTTATAAGTTAGTTTAAAATTTAAAAATCAGTTAAAAATTTATAAACTATACATTATTTAAAATAACATATAATTTATAAATTTTCAATTAATTTAAATTATTTAAATAAATTTATTTATTAAATAATTTTAATTTAGTCAAATATTTTTATAAATTAATTAAATAAATTATAAATAAATTTATTTAACTTATCAAATACACTCTTAGTAATTTTGCATTTTTTTTCCATTTTTACTTAAAATAATGTTATTGTTGAATTGTTTCTAAATGCATTCTAATTACTTTTAATAATTTAAAAATATAAAATTATTTTCAATAAACATTAATAAGTGAATCTATTTGTAGAAAAAAAGTATAAATATTAAAAATACTGAAATTGCTGTTTAGTTGTATTGAAAGTAATAAAAATATTTTTTTAAAAAAGCATTTAGTTTATTTGTTAAACTATTTTATAACAATAATCTATGTATTTTAAAAAGTGTCGTTATATGAAAATATTGTTAATTACTATAGTTAAAGATTTTAAGTATTTTTAATGTATGGATGGACATAATGGAGTTTTAGATTCCAAAGGAAAATAAGTAAAATATCTCTCTTAAAATTTTTCATTATATGAGGGTTTTTTAGAATATAAAGAAATAGAATATGAGGGCATTTTGATAAAAATAAAATAAAAAAGTAAGATAACAGAATAATTAGTAAAATATTTCAAATGAGTTTAGTTATAGTTTATCTTTTAATTTCAAGAAAAATCTGTATATATATTTTAAAAATAAAAATATAACCATATAAAAAAAAAGAGGGGAGCATTTTTTATTTATTAATTAATACTCACAATCTTGTGACCAACGGGGAAGGCATGTCCCACGATGAGGGGGAATAAATTTTTTTGATTGAAAGTAAAATATAAATTTAAAAATAAATTAAATAATATAAAATATTTTAAAATAAGTCAAATAATATAAATTTTTTATAGGAGTGACATATAAATTTGAGGGGTGTTATGAATATCTTGTGTGGATGTTCATCATCCTGATCTTTCGATTATCTTATCTAATAAGATATTATTTTTAGTAATTATCTAGAAAATAATTATCACTAGAGAATTATCCTACAACTGTATACTACTACTAAAATTCTTTCACCTATTTGTATAAATACTTTCTCATACATGAATGGAAATAACGATTCACTCTCTTGTCTCTCTTTTACTTCTCTCTTTACTTTTAAGTTAGTTCATAACATGTTATCAGCACGATGCATCCAATGTGCTCCTACAACAACAATATCGTGAAAAATGATTCAAAAAATATTCTGAACTTATTTCTTGCCTTCTTGTGGCTGAACAAAATAATAAACTTTTCATAAAAAATCATAAGTCCTATCCAACTGGCACTGCTCTATTCTCTAAAGTGAATGTAGCAACATAAGACCACTATAGATAGATTTAAAGTCGAAGTCGTGGTTGTGGTCGTGGTGGTTATTTCAAGAACATAGCTTCTCACCAGAAGTGAAAAATAATAAGGCCAAAAATAAAAAGGAGAAAGGTCTACAAAATAGTAAACATGTTGAAAATACATGCTATCGCTGTGGTGGCAAAGGACATTGGTCACGTATTTGTTGTATGTCAAGACATCTTGTTAATATTTACCAAAAATCTATTAAAGAAAAAAAGATAGAGACCAATTTATTTGAGAAAGACAGTCCCAATGATGGCTATATTAACGTAACTCATTTAGATGTTACAATTTTTTTTGTTTATCTTGATGAAAAAATTGATCATTTAATTGGTGATGGTAGTGTTCAAAAATAAGTTCTTTGTATAATTTTTATAACATTAAACTTAAGGGTTTCCCTTTTTCGGTACAATTTATTCTTTAAAGTTGTTATTTTATTTTATGTACTATTTCCCTATATTGACTATTCTTATTTTATTTTCAATCAAGAATGAATGTTTCTTCTATTGATACCAACATCACTAATGAAGAGATATGTCTCATTGATAGTGGCACAATTCACATAATTCTCAACAGCAACAACAACTAAACCTTTTCCCACTAGGTGGGGTCAGCTACATGGATTAAACGGCACCACAGTGGACTATCATGAATAAGATCACTGGATAAGTTATTAAATATCAAATCATTCTTAATAGTTTCACTTATTGTTTTCTTTGGACTCCCTCTACCTCTAATAATTGGACTATTCTCTATCTGATCTACTCTTCTCACTAGAGCTCCTGCAGGTTTTCTCCACACATGACCAAACCATCTTAAGCGAGATTCAACCATCTTCTCCACAATAGGTGCTACCCCAACCTTCTCTCCAATGCACTCATTTCTAATCATATCTCTTTTGGTGTGTCCACACATCCAATGCAATATTATCATCTCTGCAACGTTGAGTTTATCCTCATGTTGTCTTTTGACCGCCCAACATTCAGTACCATACAATATAGCAGGTCGTATAGCCGTATGGTAGAATTTTCCTTTAACTTTGAGCGGCACTTTTTTTTATCACAAATGACATGCGAAGCTTGCCTCCATTTCATCCATCCAGTTTGAATCCTATAGTTTATGTCCTCCTTTACTTCACCGTCATTTTGTATAACGGACCCAAGATATTTAAAACTTGTAACTTGTTTTAAAATATAGTCTCCAAATTTCACGTCTACATTCATATTTATTCGTCTCTTACTAAAAATACATTCCATATATTCTGTTTTATTTATATTTATATGAAAACCATATGTTTCTAAAACTTGTCTTCAAGACTCTAACTTCATATTTATTTCTTTTTTCAATTCACCAATTAAGACTATATCATCTGCAAAAATCATACATTAAGCCCCCAACTCTTGTATATGTTCAATAATTGCGTCTAAAATAAAATTAAAAAGATACGAACTCAGAGAAGACCCTTGATGTAGTCCAATAGTTGTAGAAAAATCTTTTGTGTCCTCATTTTGTGTTCTCGCGCAAGTCGTTATCTTGTCGTACGTGTCTTTAATTGCTCAAATATACGCAATACGTATTCCTTTCTTTTCTAAAGCCTTCCATAGAATCTCTCTTAACACTCTGTCATATGCTTTTTCCAGATCAATAAAAACCATATGCAAATCTTTCTATCTGCTTTGATACCTTTCCATTAATCTTCGTAGTAAATAAATTGCTTCCATAGTTGATATTTCTAGCATAAAACCAAATTAGTTCTCTGTAACTTGAGTCTCTTGTCTTAATTTTTGCTCAATGATCTTCTCCCATAACTTCATAGTGTGACTCATGAGTTTAATCCCTCGATAGTTGGAATAATTCTGTATATCTCCTTTATTTTTATAGATAGGGATTAAAGTGCTTTTCCTCCATTCATCTGGCATTTTCTTAGATTTCATTATCACATTAAACAACTCAGTGAGCCAACTTATACCTTTTTTTCCTAAACTTTTTCACACCTCAATAGGTATATTATCAGGTCCTACTGCTTTGCCATTATCCATTCTCTTCAAAGCCTTCTCTACTTCAAGCTCTTGAATTCTATGATAAAAGGTATAATTACGACAAGTCTTTGAAAGTAACTTATCCATCGTGCTTGGATATCTTACTCCCTTACCAAAACATTACCCTCTTCATCTTTAATATATTTCACTTGCTTTAGGTCCCTTGTCTTTCTTTCCCTACCATTTGCAAGTTTGTAAATTTTTTTTTCTCCATCCTTAGTTCCTAAAGATTGATATAACCCTTCAAAAGCTCTAGATCTTGCTTCACTCACAGCCTTCATAGCGTCTTTCTTAGCCACTTTATATTTATCTTAATTTTCATTATCTTTACATAAGTGCCACTCCTTATAACACTCTCTTTTAACCTTAATCTTATCTTGCACCTCCGCATCCCACCACTAAGATTCTTTATCCTTAGGTCCAACGCCTCTTGATTTTCCAAGTATCTCTCTTACTATATTTCTAATCCCTTTGGCCATCTCGTTCCACATATCATTAGCATTTCTTTGGACCTCCCAAAGCCTCTCTTCCTCCACTCTTCTTTGAAAATTTCCTTGTTATTCATTCTTCAAATACCACCATCTAATTCTAGGAATTGTTTTCTTACTTCGTTTATCCATGTTCATGTAGCTATGACAAAGTTTTATGTTGGCTGTCGCACGCCTAACACAACCCTCTTCTTTTATCCAGGCTTGGGACCGGCTATACGAATATAGGTAGAGTTAATTCACATAATTCTCAAAGATAAAAAAAATATTTTTCCCAATTAGTAATGCAAGGAGGCAATGTTAGTATTATATCTGGTAGTACAAAGTTAATTAAAGGCTCTGGAAGAGTTAGTATAATGTTACTTGGAGGAACGAAACTGCACATTAATAAAGTTTTATGCTCCTCTAAGTCTCTTAGAAATTTATTAAGTTTCAAGGATATCTGCCGAAATGGATACCACATTGAGACAATAAATAAAGGAAATATTGAATATCTTCATATTACAACTACAATCTTAGGTAACAAATGCATATTGGAAAAGTTACCTACATTCTCCTTTAGATTGTACTATACATATATAAATACAATTGAAATATATGCTATTGCAAACCAGAAGTTTGTAAATCATAATAACTTTGTTATTTGGCATGACCGGTTATACCATTTTGGATCAATTATGATGCAAAAAATAATTAAACATTCAAATAGACATTCATTGAAGAGCTAGCAGATTCTTTAATCGAATAATTTCTCATGTTCCGCTTGCTCCCAAGAAAAATTGATTATTTGACTATTACCAGTCAAAATTATAGGTGAATCTCTCACATTTTTAAAAAGAATACAAGACGACATTTATGGGCCAATACACACACCATGTGAACCATTTAGGTATTTTATGGTTTTAATTGATGTATCAACTAAATGGTCACATGTGTGTTTGTTATCATCTCGTAACTTGGCGTTTCCGAGATTACTTGCGAAATTGATTAAATTATAAGCACATTTTTTTATTTTTTCAATTACGAAAATACGCCTTGATAATGCTGGTGAATTCACTTCCCAAACATTTAATGAGTATCGTATGTCTATTGGGATTGATGTTGAACATCTTGTAGCACATGTTCATACACAAAATGATTTTACATAATCATTCATTAAATGTCTGAAGTTAATTGTAAGACCATTACTTATGAAGTCAAAACTCCCAATATGTATTTGAGAACATGCAATCTTGCATGCTGCATCATTAATTCGCATTAGGCCAACAAGTTATTATGAACACTCCCCATTACAAATGATTTTTGTTCAGGAACTAAATAATTTTCATCTAATAATTTTTGGATGTGTGGTATATGTCCAAATTGCCCTACCACAACGCACTAAGATGTGTTCTTAAAGAAGGTTGAAAATATATGTTGGATATGAATCTCCTTCTATAATAAAATATCTTAAACTATTAACAGGAGATCTGTTCACAGCTCGATTTATTAATTGTCATTTTGATGAATCAATTTTTCCAACATTAGGGGGAGAAAATAAACAGATAAAAAGGAAAATTAGTTGGCATGAATTATCACTAACTCATCTTGATCTTCACACAAAACAATGTGAATTGAAAGTTTGAAAGATAATTCATTTGCAAAATTTAGCCAACCAATTGTTAGATGCATTTACTGACTCAAAAAGAATTATTAAATCACATATACCAGTTGCTAATGCTCTAATTAAAATTGATGTCGCTGTCGAACAATCTACCATTACAAATAAGCTTGAGACCCGCATGAAGCGTGGAAAGTCCGTTGGTTCCAAAGATAAAAATTCTTGAAAAAGAAAGAGTTAAGAATCAAGATGGTCAAATCAAGGATTCAACAACTCTGGAAGAGTTTCTAGAAAGGTCCCAGGATATAATTAATGTTTTAGTTTCAGAAGAAACTCAGGTACTTGAAATTTGTGAAAATGAAAAGATTTCCCTTAATTACGTTATGAATAGAATACGATGGAACCAAAAAAAGGTCAACGTTGATAATAATTTTGTATATAATATAACGCACGATGTTTTAAATGATAATGAGAATCATATATCAAAGTCTGTTCAGGAATGCAGGCAAAGAAATGATTGGCCAAAATAGAAAGACGTAATTGAAGTAGAGTTAAATTTGCTTAAAAAGCGAAAAAAATTTGGACTTATAGTCCATACACTTGAAGATGTAAAATCAGTTGGATACAAATAGGTTTTTATGCGAAAACGAAATGAAAATAGTAAAATTATGATATATAAGGCTAGACTTGTTGCTCAAGATTTTTTGCAAAGACCCGGAATTGATTTTGAGGAAACATACTCACCTGTGGTGGATGCAACTACTTTTCGATATTTAAGTAGTCTGACAGTACGTGAAAAACCCGATTTGCGTCTAATGGATGTTGTTACAGCCTCTTTGAAGGATTTAAGTTACCTGAAGCATACAATTCTAATTCTCGAGTAGACTACTTAATCAAATTAAATAAATCACTTTATGGCTTAAAATAATCTGGGCGTATGTGGTATAATTACCTTAGTGAATACCTATTGTAAGAAGGGTATATAAATGACCCAATTTGTCCATGCATCTTTATAAAAAGATCTAGAAGCAAGTTTGCCTTAATTGTGGTTTACGTTGATGATTTGAATATTATTGGAACTCTTGAAGAGCTCCAAAAACTCTACCTATATTCGTATAGCTGGTCCCAAGCCCGAATAAAAAAGGAGGGTTATGTTAGGCGTGCGACAACCAACGTAAAATTTTGTTGTAGCTATATGAAGATGGATAAATGAAACAATATTGTTAAAGCTAGGTCGTTGCCCGGAAATAACGCATTGTATTGCTCGAGTGTAGTGTCAAAAGAGCAAGAGCCGCTGTATCGATGCCTGAGTGCAGTGAAAAATAAGCAAGGGTGCTCACACTTTAATGAACGGATGTGGGTAAATAAGTTAGTTCATGAGAGAATGATCTGTTTTGAAACTTGGAATGTAGGCATACTTACAGGAAAATTAATAGAAATAGTTGATACAATGATTAGGAAAATGATCAATATCATGTGTCTATAAGAAAAAAGTGGGTAGGAGAAAAGGCAAAGGAATTAGATTCTTCAGGTTTTAAGCTATGGTACACCGGCAAGACAAGAACTAGCAATGGTGTAGGTATAATAGTTGATAAAGAGTGGAGGACCAATGTGGTAGATATGAAAAGATTAGGAGATAGGATTATAGCTTTAAAACTTGTAGTGGAGCGGGACACTTTTAATGTGTTTAGTGTATATGCACCCCAAGTTGGATTAGAGGAGCATCACAAGAGAACTTTTTGAAATGATCTAGAAGGTTTGATTCAAGAAATATCTCTGAGAGAAAAGATGTTCCTAGGAGGGATCTAAATATACATGTAGGGAGGGAATCTAAAGGATACGAGAGTATACATGGAGGTTTTGGATTAGGAGAAGCAAATGAAGAGGGTAAGACTATCTTGGATTTTTATTTAGCCTATAATTTTATTATAGCAAACACTTGCTTTAAGAAGCGGATAGAACATTTTATCACATATAAGAGTGGAGGAGCAAGCTTTCAAATAGATTTCTTCTTGGTAAGGAAATCTGATAGAAAGTTTTGCACAAATTGTAAAGTTATACTTGGAGAGAGCTTGGATATCCAACACAGAATTGTAGTTTTAGACGTACGAGTTAAGGGAAGAGGAGAAATAAAGAGAAAGAAAATAGTTCATAGAATTAGGTGGTGGTCTTTGAAGAATAAACAATAAAAGAGTTTTCAAAGAAGAGTGGAGGAAGAGGGACTTTGGGAGGTCCGAGAAAATGCTAATGATATGTGGGACAAGATAGTCAAAGGGATCAGGAATATAACAAGAGAGATACTTGGAGAATCAAGAGGCATTGAACCAAAGGTTTAAAAATCTTGGTGGTGGGATGTAGAGGTGAAAGATAAGATTAATGTTAAAAGAGAGTGTTATAAGGTGTGACACTTATGTAAAAATAATGAAAATTAGGATAAATATAAAGTGGCTAAGAAAGACGCTAAGAAGGCTGTGAATGAATCGAGATTTAGAGCTTTTGAGGGGCTATATCAATTTTTAAGAACTAAGAATGGGTTAAGAAAAATTTACAAACTTGCGAAGGGTAAGCAAAAAAAGACAAGAGACCTAAATAAAGTGAAATATATTAAAGGTGAAGAGGGTAATGTTTTGGTAAGGGAGCAAGATATCCAAGCACGATAGATGAGTTACTTTCAAGGACTTTTTAATGAAGATCATGAGTTGATCTGTTATTCTGACAGACTAAATGTTGTAGAGGAGGACCGTAATTATACTTTTTACCGTAGAATTCATGAATTTGTAGTAGAGAAGGCTTTGAATAGAATGGAAAATGGCAAAGCAGTAGGACTCGATAATATACCTATTGAGGTGCGGAAAAGTTTAGGAAGGAAAAGTATAAGTTAGTTCACTAAGTTGTTTAATGTGATAATGAAATTTAAGAAAATGCTGGATGAATGCAGGAGAAGTACTTTAATCCCTATCTATAAAAATAAGGGGGACATATAGAACTGTTCTAACTAGCGGGGAATTAAACTCATGAGCCACACTATGAAGTTAAGGGAAAAGATCATTGAGCAAAGATTAAGACAAAAGACTTAAGTTACAGAGAATCAATTTAGTTTTATGCCAAGAAGGTAAACTATGGAAGCAATTTATTTACTGCGGAGATTGATGGAAAGATATAAAGGAGGACATAAAGATTTGCATATGATTTTTATTGATTTAGAAAAGACATATGACTGAGTGCTAAGAGAGGTTTTATGGAAGGCTTTAGAGAAGAAAGGAGTATGTATTGCGTATATTCGAGTAATTAAATACATAAGATCACGACTTGCATGAGAACACAAAATTGGGATACAAATGATTTTTTCATAACTATTAGACTACATCAAGGGTCATCTCTGAGTCTGTATCCTTTTAACTTAATTTTGAATGCAGTTACTAAACATATACAAGAGTTGGGGCCTCAATGTATAATTTTTACAGATGATATAGTCTTAGTTGGTGAATTGAAAGAGAAAATAAATATGAAGTTAGAGTTATGGAGACAAACTTTAGAAACACATGGTTTTCGTATAAGTAGAAATAAAATAGAATATATGGAATGTATTTTTAGTAAAAGACGAACAAATATGAATTTAGATGTAAAACTTGGAGACCATATATTAAAACAAGTTATAAGTTTTAAATATCTTGGATCCATTATACAAAATGACGGCGAAGTAAATGAGGACGTAAACCATATAATTCAAGCGAGATAGATAAAATGGAGGAAGGTTTTGAGTGTCATTTGTGATAAAAAAGTGCTACTCAAAGTTAAAGAAAATTTTTATCGTACAGCTACAAGACCTGCTATATTTTATGGTATTGAATGTTGAGCAGTTAAAAGACAATATGAAGATAAATTCAATATTGCAGAGATGAGAATATTGCACTGGATGTGTAGACACATCAAAAGAGATGTGATTAAAAATGAGTGTATTAGAGAGAAAATTGGGGTAGCACCTATTGTAGAGAAGATAGTGGAATCTCGCTTAAGGTGGTTTGGTCATGTGTGGAAAAGACCTACAGAAGCCCTATTGAGAAGAGTAGGTCAAATGGAGAATAGTTCGATAGTTAGAGGTAGAGAGAGGCAAAAAAAAACAATAGGTGAAACTATGAAGAATGATTTAATAATTAATAACCTATCTGTTGATCTCATTCATAATAGGCCATTGTGGTATCGTTTGATCCATGTAGCCGACCCCACCTAGTGAAAAAATGATTTGTTGTTGTTATTGTCCTGAAGAGCTCTAAAAAACTGTTAATTACTTAAAGAAAGAATTTGAAATGAAGGATCTTGGAAGAATAAAATTTTGCCTTGGATTACAAATTGAATATTTAAAGAATAACATCTTTGTGTATCAAGAAACTTATGTGACAAAAGTGCTAAAATGATTCTATATGGATAAATCACATCCATTATGTACTCCAATAGTTGTGTGGTCATTAGATGTGAACAAAGATCTTTTCAAACCTCGTGACTTGGTCCTGAAGTACTATATCTTAGTGCAATCAGGGCATTGATGTATCTTGTTAGTTATACTCGACCTGATATATCATTTGCTGTTAATCTATTAGCAATATATAGTTCTTCACTTACATGAAGGCATTGAAATAAAGTTAAGCATATACTCCGTTATCTTAAATGAACAATATATATGGGCCTATTTTATTCAAATGTACCCGAGTCTGAGCTGATTGGTTATGCAGATCCAGGATATTTATTAGACCCTTATAGTGAACGATCGCAAACAGGCTATTTGTTTACATATGGGGGTGCTACAATTTTATGGCAATATATGAAATAAACTATCTCTTCCACATCAGCTAACCATGCAAAAATTTTAGCATTACATGAGGCAAATCGAGAATGTGTTTGGCTATGATATGTGATTCAACACATACAAGAATATTGTGACTTGTCTAGAAAGATGAGCCCGACAATCTTATACGAAGATAATGCTGCATGTGTTGCCCAATTGAAAGAAGGATATATTAAAATGGATAGAACAAAACATATATTACCTAAATTCTTTTTCACTCATGATCTTAAAAAAAATGGTGATGTGGATATTCAACAAATTCGTTCAAGTGATAATCTGGTATTTTTGTTTACTAAGGCATTTCATACTACAACATTTGAGAAGCTGGTATATAATATTGGAGTTTGAAGACTTAAGAATATCAAATGATGTTGTCATATATATACTTATTTGATAATGTCTTAAAGAAAAGAATAATGTACTCTTTTTCCTTCACTAGGTTTCTATTCCACAGGGTTTTTCCTAGTAAAGTTTTAACGAGGCACATTCTTAAGGGATCGACATTCAAGGGGGAGTGTTATGAATATCTTGTGTGGATATCCATCATTCCAATCTTTCGGTTATCCTATCTGATAAGATATTATTTCTAATAATTATCTAGAGGATAATTATCACTAGAAAGTTATCCTACAGCTGT
Organism: Gleditsia sinensis; assembly: GCA_037074535.1. Lineage (NCBI taxonomy): Eukaryota > Viridiplantae > Streptophyta > Magnoliopsida > Fabales > Fabaceae > Gleditsia > Gleditsia sinensis. The sequence goes on along the minus strand of CM073466.1, from coordinate 16,407,719 downwards.
ATACCACTATTAGAATTCTCTCACCTACTTGTATAAATACCTCCTCATACATGAATGGAAACAACGATTCACTCTCTTGTCTTTCTCTTACTTCTTTATCTACTTTTAAGTTATTTTGTAACAAAGGGGTCCTTATATGTATTTATATATATTTAATAAAAAAAATTTGAGTTGAGAGGGGTGTGCATCTGTTTCACCCTAAAGTGGTTTTTGTCAATACTTTTAATTTAAATAGTAAATAAATTTAAATTTAATAATTGTAAATTTTTTACAAAATTCATACGAAAAAAATATTTATAAAAAAAGACATTATTAGTATTTCAAACAAGATTTATTATGTACCTAAAGAAAATAGAGATACTTATGCCATGATAAAAAAAATCATAATATCTAACCTAAATCAAACTTATGGTTTTGACATGTTTCATTCACCTAAATTTATAGCTCAATAGCTGATTGTGAAACAAGTTACCTACATTTTTATTGATTTTTAAAATAATTTAAATTCAAAATTTAACTAATTTTTATAGAAATTAAAATTTTTACTAGGGTCTCAGCTTAATAGTGACTTTTGTTTATTTTTAAAAAGTATAAATTGAAAACTCGATACGTTTTTTTTAATAGATATAAAATAAAGCTCATAACTTCTTGGGATCAATATATATTCAACACCCGGGTATTCCTTTGATCCCCAAAGGGTTAACAATGTTCAGAAGTTTATTATGATTATTATCTGCCCAGAATCTCTGAGATTTTTCTTGATTATATAATTGATTATGGTACCAAAAAAATTTAAAGATGCATAGGGTGAACCCGATGTTGCCTCAATTATATAGAGCATTTTTGAGGCGGTGTGTATAAAAAAAATATTGTTGAGAGGATATCTCACTTTTATACGTCCGACAATTCTTGAAAAATTAATCCATTGTCTGCTAAATTAAATGATATTTTTGGTATTATACCAAAAATTATATTAAGGCTAATAAAGCTTCAACGATTCCTCCCTTGTCAAACAGATTAGGCAAGCCGTTGACTAATACTTAACGGTTAATATATATATATAAACCATTTTTTATAAGAAGAATATAAATGAAAATTTTTAAATAAGAATATAAATAAAAAATACATATTATCTAAGAAAATATATAAAAGGAGAAGATAAATAAAAATCATATAAAAAATAAAAAATAGATATAAAGATATCAAATTTGTTACTAAGAACATAAATAAAAAATAATATAAATTATCTAATTGTTGAAAAGAAGATACAAAAGAGGACACCCTACAAGAAACTTGTCTTTTATGGCAGTTTTTATTATGTTTAGCAGCAATTTTTGACTGCAGCTACTATATTAACAGCAGTTTAAGAGCCATATTTATAATCTCGGTTATAAGATATTTAAGCAACATTCAATGGCAGCCGTTTTGTCAAAAACCATGTCTAAATAGAGTTATAAATCAAACTACATCCAAAAAATTTTCTATATCTATTTTTGCTCTTGGTTTAGAAGTGGTTATTATCAAAACCGCATTTAAATGTCATTCCCTCAAATAATTTTTTCTCTTGATTTAGCAGCATTTTTGTAAAAAATGGCTACAAAATAGCACTGCCTTTGATAAAACTGCTTCTAAATTGTAGCAGTGTTTCTATTTAGCAGCAGTTTTTGACAAAACCCCATCTAAATATTTTTTCTCGAGTCATTTTTGCTCTTGGTTTAGATGTTAAAAACCACTGCTCTTTAGCAGCAATTTATGACAAAACCACATCTAAAATTTTGATAATTTGTTTCTTTTTATTCTTTTTGTACTTTTAATTTTACTTATTACAAATCCAACTATTATGCCATATGAATTCTTAATAAATACAGAACACTCAAAAGTAAAGTAGATAATATTAATTGAAAAAAATTGTTAGTTACGAAGGATAATAATCCACCATAAAATATCAAACAGTATGTACGTAATTAGAGTCTAATAAAATTATAATTATCCATTAAATTGTATCTATCAATATACAAGGCTTAAAAGAAACATTTCTAAAAGCATAAATAACATAAATTAATTCTATTGATATTCTTGATGAGTAATAGTAACTGAAGATCTTTGTCCTGTGGACGAGAATGCACCACTTCCTTGATCAGCAGACTGAAATATAATATTAAACAATCTTAAGTTGTTAAAAGTTTGATAACAATATTAAGTAATAGATAGTAACTACTTGACTGTCCTTAGTTATAAAACAGAAAGTAATTAGTATTACAATTAAAGTCTAACACAAGAAAACTTTGGATAAGCTTTAAAATATCGGAGTTTGTATCATACAAGGGGTTTTTTTTCACAGTTTTGGATACTATAATAACCTAAGATGTAAATAATTTGACATGCATATATCAAGAAACTAAATATAGTGTTATTTCGATAGAAACGACCAAAATCTTTTGCTTTTGGAAGGCACCAAAACGAATCAATATATTATTTGAGAAATTCCACAATTTCGGTGAAAATTGATTCTTTGCAATGTGACTCGACTGAAATTATTCAATTTTAGTAGAAATGAAATGTTCAAAATGAATCAAAAACTGACAAAGATGAAAATACCCAACTGAAAGTATCAGGAATCTAAATCTCTGAATTTACAGAGATTTTTCAAATTTTATAGGGCCAAAAATAAAATGTCAAAATGCTTTCATCATATCAAATCATCAAATGCCAAAATGCTTTCATTAGATCAAATCATCAAATGTTGAAAATTGAGAGAAAAAAAGCTAACATTTTGTAATTTAAATTTCTTCCTACTCCCAAGCATTTATTGTAGATCCGAAAGTCTGTACTCTGTAATCTGCAAGAACTAAACAAACGCCACTAGTGCTTGAGCCCGCCGAAGAAGTAGATCGAACATGCATAGAGACATAGAATGAGATACTCACGAAGAAAACAAGACTATTACTCGCAGAACACATTTTTTCTCTTATCCTCTACTTTAGTCTAGCCGTCTTTACTTTCTTTCTTGTTTTTTTTCTGCCTCTATGTCTTCTAGTTTTTTTTTCTCTGGACATGGACGCCTACTGATTTAACCAACTTCGAGAATAAATATAGTTTCTAAGTCTTCTCACCTTTAATGCCTTTCTGGAGTGTTCTCACATTTAATGGCCTTTGAAAAATTATAATCCATATTTTCATAAAATAATATGTTTCACGGTTCATGGCTTTTGGGAAATTAAAATAAATATTTTAATAAAAATTATGATTCACGGAGAATGCATCTGCAAAGCAATTTAACTTTCTTTTGTTTATTTTTGAATATATTATTTATATAATATTTTTGAATTTTTTATTATAATTATTTAAAACCCTTATTTAAATTTTGGGTAAAATATTTGGATAAAATTAATATACCTTTACACCAACAATTTAAGCTGAGATTTTTTTTGTTTTATTGAATTATATTAAATTTTTTTGTTAAATAAATTATTCGTAAGTGTTTTGTGAGAATTTTTTTTATTGAATTATATTAAAATTTTTTAAATAAATTATTCGTAAGTGTTTCGTATATGAGATGTCTTATTTTATTTTATATAATATTTTATGACACTTGCTGTTGTTTTTTTTCTAAATCTACCACTTGAATTACTGTAACTTATGATTATTCAAAATTTTTTGCTTATATATTTTAAATATAAAAAAATTTAAAATAATAAAATATAAAATTGTACCCGGTCTTTCTAAGTCTTCTTTTATTCTTTCTTAACAATTATGATTGTAAAAGTATAAATTGGTGAAAATTAAATGTTGATTTAACTAAAAAAATTAGTGCCTTTATTAAAATGAATATAATATTTTAATATTTAAAATTTTTTACTATCGCAACAAGCGTAAAACTTAATCTTTATGTATAAGATTTTTCAATTTCATTTTTTATTCATCTATTAGTAATTATTTAAAAAAATTATTTTAATTAATACTTTCAACAAAAAAGTAATATATTTTTTAATACAGTTATTATTTTATATTTTTTAAAGTATTTTTATTTTTAAAAACAACATATTTGAAAATAATAAAATATAAAATATTATTTTAGCCTCCTAATTAAATTTATATCATTTTTTAGTTAAATAATCATTTTTACACATAAATTGCAATAGGATTTTGACCATTCACTCTCAACTTTTGACATTTTCGTAATATTTTTAATTTCGTATTATCATTGATATTTACACATTTATTTAAATACATAAATGGATGCTAAATTTAATTTTTTTTAGAAATGACTTTTTTTCAAATATTTTATTCTATATTTTTCATATTTAAATAGGAAAAAGATTATTTGTGTTCATAATGTTAATTTTTTTTTGTTTATTTATATTAAAATTAGTTAATATTATTATTTATATATAATATATATAGTTAATATTTATGGTATATAGTAAAAATTTTAATATGTACAATGCAATTTTTGTCACAAAATAATGACGGGTGATGATGTAACTCGATTGAAGCAATACTTAGTTAGAGGTTATATAAATGTTGAGAGATGTGAAAAATGTTCTACAGAAATTGCCAATAAAATGAGAGAACTTTTAAAGGACAAACAAAAAGAGAACGAACAATTCAATATTATAAGAATTAAAATAAGAGAAAATCTAATGGGTGGAGTTAGAAGAAGAGCATGCATTCAATAGATATGATTTGAGGATCCAGACAATGATATGGCAATTAAAGAGAAGGAAGAGTTGGAATATGTAAAATAAATATCTATTGAAGAGATATATAAGGTAGAAAGAAGACATAAATCAGATTATTTTTAGCCAATATCAAAGAAAGGAAAAATAAATTTCTTTTGTAGTGAAAGTGTAAAAGAGTCTATAAACAAATTTTTTAGCAAGAAAAAAAGTCTAAACAAGGAAGAAATGGATCCTTTAATATATCACCAACGAGATGTGTATCAATAAAAATTGGGCAAATTCAGCAAAGCAAGCAATTGATAAATTCTTTATTTATCAAAATATCCCATCTAACAAAGCTCAAGGTCCATTTTGTGATATTATGATTGATGAAATTACCCGTGGAGGTGTAGGGGTAAAATGTCCAACTCCTTATGAAATTGGTGGCCCAATTCTTGATGATGGAATAAATGTGTTAAAAGAATATATAGAAGAATTTAACAATAAATGGAAAACTTATGGTATCATAATTATATGTTACGGTTGGCAATCCACTACTTGTTTGTCAATCATAAACTTTTTAATCTATTTTGATGGGAGAATCATCTTTCACAAGTCAATTAATATGAGTAGAAGAGAAAAAGATGTCAAATATATTTTTAATTTGATGGATCAAGTGGTTGAAGAGGTTAGTGAAACTAATGTTGTATAAATCATTATAGATAATGCATTTGCATACAAAAGGTTGGTGAGTTATTGATGCAGAAGAGACCACACTTGTATTAGACTTCTTGTGCTGCTCATTCTCTCGATCTAATATTGCATGATTTTGGAAAATTTGAAAAAGTTTAGAAGGTTTTAGAAGATACTAAAATGTGTACTAACTTTATTTATAATCATTCTAAAGTTCTTCACATAATGAGAATATATTGCACATGAGAGTTGATTAGACCACCTCAAACACAATTTATAACTAATTATATTGCTTTTGCAAGTATCTTGGAGCACAAAAATGGGCTACAAAGAATATAAACTTCAAATGAATGGTCTAAAAGTTCTATTAATAAAGATTCAATTGGAACACGAATCTATACCATCATATTAGATCAAATTTTTTGGAAGAATATGAAAAAAATTGTTGATATACATATGCCAATTGATGGATAAAAGCGAGCCACAATGTCATATGTTTATGTAGTAATGTGTAAGGTCAAATCAACAATTCAAACATTGGCTCCCAAGTCATGCAAAAAGTATATTGATGTCATTGACCGTCGTTGGCATAAACAAATAATAAGTTATATTCATATGGTAGGTATGAAATGAAATCTTTGACTATACATTTATATTTGTTATTTTGGCAATATATCCTTATTTATTTCGTTTTTGACTATACTTAGCATTTTATTTTTTATTTGTCCATGAAAAAAAGCATATTATTTGAATCAATTATATCAATATTCTGAAAACTTTGGATCCTAAGAAGATTTGTTGAAGACGCTTAAGCATGTGATTTCTAGATTAAAGCCCAACTCAACTAAAGCTTATTATGCATTTAAAGAGGTATTTATCATTTTTTCTTTTTCTTTATTGTTTATGATCAGAACCATAATAATTGCTCTCATTATATTTTTCATGTAGGTAAAAATATATTGAGATGCTATGTATGAATTTTTTTCATAAATTGGCTATCAAAGGAAGAGATAAAACAGATCCAGAATTGACTTATTATATCACTAAAAAAATATCGTGTGTATATAGAAAAACTTTGATATATTACTAACCAACATGCATTACTTTTCTTTATTTTCTAGCTGAATGGTGGTTTATACATGGTGTTGATGCTCTAAATTTGAGAAAATTTGTAGTGAGCGTATTATCATAAACAACTTCATCTGGTGGGTGCGAAAGAAATTGGAGCACATTTGCACTTATTCACACAAAAGTGCATAACTGTTTGAATTATGATAAACTTTAAAATCTTGTTTTTGCATAATATAATATGTGATTGAAATTGAAGCATATTATGAAGGATCATAATTCAAAAGTTGTCGAGTTCAGAGCAATTGATTTAACTACAATTTTTGAAGAAAATGATGTCCTTTAAGAATGGTTGAATGATCTTGGTGATACATTATTAGATGATTTGGATGAAAATACTGAAAATATTAGATCAAACAATTATTTGGCTACATTTGCTTATCGAGGGTTAGAGTCACAAATTACTCAACCAGATAGAATAACTACTAATGAAGAGTTTGAAAATTTGATGACAAGATTAGCACATTGTTGATTTTCAACCATTGTTGATATTGATGAGGAATCAGAAGAAAATATTGATATTGACACAGATACAGGTTATGGTGATGGTGAAATAAGTGGTGGAAATGTCACAATTACTGATAGAATTGGTGAAAGAAGTTATATGATTTTTACATCAGAATAAGATTTTCAGTATTGCACTAAAGATTAAGACCATGATTATAGACTTTCTGATTACAACAGAGCAAGTGATAATGATGCTGAAATGCAAGATGTTCAACAATTGGCTTCTGAATTTTCTTTACTTAACACTAGAGGATATGAATCTTATGGTCATAGATTTAATTATCATTCATCATCTTTGACATATGGTCAGAATTATGAATATGATTCATCATCATCTGCATATAATCATGCAACAACTTTGGGATATGATTTATCTTACTTATCATCTTCATAAGTTAATTGGCATCCTCCAACATACAATATAGAATATTTTGAAAATTTTAAGAGGAACTATGATAATTTTTACCGTTTTCACATGACTTGAATTGTTTATTGCGACTACGTGGAAAGACATTATCAATTTTCTCTTAGATTATATCTAAGTTCTGGTTATCTACTTCCTAGACATTTTACTTTTAATTGATTTAAACTATTTAATAATTTTTGTTGATGTATAATTGGAGACTTTGAGTATAATATGTAATTTGTATTAAATTTTATATATGTCAAATGTTATCGAATTTTATGAACGTTAATTATATTAATGTTATTTAAATGACAATGTTATTATTTAACACTATGTTATCTAAATTTATATATCTACACTACTAATAGTATGCTAAGATCCTTTAAAAGTTTTAAAAAAATTGTTTACAATTATTTGAAACGTTTCTTCAAAATTTTTCTATTTCCATGAAATTTTTGAAACGTTTTCGTTTATAGATTTACCGAAATAATGCCTCAAAACGAAATTTAGTTCTTTAGGTGAAATTGAAATGATATTCAGTTAACTTAAACGAGTTGATGGTTGTCCTAATGAGGTTGAATCTTTGAGTGTAGAAACTTTGTTTCCACAAGTAGGAAAACCAATCCGTAGGGAATGAAGATAAGGTATTTTTATTTTGCAACTGGTTCAAGTGTCCATGCTTAAAGTTTATTTTAGCTAATTATTCTAATTTTTTTATTTCTACATTGTGCCTTTTGATAACAAGTGCGTAGAGCATGAAGATAAGGAATTTTTGAAAGATTAGAGTACCCTCCTTCTCTTTGCCTAATGCAGATGGTGATCCAACCACCTTGGCTAGTGCTGTAGAAGGCTTTGTATCTAGCCCTTTGGTGGCAAAATCAGGCAGTTCATGATTCTACCATTATTCCTAATATTGCAGGAGGCTCTATATATCACCCTTTGGTGGCAACTGATGATCTTGCCATTGTGCCTAGTAATGCAAAAGGTTTTACATCTTGCCCTCAAGTGGCAGCTGCTGATCCTACCACCGTGCCTAGTATAAAGTACGTTCCTAAAAATAATGTCATTATTGAGGATGAGGCCAAGGCTACTTCAAGCTCCTAAAAAGTTTCTATTGATTATGATTATATCAAATTTTTGTAATACAATATATAAAGATAAAATTTTGATTCTTAACAAATAAGGATGGTACCGCAAAGGAGACTCACATGGCAATACATGTAGTGTGGACACTTCCTATAGGACACAAAGTGGTTATTGAGTGGATTAAGAGACCAACCAATAGGGAATGTCAGGGGACTCTTAAGTGGAGTATTGGGGACATTGGCCAGAGATCATAAGTTGTTTCCTATTAACTACACTAGCTGGCATAAGATTTCATAACCATAAAAAATGTCATCTACAAGGCCCATGTTTAGGTAAAAGCTTCTAACTTATGAATTATTCTTATGTCAAATTATATCTCTATATTAAATGTAATATTTTATTTTGAAGTCTAAATTTGTTATCGAGGAAAGGGCATATAAAAATTACTTCCTTATGTCGATTAGGGTGAAATGAAAAAAAATAGAAGGGGCCCTATTTGGAAGTTTTTATGACAAATCTCTTACAAGGAAGGAAAATATACTCTAACCCCTCTTCAACATCCATAGGGACCAGTGTTTGTCATTCATTAATTATCGACTAAGCCCTAAGATACAAGTAATATTTTGTGTCATTGTTTATTGATTTTTTATTATCTGATGATGTTATTAATATTCTTGATCATTTTATTTATTTGGATGGCCAAGAGATGTGTAAACAAAACACAAAGAATAGAAAGAAAAATATAATTTCACACATAAGTGGCTCTAAGAGTTTGGCCAACAAAAGAGCTAAATGGTATGATCACTTTAGTAAATTAGGATATTTTAAATTTACATTGTTGAGATATATGAAATGTCTTGCACAATAAAGGAGGTTGAGGATGGGTACCAGTCAATAGAGAAAAATTGTGGACTGCTATAAACATGAAAAAAGATGGGAACTTTGTCAATGAGGCTACCAAATTGATAGTTGTAAGTATTAGAATTCTTAGGCAACATTATTTACTCAACTTTTGCATAATATATGTTGGTTTATATGTAGGACACGATTGTTGATTTTGAGAGACACTCCTTTTCAGCCTCGGCCCAAGCTAGAACCCAATGAAGCAAGGGCTTTAGGTCTCTCTAAAAATATGTATTTTTTTTTTAAAAAGAATATTTTTAAAATTTGAAGAAGCATTTTCATTTTTCCAATGCATTACACAAAAGACATCTACTCATAGTATAGAGGGATGGAAAGGTGGAGATGCTTCTTAAAACCATATATTTATTTTTTTTGTGGGTCCCATCAAATAGTTAGAGATTGAAAATGGAAAGTTTTTTTTATGTATTAGTGTGCTGTTGATTTCCTAAAAATGCTGAATTTTGAAAACGTTGGAGACGGGAAATTTTTTAAATTTAGGGTGCTATTTCATCTGGTGTGTTATTGTAGTTTTTCATTTAGTGTGCTATTGTGCGGTGTCAAACACTACATTTGGTCTAACAAGGAAGCATCTAAATCAAAAAAAATTGTTTGGCAATTAGGTTCCATTGTTTTACTTTTTTTTTTGTAGTTTTGATTTATAGTCATTTAATTTAATTTTGTGAAATATACATTACTTTTTTTATTTTAACGTATAGAAATGTCAATTAAAAAATTTGAATCAGATTATTTGAAACTAAAAAAAAAGTTAAAACTTTAATTGAATCACAAAAAAGGAGCTATCGAGAAATTTTTTTAAAAAAATAAAAAATTAAAAATATAATTGATTGTTCATTGAATGAACAAGTTAATAATGTAAATATTAATGAAAATAAAAATAGAGAAGAAGACCTCACTTTAAAAATATAATAATTTTAATAAAATTTTATTATTTACTTTAAAAAGTCTCACTTTAAAATTTGCTTTAGGGCTTCATAAGTATTGGGCCGGCCCTGCTCCTTTTCTTCACAAGTAACTTCAATTGGGGATTCACTTGTAAAGGCATTAGGATGAGAGCACTCAAACATAGTCAAAGGTTTGGGATTAGGTCGTTCCCTGTCCCAAATGCTTGGACGTTTGACACATAACTTGTGGGGAGAAGTCGTTTAGTTGCAAGTAAGAATTGTTTAGTTGGAGTCACGAGACCAAAGTTTGCAAAATGCCATGTTGCTTATGTTCAATTAGCTTGAACAACAAGTGCCACCTAAAATTGCTGAAATGCTAAATCCTCCAGCAGTAATTTTCTTTACATATATAATTTATTTATTTATATATATATTATTATATGTTTCAAAATTATCTTGTTTGAGTTATTCATGAATTTTTGGTCATTTGATTCTCAAGAAGCACCAATGTGTTTTTTTTCTCTACTTTTGGTGATTTAGCTCATTAGGAGGTTAAGCTCCTGAGTATTTTGTTGTTGTGGCATTTCTGACTACTCTTAGATATGTTGTTGTTTTTAGAAAGAGAGTTTTAACATTCAAAAACATAAACTAAATCATTTTTCAAGAGACTAAAACTCTTGACTAATTGTTTTTGTTAAATCAAAATTTAACTTTCACCAATTCATACCTTTACAATCATAATTGTTAAGAAACTTTAAAAAAAGAATGGGTACAATTTTATATTTTATTATTTTATTTTATTTTTCATATTTAAATATATTAACAAAATAATTTGAATAATCATTATTTAAAAAATATATTGATATTTTGGTTTAAGAGATGTAAAATTTCTTAATTTAGATTTTATTTTTTAATATAATAAGTTACAGTAATTCAAGTAGTAGATTTAGAAAGATAAAAAAAATAATAGCAAGTGTCATAAAGTATTATATAAAATAAAATACGACATCTCATATATGAAACACTTAGGAATAATTTATTTTTAAAAAAATTAATATAATTCAATGAAACCAAACAAAGTTTTCTCAACTTAAACTGTTGGTGTAAAGGTATATTGATTTTATCCAAATATTTTACTCAATTTAAATAAGGGTTTTAAATAATTATAATAAAAAATATTAAAAAATATTATATAAATAATATATTAAAAAAATAAGCAAAAGAAAATTAAATTGATGTGCAGATGCATTTTTCGTGAATCATAATTTTTATTAAAATATTATTTTAATTTCTTAAAGGCCATTAACCGTGAAACATATTTTTTATGAAAATATTGATTTTAATTTTTCAAAGGCCATTAAATGTGAGAACACTCTAGAAAGTAATTAAAGGTGAGAAGACTCAAAAGTTATATTTATTCTTGAAGTTGGTAAAATCAGAAGGCATCCATGTCCAAAGAAAATAAACCAAAAGACATAGAGGCAGACGAAAAACGAGAAAGCAAGTAAAGGCGACTAGAGAAAGAGCAGATGAGAGGTGGAAAAAATTTGTTTAGTAGGAAGCAATTTCGTTTTCTTCGTGAGTATCTCCTTCTATGTATCTATACATGTTTGATCTACTTCTTGGGTAGGCTTAAGCACCAGTGGCATTTGCTTGGTTCTTGTAGACTACAGAATACAGACTTCGTGATCTACAATAGATGTTTGGGAGTGGGAGGAAATTTCAACTACAAAAGGTTAGCTTTTTTTTCTCTCTCAATTTTCAACATCTGATTATTTGATATGATGAAAACATTTTGGCATTTGATGATTTGATATGATGAAAGCATTTTGGAATTTTGTTTTTGGCTCTATAAAATTTGGGGAATGTCTGTAAATTCAGAGATTTAAATTCCTAATATTGTTAGTTAGGTATTTTCATCTTTGTCATTTTTTGATTCGTTTTTAACATTTCATTTACACCGAAATTGAATAATTTTGGTTGCTACACACCGCAAAGAAGCAATTTTTATTGAAATTATGGAATTTCTCAAATAATACATTGATTCATTTTGGTGCGATCCGAAACCAAAAAATTTCGGTCATTTCGATCGAAACAAAAAAAATATTTAGTTCCTTTATTTCATCCAAGTACCTTGAACAAAATTTTAGAACCTCTTGGGCTAAGTAACATTCAACTATTGAGCCCTTTGGTTGAGTCCTTTTTCTTACACATGACTTCAATTGTCCTAAGTTCTTAAAGGTGAAACATGAAACACAAATTACATAAGGTAAATCTTAGGACAAAATATCACAAATTGTGTAAATATTTACCTCTCTATAGGCTACATCTATCGATAATGAACTAGTTTTGCTTTGTTAACTAAATGAAATATCAAATGAACCATGACTATAAAAAATGTTAATAGGAATATAATCTCCATATGAAAAAATTTGACCACAGTTCTATTTTGGAGCTTGTCAAGATCACTTATATTTAACACCTTAATACATAGTTGTATGAAAAAAAAGCACCAATCAATTAGAACTATATAAAATTTTTTAGGAAATATTTTTCTCTCGATTAACGATAAAAGTTGCTCCACAAGAATGTGAGTCACAGCTCTTCAATCCCTCACAGTTTGCATTATCTCAAATCAATGCATCTAGAAATGTTACTTGAATAGCTATTTGATATATTGATATTCTATAAAGTTCTAGGAAGTACATCCTTGTTCGCATTTGTCACTGTGAACAAAGTTGGAGGGTATCTACCACTCTTGCCTAGTCATAAATCACTTATAATTCCTATTCTTTGTAGGCCCTTTTGCGCATCAAATGGTCCTTTGATTTTCCACTTTCATTCAATAATGTAAAAATCACATTGTCATAAACATTTTTTATATTCATTACATCTAAATTTTTACACAACATATTGCCTTCCCAATAAGGAAGTTGGAAGATACTTCTATTTCTCCATTGTTGAGGGATTACATTAGCACTACTAACTTTTCGAGGTCTTTTTCCTTATTCTTCGACTTTTGGATATTTTCCAAATGTAATGTCAACATTCTTTTGTGGTCTTGCAATTTTTGAATTAGTTAATGGTATAAGTGAATTTTGCCTCTCTTATATTCCATTAAATCAATTTTGAGCTAATCTAAATCTATGTCTTAGGTTGCAACAGTAATGGTGTCCCATAAAGCACCATTTTTGCTATATCTCAAATGACAAAGTATTGAAACAAAGTTACATGATGGACAAGCTAACTTGGTATGTGTGTTCTATTTAGATAATTTCCCTAGCCCCATAAAATCACCATTTGTCCATAAGATAGCTACCTACATATTAAACACTTCATTGTGTAAGAATTAAAATTCTTAACACCAAAATTCCATAACTCATTTAACTCCTCTATTAACGGTTACAAATAAATATCTATATCATTTGCTAGTGCTCACTTGCCTAAGATGATCATTGAAAGAATGAAAGAACTTGATATCATACACATCCAAGGAGGGTGGTTGTTAGGTATAAGGACCATTGGTCAAATGTTGTAACTAGTACTTAAATTCCTAATAATATTGAACCCATTGGTAGCCAATTCAATATACACATTATGAGGATTTAAACCAGATTGAGGGTTTGAAAATTCTAACCTCTTCCATGCCTCTGAGGTCCTTGAATGTCACAACCTGCCATTGTTATTTCTTTCCACAGCATGCCATCTTGTATGCTCAACATTCTTTGAAGATAAACAACCTTTGCAGTCATGGTTTCAATGAAAAGTATCACAAAATTTTAGTAGGCTACTTCTTTTTCTTTTTTCCTTCCCTAGCCACACTTGCTGCATTCTTCTCATTCTTTGGTTTCCACCTAGATGCATTACATTTTTTTCATGTATCTCTGTTTGCATTCTCCCCCTAACATGATATTATTTGGACATGCATAAATTTTGTTGTAAGTAAGCCTAAGTTTGTTTGTGGTTTTCTTGGCCTTATAGAAAGAAGGTGGGATCTTTGCAAGTTCAAAGGCATCTTCCAACAACTCTAGTATAATTGACATAGCCTTATCACTTATTCCACAAAGACATTTGATATGATACAACTTGACCAAGAAAAACAATTTTGAATACTTCACACTCTTCATACAAATTTTGTTTTCCATCTTTAATTAACTCATAGAACTCCTTCATCTCGTCATTCATTGTTTAATTTAAGGTGGGAACCATTCCTTCAACTTCATCAACCTATCATTATTGTGATGGTACCCAAATGCATTATGGATAATGTCTTGTATTGGATTATTATTGTAAAACCTATCCTCAACTATATGTATTATAGGAAGAGTTTCTATTGAGCTTCTCTCCCTATGACAAACCTAGAAAGTGTACCCTGATGAAAATGGTTTAACAATCAAGTGATCAAGCACAAATTCTCTACTATGTCATTTCTTAAATTTGCATATAAGTCATGTGCATATTATTGTATCCTTATAAGACTGATTTATAAGATTAATTTTCAAATCTAAATATTCACGAATATTATGAGACTTATTGAACCAGGACTTACCAAGCAAAAAAAATGATGGAAAGCATCGAAAATGTTATGCATATAGTTTGGATTTTGTAATGATACCAATTTTGACATTTGAAATACCAATCTAAATTTAGAGATAGAAAAAAAAAATATTATGTAGGCCACCCCTCAATACCAAAGATGTTGTCCAAATATCACTATACATGCAATTAAAAACATTTATGTCTAAAAAATATCTTCAATCCACTAAGAATAAGCAATTCTACGAAACAAAGTCAACACATGAGGCATGCATTTGACCAGAGGAGTTATTCAAGTTTTCAAAATCTCATTTAAAATTTCACTTTACATTATATATATATATATATATATATATATATATATATATATATATATATATATATATATATATATATATATATATCTCTGTGTGTGTGTGTGTGTATGTATGTATGTATGTACATTTACTTAGCAGTTAACCCACTAATCTAGCTTATATTGAAGGGAAAAAAATCAGTAGGGAGGAAGAGATAATAACAAAAGATATGGCATATGATTGTAATCGAAAATGAGTTAAGATGAAGAAGATACATGAGCTAATTTGCGGGTGCTAACTAGTGCTATATTAGATCTTTCATCTCTAATTGGGCGAATGTGGCCATGATTGTGCATAAGTGTTTTCCACCATCCGCTCAACTCAATAATCATCATTTTGACTTGTATCTATTTATATAACCAAATTTAAATATATACAGTGGAAATTATCTTCCTATATCTTGAGCTTGTTTGGTCTAGTTGTTGAGAAGAAAAAAACTACTTGTTTTTTAGAGAAGTATTTTTTTCTAGTTTCGAAATGTGTTTGACCATGACATAAAGTTTCTTTCAAGTGGCAACAAAATCTATTTAATTTTTTTTTTTGCAATAAGGAAGTATGGAGATTCTCTTGTGCAATAGAAATAAAAGCATAAAATTAGTTTTCTTTGGACAAGAATATGCACACTCAAAATCAAGAATTACAAAATTATCCAATCTTATCCTATTATCAACCTAACTCTCCTCATTTCCCTTTCATTCTCTCTTTAAGCTCCTAAGTTCTTTGAAATTAAAGTATTTGTTTTAAAATTTTCTATATTTAGTTGGTAAGAAATTTTATAATAATAAATATGTATATATCACTATTAGAAAGTTCCATATTTGTTATGAAATTTTGCAAGTCAATATATTTCTAACTAATCATAGCTGGATAGCGAGGGATTAGTTGGGATAAAAAAAAGCTATCACTAATTCGAGAAAACAAAAGTAACAATATTTATGAAGAAAACAATGGGTGATTAAAGTGGAAATTTCCCTTGCTAATCTAGTTTTCATAGGTAAGTTATTTAGCAAGACATAACTCTCTCACTAATTTTTTTTTAAAATTACATTTAGCTAGGATTAGTGAGGAGGATTTTTGTGCTAAAACCCTTCTCCTCAACAAATCCCTAATCTTCTCCCCACCAAATGCAGTTAACTTATTTTCCTTTTCTCTCTCTCTTACGTCTCTACTTTATCTCTATCTTCGTCTAGCTTCCACCATCGAGGAACCTTTTAACCTTAGTATCTCCCTCTCTCTCCTCTCCACATCCTCTTTTTTTTTCTCTCTCCCTGCCTTTTCTCTACATGTAGCAAGGGCATTTTGCCTTGTTGGTTGCTATTTCGAAGTAGGCTAGTTTTTTTTACTTTATTTTTAAAAGTTAAGTTAGTTTTTTATTGATTAAATTGCGATAAGTTATTAAATTATAATGTTTTTATTGAATTATATAACATATGAATTGAGAATTAAATATCTAAAAATATTAGGTACTGTACGATGTTGATTTGTGTTTTTATCTATTTTAATTTGATTCTTAAACTTAAGTTGCATATAGTGTCTATTTTTCTTTCTACATAATACACCCATTGTTTGAAGGAGCTAGCACACAATCGTAATACAAAGAGTGAAGTATTCTTTTGGTCTATAAAAAGTATATATTTTTTCAATTTGGTCTTTCAAGGTTTATCTTTCTCATTTCAATGACTACATCTCAAATGTGATTATTGCGGTTGGAAAGGACGCACTATTGATGTATGTAGAATGCTGCAAAAGATAAATTTATAGGGAATAATCCTAATCAATGAGAGAGCAAAAAATTTTCCTCCATGGCCAAATCCTCTATATGCCAATATACTAGTAGCTTTTGCAGCAAAACAATATTAGAATCTCATGACATTACTTGTCGAGAATAAGCATGGTTTGATGGCCAACAATGTTGGTAGTGCATCTTCTATAAGTAATCTATTAGGTACAACCTCCTATCACTTTTTTATTCATAACTAAATACGCTGGATATTTGTTAGAGAAGCCATAGATGACATGGTTTACTTGAGTAACTTGTTGACCATAAAAACTCATGTCACCAATGAAACTATGCATCTACCTAATGGAGCAATTACTACTATTACACACATCGGCATCATTCCTTTTGCTAATTCCTTCCTTTAAATTAAACTTGATTTCCATTAGTAAGCTTGTGTACAGTTTCCACTATCTTGCTACATTAATTAATAATACTTGTATACTACAAAATTAGCAATTGATGGATATGATTGGGATGAAAACTGAGCGAGGAGGGCTCTACTTCCTTAATTATCCTCAAAAAGCAAGTGTAACACAGTCACCACACCAACCTTTTGCTCCCTAAGACTTTTAGTTCACTTTCTTATTCTATTACGACATGAAATTTTGCAATATTTCTAATTTTTTAATTTTTTAGTTAACTAAACTAACTCATGCTCATTTTTAATAAGCTCTATCTACATTAAAGTGCCTTTTGAATTATTTCATGTTGACATTTGGGGAGTATACCACGTTCCTTTAATTACAGTACTTATTGCACATGGACTTATTTGATGAATTATAAATCTAATACTCATTTATATATCTCCAAATTCATCAATTTTGTTGATATACAACTTTTCTTAAAAGTCAAAGTTCCTCGAAATGATAATTGACCTGAATTTACAATGGGAAATTTTTATTTAGATAAAGGTATCATTCATCAAACTAGTTGTCGCTACCCTCCATAACAAGGAGTAGCTGAAAGAAAACACCATCACCACCTCAATGTAGCATGAGTCATATTATTCCAAGCAAATCTCCCCAAGAGATTTTAGTGAGACACTTTTTTGAATACTACTTACATAATTAACCAAACTCCCACACCTATTCTTCAAGGGAAAACCCCTTTTAAATGCTTTTTCACAAACAACCTATACATGATCATTTGCAAGTGTTTGATTGCCTGTGTTTTGTCTCAACACATCACTAGTATCCTACTAAACTTGACTCAAGAGCCATGCAATCTCTTTTATGAGGTTATCCATATGCTCAAAAAGGTTACATGGTTTGTGACATCTACATTAGCAAATTTTTTATTTCATGAGATGTTTTTCATAAGGATATTTTACCTCTTCCTTCTTTTGTTGCAAAGTCACCTCTAATGCATCCTCATTCATCAACATATAATGATTACATTCCACTTCACACTTTCTCATCAACATTGAAGTATTTCTATATGAAAATATCTCTGAAGAAAATTCTTCTTCATTCCTTTAGTGAAGCTCCTTCCTTTACCTGCAACTTCTCTACCTTGCCTTTAGACCTACAAATTACTTCATGGCAGCTAAATGTACTATAGCACCTAGTTATCTATGTGAGTATCATGTTGGTATTGATCTTGTCTCACGAAACACCTTGGCATCGAACTTGATCTTAGTCAAAGCTACAAGCATAACCTATCCTTTAACTAATGGTCTTTCATATGATAGATTATCTCTTAAACATAATGCTTTCACCACTTCTCTTTTGGTAAAAAATGAACCATCCTCTTTTGCACAAGTAGTTGGTGACCCTAAATAATGCGTGGCTATGTAACAAGAACTTGTTGCTCTCAAATTTAATGGTACATGGTAACTGCAATCATTATTGCCTAGGAAGAAGATGGTTGGGTGCAAATAGGTATACAAGATTGAACTTCGTTTAGATGGCACAGTAGAGCGTTATAAAACTATATTAGTAGCAAAAGGATAGAACCAAGTTCAAGATCTAGATTATCAAAATAACTTTGCTCTCGTTGCAAAGCTTGTGATAGTTCGTCTTCACCTTGCTATGGCTTAAACTCAACGATATCATCTCTATTAACTTGATGTTAATGATGCCTTCTTGTATGGAGATATTGACAAATACATTTACATTTATTTACCTCTAGGCTTCATATGAAAGAGGAAGACATGAATTTACAAACTTCACAAATCATTGTAGGGCCTCAAACAAAAGTTCATTAAAGTCTTTATTGCACTCAAATAGGCCAACTTCAAGCAATCAAAGGTTGATCATTCCATATTCGCTTGATCCCAGAATGGTATATTAATATCTCCTCATTTATGTAGATGATGTCATCATAGTAGGAAATCATTTACAAGATATTGAAGATACCAATTCATTCTTGAAGAATCAATTCAAATTTAAGGATATCGGTCAACTGAAATATTTTCTTGGTATAGAGGTTACATAGTCTGATAAAAAGCAATGCTTTTTCACAACAAAAATTTGCTCTCAAGATTCTTGACGATTTTGGACATCTTTGTGCAAAACCAACCTCTTTGCCTATGGAATTAAAATTGATCTTTTTGTAAGTTTGAGGGTGACTATGTTAGTTATCCATCCTCATCCCAAAGACTTATAAGACGATTACTTTATTTAACTATCATACGACTCATCTTGGCATATATAGTCCACATTCTATGCCAATTTATAGACAAGTGATGAGTACCATTCTTAGAAGCAACTCATTGTGTCTTGTGATATGTAAAACAAAAACTAGGACAAGAAATATTCATTTTTATAGAAATTTTAATCCATTGAATGGCTTTTGTGATGTAGATTGGGTTAGGTGTTTTGACGATTAGTCACTGAGTATTGTATTTTTCTTGAAAATTCATCAATTTCTCAAAAAACCATAAAAGCAACCGACAGTACCATGAGCTAGCATAGAAGACAAATAACGATCTATGGTTACCACCTGTTGTGAAGTTATCTGGTTAAGAACAATCTTACATGATTTAGGCATTGAACATTCGGAGCATGTCAATTTATATTGTGACAACAAGGTAGCGCTCCATATTGCTTCAAACCTAGTCTACCATGAATAAACAAAATACATGGAAATTGATTGTCACCTTATACTAGAGAAACATCAAGAAAGAAATAATCAAGGTAACTCATGTACCCATATCAAACCAAACAATAGACATTTTAAAAAACCATTTAGTTCTTCAGAATACTCAACTCTACTCAACAAGTTAGGAATTATCTATTTTTCAAACATGAGGGAGAGTGTTAAAGAATGTAGTGTCAACCAATGCACAAAATTTGGAATACCCTTCAAATTTGGTCAGTTAACAATTGTTAATAACCATTTATTTGTTTCTTGTTTAGTTTTCCTTTATATGGAAATGTGAATGGGCATTTATGGCATATATAATCTAATTTAGGATCTAATTTAGCTATTGTATTGTATATATTTTTCCAATGTAATTAGAAAACGAAACAGAGAAATTCATTTCCTTTTGAGAAACCTCTGTGAATCTTCAAGGAATTGTTACAAAGTGACTCTTCAATTGTCGAAGGATCTAGGAGATACATCCATTGTCCAAGTTGGTTTTTTCGTTTTCGAAGTGTGATGCTACTTTTTTGGGGCTCTTAAGTATTTTTGGGCTGGGTTGAGCTTTTCATCTCTTGTAAGTCCAATTCGTCTCTTGGATTTCCCTAGCATTGGGCTGGGTTTTTCAATTGCAATTATGTCCAAAAGAAACAAATGAACAAATACTTCACTCTGTCCATAAATAAGGTAGATAGAATGTTGCTGGCACAGTCCAAAAAAAAAACAAAAAAGAATGTTGCTGGCCCAAAACCATGTAAAAAAATTGCAGATAGAATGTCCCCGAAGACGGAAAAATAAACAGGGTAGGTAATTTCCAAATTCGTCCAGATATCACGAGAAAAAGTCCTAAAAATAAAAATAAGTGGACGTCAAAGGCCGATAATTCACAGCCATAGAATTAGACTATCAATTTGAACCGTTCTACTCTGTAAGACGTAGTAGGACACAGTTCCATTCAGCAACTTCGGCCATGGCTGCAGCTACTCTCACATTGAAGCTCTCACTGCTCTTGATCCTCCTCTCAATTTGGTGCTTGGGCACCCATCAACATGCAGGAACAGTTCCTCAATGCAAGCGCATCGAGTGCCCTAGGTATGATGTGATTCATGTGGGCAATGGCTATGAAATCCGCCGTTATAATTCTACTGTGTGGGCTTCAACCTCCCCCATTCAAGACATTTCTCTGGTTGAAGCTACAAGAACCGGCTTTCGAAGGTGAAGTTTTTGTCTTTGAGACGATTTTATATGGAAATTCTGAACTATTAGCTTGTCGAGTTTGGTTATATTCTGATTATTTGGTTAGTTCTTCTTCAAAAAAATGGCCCGTAAATTAGTTTGGTTAAAGCTATTTTCAACTTGATTCCAACCATTTATGCAAATTTGGAAGAGTTTGATGTGTGAGATAAAAGTTTGAGCTTATGAGATATAATCAGAAATAGTCTTGTAAGAGTTCAGAATCTGAAACATCTACTGATTCTACCCACTATTCAAAAACTCTATTTGAACCCGAAATTTTTTCATTTTTTATATTGTCGCACCTAAATTACCCACAATTCAAAATATAAAAAAAAATCATAAAAATTGGGTAATGGTTTAGAAGTTATTTGGTATTGGGTTTTCAATCTAAGAAGCTTAGACACTGACCTGGATACGTGACGCACATTTATAGGGTCACGATAAAATTGAAGCGTTCACACATTGTGTTTATGATAAGTGTCGGAGGTTTCAATACCTAAACCTACCTTCCAAGATGCAATTTAACTAATGGTTTACCAGATTTAAACTTTTGCAATTTTTAGTTATTAATTTTGATATATGAAGCCTACCCTCTACTTATTATTGATCAAATATTAAGTATATATTTTAGTTGAATATAATAAAATATTGAGTAAATTATATTTAAAGTTTGTAAAAATTATTCTCACAAGTCAGATTCACTCTAGTTTCAATTTATATCAATACTTTCTCTTATATTCACAAAATTATCAATGAAACTTATACTTTATGTATTTTTTCTTCGAAAAATTTATAAATAACTTATTTCAATACAATAATGCTTATGAAAACTTTAAACAAGGGAGGTTAATGTTTAGGCCTTTTTAAAACTTAAGTGGATGTGAGTGCAGAGTTGATAATCTTTAAGGAGTTTCTTGTCTCATTTTGAAACTGTAAATGTAATTTTCACTAACCTCACGGATAGTGAATATAATTTATTTTAGAGTATTTCAAATATCAGTTTTTGTCATTCTTTGTAAAGCATTAATAAGTAAAAGAATGATGAATGAAGCCTTGATCAAGCCTGTGTACCCACATTGTGTTTTGCAGACTATTTGATTATATTCAGGGGAAGAACAACTACAAGCAAAAAATTGAGATGACAGCGCCTGTGATAACTGAAGTCTCACCTAGTGATGGACCCTTCTGTGAATCCTCATTTGTGGTCAGCTTCTTTGTGCCAAAGATGAACCAAGCAAACCCTCCTCCTGCAGAAGGTCTCCATGTCCAGAGATGGAAATCTGTTTATGTAGCAGTAAGACAGTTTGGTGGGTTTGTGACTGATTCAAATGTTGGGGTGCAAGCTGCTTCCTTGCAGGCTAGTATTGCTGGCACTGAGTGGTCTTCTGCCATAGAGAAAAGCCACAGAGCTGGTCATGCTTCTGTTTACACTGTTGCTCAGTACAATGCCCCTTTTGAATATGATGATAGGGTGAATGAAATTTGGTTCCTGTTTAATATGGAAAATGGACATGCAATGTGAAATGTGAGACAAGGCAAAGAAGCATTTGCCATTTCTAAATATAGCATGTAAACTTTCGAGAAGAAAGCTACGAGAAGAGAAGAGTCATATGTATCCTGGTATCTGTAATTGATGAATAAAGTGTTTCACATTTTGCTAAATCAATGCTTGGGGTATTATGTAATGAGCGATCACACTTATTTTTAGGGGTGTTGGACATTGATAGTGTGTAACACACTAACGATACGTTTGACGTGAGTATGGATGTGTTAGAACAGAAAACACATTATTTTTTCAGTTAAGACATCCGTTGGACTTTGACACAGCTTGGACGTGGTTTGGACACAACTAGTTCCAAAGTAGAACAAATTATCAAAAACAAAAGAAAGAAAGATTAGAAATTTTATCTGGATGAGATAATTAAAGTCTTTTAAATATTTTCTGTTGTCCATAAAATTGCTGTCACTGAGTGATCTTTTGCCATTGAGAAAAGCTACAGTGCTGGTCATGCTTCTGTTTACACTGTTGCACAATACAATGCCCAATTTGAAGATGATAACTGGGTGAATAAAATATGGTTTTTGTTTGATATGGAAAATGGAGGTGTAATGTGAAATATGGGAGAAGGCGAAGAACTATTTGCCATTTTTAGATATAGCTTGTAAACTCTCTGCGTGGAGGCTATGAGCAAAGAAGAGGCAGAAGTAATTTTCTGTCATTGATGAATAAAGTGTTTTGAGTTCAATGGTAACGACAGAGGCTTGAGATTTTCAATTTTAATACTCTAAATAAAATTAATCCTATATTAAAGAGTAAAAAAATATTTGTACGGACAAAAAAAATGCTTCACATTTAGAGCAATGCTTGGGAATTGAGTTATATCCGTATTGTCAAATATATAAAGTTTAGATATGTTATTTTTCAGGCCTATTAGATAAGTGTTTGGGTATGGATACTGTAATGGCATATGGAGGACACGGGTTGAATAGTATGATGTAGATCCAGTAATTGTTGCATCTTGCCATTGAAGATTTTTGAAATTTTCCAGCAGAAGTTGACTGTTCGCCTTAAAATAGTTGACTTTCGCTTTTGTTTATTCAGAAAACTACATTCTTCCAAGTCCAACAATCTCATACCTCTTTCTCCTTGTTATTTGGGTTGTCAACACTCTGTTTCAAACAAAAAATAGAGTTACTTATTTCTTATTTGTCAAACACACACATACACACGTTATTGCTCATGCATATTTCAATCAAATGAAAATGTATTATGCAAAATGTTGGTAGTGAGTCCCTCCTACATAGAGAACCCACCACCATGCATAAGCAAAAAATTTCTTGCTGTTGCACATGTAATTGGCAAATGAGTTAGGTACCGAATAATTGTCAACAATTGCAGAAGTAGGCATAGCAGGCGCAACTTATAAAAATTTCATTCATACTTCTCTTGCCAAAATATTCAGTGCATCCTTTCCTATAAATAGACAAGAAATTGAAGGAAGAAAGACACACCAAAAAAGTAGAGAAGCTAGGCAACAATAAGCAGCCTGAAGAGAAGTCAGAAAAATTCTTTGAAGAGAGAAAAATAGGAGAGAGATTGATGTGATATTTGAGAAATAGTTCATAAATAATGAGTGACAAAATAGTGAGATAATACTCTTGGAGTATTGTGGGAAACACTTTGTGTGCCACTAATTTGATTAGATTTCAGTTGTAACTTCTAAATTTATTCTGGGAAAGACTTTCTTTGTATCTGCTTTTTATAGTAGAAGATTTATTTTAATTTGGTCCCGTAGACGTAATTCAAAAATCAAGGGTGAACCATGTTAAATTTTCTAGTGTCATTTTTATTGATTATTTCACATTTATTTTTTGCTGGTAATATCCGCTGTGCCTAGCAAGTGGTATCAAAGGTTTGGTGATTATTCTTTTAAAATTTTTAGTATGCTCTGTGGTTGCAGTATTGACTAATCTTCTACATAAAAAAAGATTTTATTAGAATTACTATTGGCTGAAGAAAGTTGTATGGACACTGTTCATACGTACGAGAGATACTATTCATATGTATGGATACTGTTCATACGTACTGGTACTATTTATACTGCTTAAAATAGAGACAAAAACCAGTAAGATGATTAACTTAAATGGCACAAACTACTGCATCTGGAGAAACAAGATGAAAAATTTTCTATTTGTGACAAAATTGCATCTACCGATGTTTACTCTGACTAAACCCGAAGTTAAATCAGATGAAGAATGGGACTTTGAACATGAGCAGGTATGTGGATTCATCCGACAGTTTATTGAAGATAATGTGTATAATCATATTTGTAATGAAACTCATGCACGAATGTTGTGGCATAAGTTAAAAGAACTGTATGCTTCAAAGACCGACAACAATAAATTATTTTATTTGACAAAATTGATGTACTTGAAATACCGAGAAAGTACTTTCGTAGCAGATCACTTAAATGAGATACAAGGGATCATGGACCAGTTGTCAGAGATGGGCATAAAGTTTAATGATGAAGTATTTGCTCTCAATGTACCCGCCTTTTTGTCAGAGTTGTGAAAGACTTTGAAGATCTCAATTACCAACTTAGCGCTGAACGGTGTCGTGAGTATGGAATCTGTTAAAAGCGGTATTCTGAATAAGAGATGAGAAGAAGATCACAACTAGATGTTCTGATTACAAAATCTAGAGGGAGGAGTTAGTCTAGCCATACAAAGCTTAGAGATAAAAGCAAAAGAAAGTCGAACAAATATGCCAACAATGAATGCCATTACTGCAAGAAGAAATGGCATATCAAAAGATTCTACCAAAAGTTCAAGTAGGATAAGAACAAAGGCAAGAAAGTGAAGAAAGACAACAACTGTGATGATGAGTAGAAAAATGTCATAGACGAATTCAATGTCATTTATGATGATGATATTGTCAATCTTACATCCCATGAGATTAGTTGGATAATTGACAGTGGAGCTACCATTTATGCCACATCTCGAAAAAAATTCTTCTCATTTTACACAGAAGGAGATTATGGAGCTATTAAGATGAGAAATGACAACTTACTAAAAGTTATTGGGAGAGAAGATATCTGCTTGGAGACAAAAAATGGTACCAGATTAGTGCTGAAGGATGTCAGGCATATTTTAGATATTTGTCTGAGTCTGATTTTTATTAATAAACTTGATGGTGCAGGCTTCTGCAACATGTTCATGAATGACCAATAAACTTTGGTGGTGGCCAGAGGTAGAAAAGACTCAACATTGTATGTTATGCATACAAAGCTCTCCAACGACACTGTGAATACCGTGGAGAAATACAGTTGAGTTGTGGCACAGGAAACTTGGCCGCATGAGTGAGAAAAGTATGACATGTCTGGCCAAGAAGAAAATGCTATCTGAAATGGATCAAGTACATTTAGAGAAATGTACTGATTGCTTGGCGGGAAAGTAAAACATAGTTGCTTTCAATAGTTTTCTTCCTTCTAGAATGAAGAATGTGTTGGATCTAGTACATTCAGATCTGTGTGGACCAGTGCCAATGTCACTTGGTGGTGCTCAATACTTTGTGATTTTTATTGATGATCATTCTAGGAAGACGTGAGCATACACTTTGAAGATAACAAATCAGGTGTTAGATGTCTTCAAACAGTTTCATACCTTAGTTGAGAGACAGACTGGGAATAAGTTAAAATGCATCCAGAAAGAAAATGGTGGAGAGTATATTGGATTATTTGATTCTTATTATAAAGAGCATGGTATTCGGCATTAAAAAATGCCTCTAAAAACATCGCAATTAAATGGTTTAACTGAGATGATGAATAGAACTTTGATGGAGAGAGTCAGATGTTTACTTTCACATGCAAAGTTACCCAAAATCTTTTGCGGTGAAGCCTTGCTGACAGCTGTACATGTGTTGAATTTATTACCGTGTGTTCCTCTACAATATGATACACTAGAGAAAGTATGGTCAAGAAATGATGTTTCCTATGATTATCTGCATGTGTTTGACTGTAAAGCCTTCGTGCATATCCCTAAAGATGAGAGGGTCAAGCTTGATGTCAAGAAATGATAGTGTGTATTTATTGACTATGGTTAAGATCAATTTGACTATAGATTCTATGACCTAATCCAAAAAAAGCTCATTAGAAGCCATGATGTTGTGTTTGTTAAAGATCAGACCATTGAAGATGTAAACAAAATGGAGAAGGATGTTCCTGATTCTAATAGTGACTCAACAAACTTGAAATTAATTCCTTCAACAATGGTGCCGAGGCAAGTTGGAGATGACAATTAGCCTGATGATACTCCCATAGAGGCTGAATCAGAAGAAGAAGATGATGATGATGCTCACTATCAACTACTAACACATGTGTCTTCCCTAGATCGATTGAAGAGAAATAGTAGAATAAGATAACTTTCTACTATATATCCTAATGATAAGCATGTAACATTCACTGACGGGGGAGAACCTGATAACTTTGAAGAAGTTATGGAAGATGAGCATAAGAAGAAGTGGAGAGAAGCCATGCAAGATGAAATGAAGTATTTACATGAGAACAAAACGTTTGAGTTAGTGAAGTTGCCGAAAGGCAAGAGAGCTTTGAAAAATAAATGAGTGTTTAGGATTAAGCATGATGAACACAGTCTCCATTCAAGATTCAAAGTTAAACTGGTTGTTAAAAGATTCAATAAAAAAAGGCGTTGATTTTGACGAAATTGTTTTTACCAATTGTGAAAATGACATCCATCCATATAGTGCTGAACTTAGCAGCAAGCCTTGACTTAGAGGCTGAACAAATGGAGATATCAAGCCTGTGTTAGTTGCCTACACAGATGTAGATATGACTGGCGATGTAAACTTAAGAAAGTCTACTTCAGGTTATCTAATTACATTTGCAGGGGGAGCTGTGTCATGGCAATTGAAGTTGCAAAAGTGTGTTGCTTTTTCGACTACTGAAGCAGAGTTTATTGCAGCAACAGAAACGTACAAAGAGTTGTTGTAGATGAAAAAATTCTTAAATGAACTTAATTTTCAGCAAGACAGATATCAACTGTTTTGTGATAGTCAGAGTGCTATTTACCTTGCGAAGAATTCCTCATTTCATCCAAGATTCAAACATATTGATGTGAGATATCATTGGATTAGGGATGTATTGAAAAAAAAGTTACTACAGTTTGAGAAGATCCATACTGATAAAAATGGATCAGACATATTGACAAAGATTCTAGTAAAGGAGAAGTTTGAGTTCTGTCGATTACCTGTAGAAGTGGTGGAGCCCTTTATATAATCGGAAGGGGGAGATTTGTTGGTAGTGGGTCCCTCCTACATAGAGGACCCACCACCATGCATAAGTAAGAAATTTCTTGCTGCTGCACATGTAATTGGCAAATGGGTTAGGCACCGAATAATTGTCAATAATTGCAAAAGTAGGCGCAGCAGGCGCATCTTATGAGAATTTCATTAACACTTCTTTTGCCAAAATGTTCAGTGCAACCTTGCCTATAAATAGGCAAAAGATGGAAGGGAGAAAGGCACACTAAAGAAATAAAAAAGCTAAGCAGCAATAAACAGTCTGAAGAGAAGTCAGAGAAGTTCTCTGAAGAGAGAAAAATAGGGGAGAGTTTAGTGTGATTTTTGAAAAATAATTTCTAAATAGTGAGTGATAAAATAGTAAAAAAAGTACTCTTGGAGTATTGTGGTTACACTTTGTGTACCACTATTTTGGTTAGATCTCAATTGTAGCCTCTAAATTTATTCTAGAGAAGACTCTCTTTGTACTTGCTATTTTATAGTGGAAGATTTATTCGGATTTGGTCCTGTGGATGTAACTCAAAAATTAAAGGTGAACCATGTTAAATTTTTTGGTGTCATTTTTGTTAATTATTTTGTATTTATTCTTACTGGTAATACTCGTTGTGCCTAACACAAAATTACAAAGATCGTGAGATCGTGAGTTTGCTTGATTTTTTTTTTGTTTTTTGAAAATTATATTTAAAAATTATTAAAAAATCTATTTAATAAACTATTTTAAAATATATATTTCAATATGTTTGCTTATGCATATTTCTTGTTTGATAAACTTCATTCTGTTTTTTTTAGAATTTATTTTTTACTTTTTTGTGTTTTGAAAATAAAAAAAAACTTTATTTTACTTTCATTTTTTATATTTTAAAAACAATTTATTTTTAGAACTTATTTCTAAAACAACAATAAAAAATAATTATCAAATAAATTTTTTTGTTTAAAAAAAACTAAAAATAAAACAACTTTTAAAAATAAAAAACATACATGTCTCAACTTGCTCCAATGTCTTACATTTCTTGAATTAGAGGGCCTAACCTTGCAATAGCGAGTTACTTGGTGGTTGTGAGCTTGATGAAAAGTGAGAGATGCAATTAATTGAGAAAAGTGAAGTTTTGCGAATATGATAAAAACTTAGGGCTTAGTTTATAAATACTAAAAGAGCTCTTTCAGTAAGTTGACTTTTATGTTGACTTGGTCAACTATGCCATTTGTGACAATTAGAAGGCACATCATATAGTGGCATGCATGCCCCAACTTCATTATAGAATGATCTTATAACGTTATACTTCATAGTTATACATATAATCTTAATCAAGAAAAGATTTGGATATGTTGTTGGATTTAATATCTTAACTTATTCAACCATTAATCCAAATAATTGGTTTTAACTGAATCATCATAAAATTAAACTATAGTGGTTAAATAATTGTCTATTGTTATCTCTGTATATATTCAAGACGAAGCTTGATGAAAGATTTAAAATATTTTAAAGTTGCTACATCAACTTTAACGGGTTAGTCTAGTGGTTAAAGAGATATGTTCTTTAGCTGGATTATTTGAGTTCAAACTTTGATATTAGCATTTGAGAGAATTTTTTTTTTTAAATGTATAAAGTCAAGGTGAGAGTTGCGCTTTCAAAAAATCTAAAAAAGGATTTAGTCTCGATCGATTTAGAACATTTTAAGGTTGCTACATCAACTTTAAAGAGTTAGTTTAATAGTTAAAGATGTATGCTCTTTAGTAAGATTATTTGAGTTCAAACTTTGAGACTAGCATTTGAGAGAATTTTTTTTTTTAAATGTATCAAGTCGATGTAAAAGTTGCGCTTTTAAAAATATGTGAAGAATGATTTAGTTTTGGTTTAGAACATTTTAAGGTTGCTACATTAACTTTAAAGAGTTAGTCTAGTAGTTAAAGATGTATACTTTAGTTAGATTATTTGAATTCAAACTTTGACACTAGCATTTGAAAAAAATTATTTTTTAAAATATATCAAATTGGTGTGAAAGTTGCGCTTTCAAAAACATCTGAAGAAGGATTTATTCTCAGTTTAGAACATTTTAAAATTGCTACATCAACTTTTAAAGAGTTAGTCTAACGGATAAAGATGTATTTTGTTTAATTAGATTATTTGAGTTCAAACTTTGAGACTAGTATTTGAGAGATTTTATTTTTTAAATATATCAAATTGACATGAGAGTTGAGCTTTTAAAAACATTTGAAGAAAGATGTAGTCTCGATTACTATATAAATTGACTTTAAAATACCTTTCAGATCCAAAAAAGAAGAAGAAGAAGTTCCTACATTAAAATTTTTCTTTTATAAAACTGATATAGTAGTTGAGATCATCTTGAGTTACACATTACAAGATACTCAATCGGTTCGTGTTTGGAGGGGAAGGATGGGATCGCTCAACAATCAAATGTAAAAAAGATTGGTGGCCATTGGTGTAAACAGACTATTAACATGTACTGATGTCTGCAGAGAAGGGCGGTGTTACTTTTCCAGAAAAATAAAAATTTATTTACAAATCACATAAAACATTCTTATTAAATTTAGTTTATACCTAGCAAAAGACAATTACCCATGCTACGTAAGGTCGAATCTTCCTGATATCACAAGCTCGAATTGGTCATTTTTTTCTAGAGAGATTTTTAGTATTTAATTTTTTGAGTGAGTCTTTTTTATTCCTCTGTGAGTTTCACGTACCCATACACCAATGTAAGGGATAGACATGTCTTAGCCTAGGTAAATATGAACGTGGAGTTGAAAAGAAATGTCAAGATATATTATTCACGTTCTGACTAATAATATTAAAATAATTTATTTTTATTATTATTTATTATATAAAAAAATAAGATGCTATTTAGTACATGATAATTTTAATTTCTTAAATATTTAAAAACTTGTTCATAAAATTGCATAGAATAAAAATGATAAGAAATTATAAAATTTTTGTATTGTATATTTCTTAAATAACATAAGAATATTATCTCATACTTAATTTGTTTTATAAATAATCTTCACTTATGCCAAAGAACCCCTAAAAGTCTTCATATTATTTTAGTTGGTGATTGTCACTGCAGGTGCTGCAGCAATACAAAAACATTGATAACTTGACATATTGAAGTCAAAAATTTAAAAGAACAAGTTTTCTAAATCAAAAAAGAGAAAAACCACAACAAAAATTTCGGCTAACCCGAATCTTCTCAGGTCTGCCGTAAAAAAATGTTACTCTAGCAATATTCATCATGTAGAGCAGAAAGATAAAATAAGAGAGAAATAACAATTTCTCAAAATTTTATGTCAAATATCTTAATATATTAATTTACAATAAGAAATGGGTAACTAACTTATTCTCCTAAAGCCATATATATATATATATGGAGGAAACTGAAATGAAATTTTTTAATTATGACGAAATACTAAAATATAAATCTTAATCTTAATAAAATAATACAAATTATTAATCCTAATAATAATAAAATAACAAATTTCTGGCCTTTTACTACGTACTTTAGTTGTTCAAGTTTGAGTAACAATTGCTAGTTCAACTTTCCAATTACCTTCATAATTTTTTTAAGTTGGATGATAGAGATATAAAACTTGGAGGTTTCAAAACACAGACTAAAGGTTGTCAATTGTGTGAGTTAATTGAAGATGGACTATCAGAAAGACTAGGTTGAAGGCACACAACAGTAAAGCAAGAAGATTGAAATTGGGGCTGATATGAAATTTGATGTAGAATCCAAACACTCAATAATACTCTCACAAAAAACAAAAACAACTAGAAAACTCTATAAAATAACTCAATATACAACATTTATTTAATCAATAGTAATGAGATTTTAAAACCCACTATGTTATTATGAGCTAGCTAGTAGTATATATAGTCACGGGAGGACATAAGAAAATGCATAAGGAAGTATACATACACCCTGACTCATTTCAACTTTAATTTAAATCAAGAATATTACTCTGAAGTACATGACTCAAGAGATGGAAAATAAAATAAAGAATTACAAATAAAAAATTGCGTGATAAATTTTTAAACTTGAAAATCATATTATACTATTATCTAATTTTAAAATTGATTAGGATTTTTCTAAATAATTTTCTCAGACAATTTTGCAACTTTCTAGCAGTCTTTCATCTGTATGGGAGAACAGAGTGCTTGTTAGAGACTCGAGTTTAATAGTAAATTGCTTGGATGGTGATTCCAACCATCCTTTTTCACAGCAACTGCTGCAAATTAATCGGAAAAGGTTTGTTTACCAGAGAATGCCGGTATTCTGCTTGGCCCAAGTTGGGGCCTAAGCTCAATTCTTAAAAGACGTGTTGTCCGAACCGACCCATGAACTGGGTACTTGTAACAACCTCTTTTTTTTTTCTTTATTATTATACAATATTGAGTTCACATACATGTCATTAATCAAAACAGACGTATAACATATCAAACACATAGATATTTACATCTTGTTTATTTTGGTTGACCAATTCCGGAGATACAGGTGCGGGTGGTTGCACCTTCACCGGGATCTGAGCCAACTCGACCACAAACATCTTATTTGATTCTGAAATCTGCCCAACATAAAGTAACTCAATCCAATGTGCACTAAAAGCCAGAGCTTTAGAAACAAAAGCTGCATAAATAATTTTCTGAACATGATATGGAAATATAGTGAGAATTAAATCCCAGTAAGTTCAACAATAAATTATCATCAGTAAAACTCATCACGTCATGTTCAGCTGTATAAACTACAGAAAATATCTTTGGTCACATGAATGCATTATATCTATGCACATAAGAATCATACTTTAATGATATGTATGACATGATTAACTATTTTCAAAATATCATATGATGGCCATCAACTTATTCTCATTTCAAGCTACCCTAGTCAGGGTGAGTATCCTCTACTTTCCGGTACGGGCTTTTCTCGCTCCGTCCGACATGGCCCACTTTCTCTTTCTTTTCTCATTATCATGATCATAACCGTTGGTAGGGCGTCCCCTACTGGTGCATCACACGGATTGCCATGTGACCGTGCTCATTTCTTTTATTTTCACAATGTTAGCCAAGAATATACTTTCAATAACAAGTATGTTCATCAAAATATAACTATTACCATAAATCATTGGTAATCATGCCATGAACATAACCATTTCAAATATCACTTTATAAAATATTTCCATGTCAAAATTTCACACTTAAAATGGTAAGAAGTTCATACAATGGCAATGACTATGACTATACTAGTCATTTATTAAGATTCATCTTTTTTTTTAAAAAAATACTAATTTTATTTCTTTATTTTCTTGATGCAGGTTTTCATCCTATCTAACCTTCTCTTACTAATTAGAGCATAACTCCCTCAATTTAACTCTGATGTAGGTGATCTTGGTGTCTATTTCAAGATAAAACAATTATCTAAAACTATTATGTTGAACATTGTAACGAAAAATTAAGAAACGAATGTGATATTACTCCCTCAAAGTACAGGATAGTTCCTCTCGGATAGGTTCTGACCTTTACTGACTAATTAGACCATATCTCCCAAATTGGAACTCCAAATTGAGTTATTCCAGTTGGTAAAAATCCATGAGCCATATATCTATAATTGTTATGTTGGCGCGCTATTTTAATTCCCTACAGAATATTCCCAGAAATTCAAAAACTAAAGCATTAATAACATACTCTTCCCTGAATAAACATTTTCTGACCTCTGCTTACTAATCGGATCATATCTACCTCATATGAACTCCAAATTGCATAATTCCAGTGAGTATATTTCCATGAGACATAGATATATAATTTTAATGTTAACCATTTATTTTAATTCCATACAGATAATTCCCAGAAATTAAAATACAAAAGCTGTCCTAACATAATCTTCCCTGATGAACCATTTTCTGACCTTGGATTACTAATCGGACCATATCTACCACATGTGGACTCCAAATTGAATGATTCCAGTGGCTAACAATCCATGACACACATATCTTTAATTCTTATGTTAACCATTTATTTTAATTCCCTACCAATAATTCCCAAAAATTAAATTATCGAAACTATCCTAACATATTCTTCCCTGATGATTCATTTTCTGACCTTTGACTACTAATCAGACCATATCTACCTCATATGGACTCCAAATGGAACGATTCCAGTGGGTAAAAATCCGTGACACATATATCTTTAATTCTTATGTTAACCATTTATTTTAATTTCTTATAGATTGTTCCCATAAATTAAAATACCGAAGCTTAAAATTCTGTCAACCATAGCCATACCCATGCAGAACTATCTACACCAACCTAAGTATTCAAACATACATCACATGCAAGATCAATATGTAACATGATATAGCAACATCCATGACCAATCATCAAAGTTTTAAGATCAAAATCTCATATAAATATTATGAGTTTCAAAGGTTTTCTTCAAAAAGAAATATTGTTAAACTTACCTGGAGCACTTAGTCCCCTAGACTTCTCCTTCCTCTTTCTTCCTTTCTTCCTCTCCTTTCCTCACACTACCTTGCTTCTATTTTTGCTCTCCCTCACTTGGACGAAATTCTAATGTTGTAAGGGTGGATTTTCTTATATAGACCACCAAATAATTCACCTTTCATGATCATGGGTCTACCTTATCACAATTAGGATACACTTTGTTGAATTTTTGGAAAACAAACAACTTAGGTTCTTGTCTTCCTCTTCCTTAGTCAAGATATGCATAGAAAAAGGAGATTTTTATTTTAAAAATTATGATGATATGTTCTTAAGATATGGGGCAAGATCCCTTTGATTTAGGAATTCATTTCCTTTTTCTTTTGTCTTAATCAAGTATGATAGATTTACCTTTTTAAGTGGAAAATTTCTAGCCCTTGAATTTTCCTTACTTAACTAAAATTATTTGTATAGGAAAATGATGTTTTGTCATAATGCTATGTATTATTACCCACTTGCGAAAGTTATGAATGTAGGATATAGATGTTTTTGTCCTAAAGCCTTGTATTATTATGCCACTTGCCAAAATGATGAATGTAGAATCACACCACTTGCTAAATTTTTGTCTTAATGCCATGTCACTTAATCTTGATTACACTAATATTTCATCACTTTAATTTTATTTTTATTTTTATTTTTTCTCTTGGGTTTGGGCTCATTCTTGCCCATTTTCCTTACTTTGGTTAAAATTCTACCTTTCATAATGGGCTTGGTCACATTTTCATGATTTTTGGGCTACCGGTCCAATTTCTATATCCTAGTCCAAATCTATGTTTTATTTCTTCCTTGGGCTATCCTATTGGCTTGCTAAAAATTCATGTGAAGTAGAAAAACTCTATATGAAGTGTCTATAGGTTAAAGCCCAATTACGGGTGGAGATACTAAACTTAGTAACTTTTGCTCTTAAATTAAGAAAAATTACCATAATCCGATCTTCTTGAAATTTTAAGACCTTTACTTACTTCACAAAAATTTATCTTTCTTTACCTAAGAATTTCACCTTTGTTTAACATGTTTATTTCTAATATTTCCTCTTAGGTTTTCTTTCTTTACCTATTCCATTAATATTAGAACATTTCTATGAATATATGTAAGGTGAAGAATTTCTAAGGAAAATATCTAAAAAATTACGGGATGTTACATTCTTCCCCCTTTAAGAAATTCGGTCCCTGAATTTCAATCCATCCTACCACATGTAGGGAATGAAATTAAGGCATTATTCAGAGTTACCAAGCTTATTACCTAAATAATTAGAGATATCTTTACTTTTTAATATGTCTATTCACTTGAGTGATTTTGCCATATAACTTAACCATAAGGATTTCTTTCACTCATAAGTTCTTCAATTGATATCCTCTAGCCCGCATGGATATATCTATGGGTCGATATTAGAAAACACACATATAAAGGAACATATACACCTTCATATTGTGTAACTATCTTTTCTTATTCCAAACTTCTATCAAGTCAATTTTTTATTATTTATATATATCAACATCATCCCCTGAATATCATCATCTTAATCTATGATCTATTTTTATCCTCAAATCCTTTAATCAATATGTTAAACATACGTAGCAATAAATCCTTCAAACCTTTAATAACGTTTATGTACCATTGACACATGTCTAATAATTTCAACTTACCTCATCACAGTAATTCTATACAAGCTTATTAACACCATTAAACTCATTGTCAAAAATTTCAATTATTTCTTCTATCATATCCAAAAGCACCTCATTCTAGCTTATGCCAATCCCATTTAATTCACCCAATCATTTCAAGAAGATTTGTGTTTTTTTTTCTTTCCCTAACAATTACTCATACATGAATTCTCAATTCCAACATAACTCACATCCTAGATACTAGACTCAATTTAGTATGATATAATCCTTTAACACAAATATCTTGATAACCTACATTATTTTCGGACATGGTTATCAGAATATTCTCTATATTTCCAAATTAAGAGTTCAAAGACTAACTTAAATCCTACTTCCTATATTTTATTCCTCGAGAACTTCAACACCACTAATTCTCTTAATTACATTCGTCAAAACACCATAAGACCATCATCCATCCATTCTTTTCAAACTTTTCATTACTTTAACCTACTAACAACTTAGACACCATAATAACCGAGTTTCAAAGAAAAGAAATTATCTTTCATTGCAATGAGGGAAAATAACCTTGCATTTAATGCCAACCGTTAATGAGTGAAACAGACGAAAAGCATAATAGAGAATGGTGCCAAAAGCGAAAGTCAAAAATTTCGACAAAGCATTGAAAAATATTAAAATCGGTGGCCGTAATTCTTGAAAATCTGTAAACAAAATCTATCTATGATTTCAGCAAAAATCGGTGGCCGCAAATTTTGAATATATGTGTCAGAATCTACTTTAAATCTATTGGTATTCGGTGGAAAGATATCACATGGAAAAGAAACATTTTTGAGCTTATAAAAGTCTGTGAAAATCAAAGAATATGTAGTTAACTGGTAGGATGTAGTTGATTGCTTTAAAATAGATGTAATCAATCAACTGTAAAAAAAACCAGTCCAAATTAAAATTTCTCAAAATAGCTAGTCGACTTAATAATACTGATAGTCGATTGGCAAAAACATTGAGAATACAAAATAAATCATTTGATTGCATTTTTTTTTCAATGACGGCTATCACCTACAACTTTTCTACAAGAATCAAAACATCAATGCTTCATCAAAGACAACAAGATAAAGACATATTTCTGGTGATATCTTATCTTA
The DNA here is from genome assembly GCA_037074535.1 of Gleditsia sinensis. NCBI lineage: Eukaryota > Viridiplantae > Streptophyta > Magnoliopsida > Fabales > Fabaceae > Gleditsia > Gleditsia sinensis. The sequence continues at coordinate 16,370,356 of CM073466.1, read as the reverse complement.
TACTCTTTATGTGCTTAATATGGGTCACAGTCATACTACTGTACATATACATGCTTGCCGTCATTTTTGAAATTATTTATTTATTTATTTACCTTTAATTTAGCTGATATCCACCAATCACTCACATAGTTGTTCTAATAATACCCGGCCTATTTGCATAGCTATTATAAATATGCCCTTCTCCGAGTTTTGTAAATACTTACATTAGTATCTTTGTCTATTCTCAAAGTTAAGGTGATAGAAATTATGGAGGGAACCGCATTCCGTCAGTTCCGAAATATCTGTGTCTTTTGTGGTTCCAGTCCTGGAAAAGATGAGGAGTATGTTAAAGCAGCACAAAATCTGGGTATGGTGCTGGCTAGGAGAAAAATTCATTTAGTGTATGGTAGAGGTAACTGTGGGTTAATGGGGTGTGTGGCTACAGCTGCACATGCAGGGGGATGCCAAGTTCTAGGTATTATTCCTATAGCTCTAGCTACATCCAGCAACATAGGGAAGACAATTGGGGAAGAATATAGGGTAGTTTTCATGCATGAACGCATGGCTAGAATGATGAGCAATGCTGACGCCTTCATTGCCTTACCAGGTGGTTTTGGTACTCTAGAGGAGATTTTCCAAATAGTCTCTTGGGCACAACTGAATATGCATCACAAACCGATAGGTTTGTTAAATGTTAATCACTTCTTTGATGGTTTGTTATCTTTTCTAGATCAAGTTGTGGAACAGAGGTTTATCTCACACTCAGCACGACAAATTCTCATCTCAGCTTCAAATGCTGAGGAGTTGATTGATGCTTTACAAGCCTATGTTCATGTACCTGATCTAACTATTACTCCAATAGAATGGACGGCAGATAACTGCAGGAAGCGTAAATTGGATTTGGATCTTCATCTTTAAATGTAGTAAAACGTAGCTATTATTGTACTACTTTTACTTTCTTAGACTCTACTTGTATACCATATTTACCAACCATACTCCTTTAGAGTTGGTAAAACTATCTTTGAATGTTGCTTATGATCCTCTGAACTTTTGAAATATTCTAGTATATCATCCATATATATTATAACAAATTATTCCAGGGATGACCTAATTACTATTCATTAAATCTATGAATGCAGCTAAAGATTTGTCAATTTAAATGCATCACCAAGAACTCATAATGCCCATAATAAGTCCTACATCCTCTTCTCTTATCCCTAATTAATGTTACTCATATCCCAAATCTATTTGTGGAAAAATATTGAACACCTTATAACTGATCAAACAGGTAATCTATACGAGCTAATGGGTTTCTATTTTACATTGTCACCTTATTCAACTGTCTATAATCTATGCATAGTCATAGTGATCCATCTTTCTTTTTCACAGATAGAACTAGAGCACTCCAAATAAAAGTACTAGGGCATTTAAATCCATTGTCTAACAAAATAAAAGTACTAGGGCATTTAAATCCCTTGTCTAACAAGTCTTGTAAAATTTTTTTTTTATTCAATCGATATCATTATATATAAGGTTATAGATACTAGTTGGGTTCTAAGGAGTAAATCAATATTAAATTCTCAAATTACCGTGGCAAGGTTGTGTAGGGTTTCCTCCACATTGTTTACGGAATTCCTCCTTAGTGGTGCCATTTCCTACTGTGGAAAAAATAAAGTTATGCTGCTATTGAGGTGATCAAGCCCAATAGTTAGTTTTACAAAAAAAAAAAAATTTAACAGCAGTCATAACACCACCTCGGCATATAGATAGGAAACACTAGTAATTTTCTACCTATATGAAATCACTGATCCCCTACACAACACTACCACAACATACTCAAGATACTATAAGATCGATTCAGATAACCAACCACCCATTGGCCATCTAGGATCGACCTCCTCTGATACCAATTATGTAACAACCTCTTTTTTTTTCCTTTATTATTATACAATATTGAGTTCACATACATGTCATTAATCAAAACAGACGTATAACATATCAAACACATAGATATTTACATCTTGTTTATTTTGGTTGGCCAATTCCGGAGATACAGGTGCGGGTGGTTGCACCTTCACCGGGATCTGAGCCAACTCGACCACAAACATCTTATTTGATTCTGAAATCTGCCCAACATAAAGTAACTCAATCCAATGTGCACTAAAAGCCAGAGCCTTAAAAACAAAAGCTGCATAAATAATTTTCTGAACATGATATGGAAATATAGTGAGAATTAAATCCCAGTAAGTTCAACAATAAATTATCATCAGTAAAGCTCATCACGTCATGTTCAGCTGTATAAACTACAGAAAATATCTTTGGTCACATGAATGCATTATATCTATGCACATAAGAATCATACTTTAATGATATGTATGACATGATTAACTATTTTCAAAATATCATATGATGGCCATCAACTTATTCTCATTTCTAGCTACCCCAGTCAGGGTGAGTATCCTCTACTCTCCGGTACGGGCTTTTCTCGCTCCGTCCGACATGGCCCACTTTCTCTTTCTTTTCTCATTATCATGATCATAACCGTTGGTAGGGCGTCCCCTACTGGTGCACCACACGGATTGCCATGTGACCGTGCTCATTTCTTTTATTTTCACAATGTTAGCCAAAAATATGCTTTCAATAACAAGTATGTTCATCAAAATATAACTATTACCATAAATCATTGGTAATCATGCCATGAACATAACCATTTCAAATATCACTTTATAAAATATTTCCATGTCAAAATTTTACACTTAAGATGGTAAGAAGTTCATACAATGGCAATGACTATGGCTATACTAGTCATTTATTAAGATTCATCTTTTTTTTTTAAATACTAATTTTATTTCTTTATTTTCTTGATGCAGGTTTTCA